>CM073578.1:128262787-128435287 GCA_037074715.1 Magnolia kwangsiensis | reverse complement strand
TCGGTCCCTCCCTCTCCTACGTGGAAGAGCATTCGGTCGACGTTCCCCCTCCTGGACATCGTGGTTTAATGGTATGTGGGCTAAGGTAAATGCAATCTATGGTTGGATAACTGGTTAGGGATGGGCCCGCTTGCGCCAAGATCGACTAAACCCATCCCAGGTCCCCTCCTCAACCTCTGTGTGCGTGATTTCCTCGGTCCGTGAGGCCCTTAGCTCCCGTCAGCGATATTCTCATACCTCCCCCAATATGTTCTCAGCCACATTTTCCAAGGTGGCTTTTACACCTCAACCGCCCCTGACGTTTGCTTCTGGCTGCTAGAACTGTCTAGTAGGTTCTTGGTCAAGTTAGCGTGGGACTTATGCAGAACGGGAGGGCATAGACGGAGTTGGGCGAACTGGATCTGACACTCCAAGTTGCACCCAAAATTTCTACTTTTGTTTGGAGATTGCTCCATGGCGCAATCTCCATAGAGTGCAGCGTCCAAACCAGAAGCATCTCCCTGGCCTCCATGTACGTCTGCTGCACGAATGTGCAGGGCCATGGCCCAAATGTGGAGTCACTATCCCACTTATTTCTTTATGGGAATCTTGCATCGACGGTCTGGTAAAAATTTGGGACCATCTTCGGCAATGTAACTTTACAAAACTAATCCGTGGAAGAACGCAACCTGGTGGCAAGCCCACACTTTCGAAGGCTGCATTACAACATTGCAGGGGATAATTCCTTGTATCATCCTGTGAGAGATTTGGAAGATCAGAAATAAGGCCAGATTTGAGGAGGTCCCTATCCACCCTTCAAATACATTTGATTGAGTTTGCTGGTGGCTGAAGAATCTGAGCATTGGTATGCTAGAACCGAAAGCAAATTCCATGCTCAGGGACCTCACGTTCTTGGCCCTAGGAATCGTCACCCTGCCTCCCAGAAGGACGAAGTCAAACCTTGTGAAGTGGACATTACCAGAAGCTGGCTGGTGCAAGCTTAATGTTGATGGGTTGGCCTTAGGCAATTTGAGTTGGGTTGGGGGTGGGGGCCTTTGCAGAAATGATAAAGGAGATTTTATGTTTTCTTTCTCAGTTGGATATGGGACTGGCTCCAACAACATAGCTGAGCTCAAAGCAGTTTGGGATGGTTTGTCACGTTTTCATGATTTGGCCCTGTCCAAGGTGATGGTCAAATCGGACTCAAACACTGTGGTCGATATCTTGAACGGTAGGTCCCAGGATAACTGGAGATGGAACTATTGGGTTTCTAGGATTGACATGATCAAGGTTGATTGCCAGGTTAGATTCTGCCATGTTTTCAGAGAAGGAAATGGCCTGCCTGATGGTCTAGCTCGCTTGGGGAGTGGAAGCCAGTCCATCACCCATTTCAGCAGTTTTTCAGATCTTCATGTGGGGATCCGCGAGCTGGTATTCCTAGACAAGAAAGGGCTAGGATCCATCAGAAAACAACCACTTTGAGGTATCTTGCAGTGTTGGTCTTCTCGATTTTGATTTGTATGTTTTGCTCCTTTATGATAGCCCCCCCGGTCCTTTTTTTTTTTTTTTTTCGGGAGGAGGCTCAAATGTGTCTAGAGGTTGTACAGTTTCTGTCCAGAGATATATGAATGAGATTTTGGTGGTTTATTTATTTATTATTTATTATTTTAGAGCTCTAAAAGGTTCTAGCACACTCAACATTATGCATTGAATTTCAAGCCAAACACCTTCTTTGGCACACCTGGTGAGACCCATGTTTAGTGCTAGATCTAATTATATTTCTAAAACATTCTGTGTTGAAAAGAGTCTGTTAGCATTAGTTTTCTTGCTATTTTTAGAAAGAATCGGAACATGATTTCGGGCGGCAGAAACGTTCATTATATCTGTTGAGGAGGACTTCGTGAATTGGACGGTTGAGATCTTCCTGTAAACACGTGATAGATCAGTGGAGAATCCTCTTGGATCCAACTTCGAACAGGAAATGGAAGTTTTTCCATTTGGAAAGCAGTTCGCACGCGCAAGGCTTTCTGTTTCTTCGAGTTCTCGGCATGAACACCGTTTGGTTCGCATGCATATACAATTAGACGACTGAGATATCTTAGATGGATGGTCTAGATCTAACTGATATGATCCTCTTAGATCACAGCCAAGTCGGTTTCCAAACAAAGAAGTAGAAGGGAATCTTGCCTTCGTGCATTGGTAGGAGAATAGGGTTCCGATTTCTGTTTGGCAGGACAGTTTTGCACGATGGAGTCCCCGTGTGAGCGGAGGATGATAGTTATGATCTGATGGCCACGATCTGCCACTTGAATGGGCCTAGATTGATATGTTTGTTCTGTATTCACATCCGTTTTTATAAATCATTTTAGGTTATTATCAAAAATAAAAAATAAAAAAATAAAATCAGATCTAATTATAAGGTGGACCATACTATAGAAACCATAGTGATTGACCATTAATGGGCCACAAAAGTTTTGGATCAATCTGATATTAGTTTTTAATGATACGGTGTTCTAACATTCCTATTTCCTGAAGTGTGGTCTGATCTTCTTGACCTTGGAATAATATACTAAAATAACGGATGGACGGAGTTTATACAGAATAACCCGCAAGTGTTGACATATAAAAATTGTATGGGCTCCATCAAGATGTATTAGATCTACACCGTAAATCTATTTTTCCATGTTATTTTAGGGTACAATAAAAGAATTAGGCAGATCCAAGGCTAAAATAGGCCATATTACAGAAACAGTCGGAACTGAATGCCTATTGTTGAAAACTTCTTAAGGCTATGAAGGTTTTGATCAAGTTGATATTTGTGTTTTCCCTCCATCCAGATCTCTGTGACGTCGTGAAAAGGTTATATAGTAGCCAAAGAAGGTTTCAACTGTAGTTATTCAATCCTCCCGTGCTTTATGTAGTGTGGTTCACTTGAGCTTTGGATGTGCCTCATTTTTTGATTAATGCTTTAGAATGATCTTTAAAATTTGATGAACGGTGTGGATCTAAAACATAAATGTTACGAGGGTCAGAGAAGTTGAACACGGTAAAAGTCGGGTTGTGTGGCACCAATCCATTTGGTACAGGGAAATCGGGTGTATCTTGCTAGCTGTAGTCATGGGCGACGAAATAGACCAATGATAACTGACGACACTGAATTTTCCTGCCTTCGTCAACGTTTCACACTCATATTTTATATATAATACAATATAATATATTAGTAGTTACAGGGTCACGGGCTTCTCATCTCCTTCCTTTTTATATTTTATTTTATTTTAAATGCATGTATAGTATGATTTTACCGTCTGATCAGATGATTTTGGACACGGCGCCCCACCCTTCAACGAGCTCTATCAAACGCCCCAAATATCATGATAGAATTCTAAATGCTGAAAAGATACATTTTAATGGCTTCTATTAATATGTAGTTTAAGACAAGTTGTGTATATATCTAATGTAAAAATTCATGAGTAATCTTGACACATACCTTAGAAGCTTTGAAAGGAGTGGGTTATTTCACTAATTGGCTGACTCATTTGGTAGATGCAAATGTAATGGATGGCCGGTTGATGTGTTAAAATTAGAGACAGATGGCTATGAAAGTATTTATGTATTTTTATACCGTTGGTTTCTTAAATGGATACATACAAAGTAATTTTTGATGGTAGCCTATTTTATAAATATATACCATTGATATAGAAATTTGGCTCACCCTCACCGAGATCGGAGCTATTGCGTTGAGCCCTATGTGCCTGCATAGGACAAAAGGATAAAGGAGACCCAAGTTAGGATAGGGGACCCTTCGATGCCAAAGTCAGGGTAAGAATCCGGGTCTACGTTGTCATATGGATAGAGTTTTGGGTGAGAGATTTTACATATCTGTTTCGTTAGATGAGGTTTATACTTATACTGTTTGGTGTGATATGGGTGTCCGTTAATCTCCGCATGATCTATGCATGTAACTGTATTGTCAGTTGCCCTATGATCATGGCAAGTCACTCAATGCTATCGTGCGTTATTGGAATGAGCTCAGCTCAGCCATCTTAACTCAACTAGTTGACTAAAGACGGGTTGATCTAATCTCTCCTAAACCGAGCCTGGGATGTGTTAGGTTGGCTGGGGGTGGCCTAAACTGGAGTTGTCAGGGTATTATACAATTGTTCATTTGTGGACAGGTTGGGCAGATTTATTCGAGCCCCCCCATTCTACACAATTGCTCGGAACGGTCTTATTCACTAGTCTCTTTCAATGACATTTCAAAATGCCTACTTGTTTGGCTGAGTCAACCCTGAAGGCTATTCGGTCCAACCATTTATAACTGTAGTTAGGCCGAGCCGAACTTAGAGGTGGCCGGATCATATTTTTCCATAAAACATACTATTAGATTCAGGTGATTAGTTCACTTTTAAATAGTAAATTAAGCATATTTGAATGGATTAAAATTTTAATTTAAAGTGTGAACGGGTGGATATAGAGATATAATAGTTAGTTTATCATGTTTTGGTAATCCAAATTGGAGTTTGACGGTCAAATATCTTTACCTGATGTTGAAAGGTTATATCAACGTTTAATTTTGACTAAAAAGTGATAATATTAAATTATTTAATGACCCATCTTAAAAATCGATGATTGAATAACTTGATTTATGGAGAGATAATACTCCTCATGGCTCAAATTCAAGATATATTAGAAATAAACAACTAAAATCTATTGATCTACGCACATCATACTAACGTATGGATAATCACAAATCCAAATTCATATATAATATATATGTCTGAGTGCGCCCCTCGTTTACTGACACATCACGTGTATCCAACGTATTTTTATTCCATGAGCATCCACTTGGAAGAAATAATAGTTCCAAAGTGTAACGCTTTCTTTCAAAAAAGACACTCCAAAGGTCGGCCGCACGCCGCAAATGGCTTTGTGGACTGGCACGATAACCAGCGGCCACCACGGAGAGACACGCGGCCTTACTAAGCGTATAACACGTGTAGATATCCCTAAAATATGTGGTTGCTATTAATTTGCTACGCACATGCCAACTTGCCGGATCTAATCTGCTCATCAGACATACCCCTAGCATCTATTTTTGGTACAAAACTCAGGCTCGTACATTAACTTGACTAGCTTAACGTGTACAAAAGAAGCCAAGGATAACACAAACCGTCCATTAGAGGTCCACATTCAAAGTACATGTGTGGCCCACAAGATTAATTCTCCAGCCTCATTTTCGCATCACAGAATCTTCTCACTGGGGCAAGCTTGATGATCGGCTTGGATTTATCAACTTGGCACGTGTGGCTGCAAGTTGAGCAATTGCACTTGGCATTTATGTCCTGTGATGAGAAATCATACGATACTCGACCCGAGGACGTGCATTCACTCTACAAATAGGGAAGGTTGATGAATGTAGCGCCATCAGAGCCACTTCAATCTCTCAATTTCTACGTTTTAGAGAATGGAGTCCTCACATATCGGTCTTAGGGTATTTTGGTCACTTATCCTACTCCATGCAATCTTCCTCAACTCCTCTTCACTGTCGGAGTCTACAAATGAGACCGATCGACTCGCATTGCTCGCATTCAAAGATAGTATTTCCGAAGATCCTAACAGTATCTTGAGCTCATGGAACCATTCTCTCCATTTCTGCCGATGGATGGGAGTCACCTGCAGTCGCCGCCATCATCAAAGGGTCACTATCTTGAATCTCACGGGCCACAGCTTGGTGGGCCACTTACCACCTCACATCGGAAATCTCTCTTTCCTAAGAAGAATCAATCTCTCCAAAAACAAGTTCCAAGGCGAAATCCCTCAAGAAATCGGCCGTCTGTTCCGTCTTCAGATTCTCAACCTGACTAAAAATTCACTCCAAGGAGAAATTCCATCCAATCTAAGCCACTGCTCAGAACTCCTAACCATTCAAATGAAGTGGAATCAGCTCGCTGGAAAACTTCCCGCCCAGCTTGGTTCTTTGTCAAAGCTCATTTTCCTTACCGTCGCTTTCAATAATCTCAAAGGAAGCATTCCACCTTCGTTTGGGAACCTTTCCTCTCTCAATTTCCTTGACCTAGGAATTAACAATTTTGAAGGGCAAATTCCAAACCAGCTTGGTCATTTGGCAAGCGTGACCTTTTTTGAAATAGGTGGAAATCAGTTCTCAGGTACGATTCCATCATCGATTTATAATCTCTCATCTCTCCAGCTGTTCGGAGTGGCAAATAACAGGCTACGTGGTAGCATTTCACCCAACCTGGGCCTTGCTTTTCCACGGCTACGATGGCTTCTTCTAGGAAAAAACCAATTCACTGGAGCAATTCCAATTTCATTATCCAATGCTTCAAGTCTCGAACTTGCTGATTTCAGCTCCAACAGTTTTAGTGGATCCGTGCCTGTGAATCTAGGAAGTCTTGCGGATCTCGACCGTTTCAATGTCGAGAGTAATCAGCTTGGAAGTAGGGAGGGTGATGACCTGAGATTCCTCACTTCACTGACCAACTGCACTAATTTAAAAATTATAGGTGCAGGTTCTAATAATCTCTATGGTGAGTTGCCTGGCTCCATTGCTAATCTCTCAACACAGCTAACCTTTCTGAGTTTGGGAGAAAATAAAATATTTGGAATTATTCCCAATGGAATTGAGAATCTCATCAACTTGTATGCTTTGGCTCTGGGAGAGAATTCCTTGAAGGGTACTCTTCCAGATGCTATTGGGAAGCTTAACAAGTTGCAAGTCTTGAGTCTCTCTGTAAACAAATTTTCAGGTCGAATCCCACCTTCAATTGGTAATATTACTCGATTGAGCAGTCTTTATTTGCTTGGAAATGATTTCCATGGAAGTATACCATCGAGTTTTGGAAATTGGGGATTTATGGAATCGTTGATTATTTCTCAAAATAAATTCAATGGTACCATACTCAATCAAGTTGGCGCGGCTAAAATCGACATGGCTGGTAACTCATTCACTGGGTCTCTCCTGCTGGAAGTTGATAACTTAGAAAATATTAGGGAAATGGACGTCTCTGAGAATAAACTATCAGGTGAAATTCCAGATACGTTGGGAAAGTGCCAAAGCATGGAGTTGCTTTATATGCATGGAAACTTATTTCAAGGAACCATTCCAGAGTCTCTAAAGAATTTAAAAGGTATCAAAGAGCTAGATCTTTCAGGCAATAACTTGTCTGGGCAGATTCCAAAGTATTTCGAAGAATTTCATTTCTTACAGTATTTGAATTTGTCATTTAATAATTTCGAGGGTGAAGTGCCCAAAGGAGGGATCTTTAGAAATGCCAGCGCAATTTCAGTTGATGGAAATAGCAAACTCTGTGGAGGTATACCAGAACTACAATTGCCAGGGTGCGCTAAGCAAGCTTCTAAGAAAAGAGGAAAGCCTCTTTCTCCCAGAGTAAAAGTCACAGTCATTACTGTGGTTTTATCTTCGTTTCTCCTGTCGTCTATCATTGCAGCTCTTTATTGGAGAAGAAATTCTTCAAAGAAAGCTTCTTCTCCATCTTCCACAGAGAATCAGTTGTTACAAGTTTCTTATGCAGATCTACTTCAAGCAACAGATGGGTTTTCTTCGGCTAATTTAATTGGTGTGGGAAGTTTCGGTTCGGTATATAAAGGAGTTCTAGAATGCTTTGAAACACTTGTTGCAGTGAAGGTACTCAACCTCCTACAGCAAGGAGCTTTTAAGAGTTTTGCAGCTGAATGTGAAGCTTTAAGAAACATCCGACATCGAAATCTTGTGAAGATCTTAACGGTTTGCTCGAGCATCGATTTTAATGGCAATGATTTCAAAGCTCTAGTGTTTGAGTATATGCCTAATGGTAGTCTGGAGAAGTGGTTGCATCCAAATGTAGATGAACAACTTCAACTGAGGAATTTGAATCTTACGCAAAGGCTAAATATAGCCATTGATGTTGCTTTGGCATTGGATTATCTTCATCATCATTCTCAAACACAGATGGTTCATCGCGACCTAAAACCAAGCAATGTTCTTCTTGATGATGATATGGTTGCCCATGTGGGTGACTTTGGTTTATCAAGGTTCCTCTATGAAGCTGCAGAAAGTTGCTCCCAAAATCAAACTAGCACATTTGGGATCAAGGGATCAATTGGGTACATTCCTCCAGGTAAATTTTTAATTAAATATTCACTTTCGCCCTCTCAATCTCTAACCACTATTTTTTTATCTTTCTTTAAATAGTTGCCTAACATTTAAATATGTGACATTTCTATATGGTAGAGTATGGGTTGGGCGGTAAGGCATCCACACATGGAGATGTATATAGTTATGGGATCTTTCTCCTGGAGATGATCACTGGCAAGCGGCCAACTGATGACATGTTTAAGGACAATCAGAGCCTACATCACTTTGCAAAGTCGGCTTTTCCAGAACAAGTAATGGAGATTATTGATCCAAGACTTCTCTTAGAAGATGCTGAAGCTATTCAAGACAGTGAAAATCGCAACAATTTGAGAAATAGAATGCATGATTGCTTGGCTTCAGTGGTCAGCATTGGTGTATCGTGTTCCGTAGAATCGCCAAAAGACCGAAAGGAGATGAAAGACGTTGTCATGGAATTGCATGCAATTAGAGACTTATATCTCGAGGTTGGAATTCACTGGCAGAGACAAAATAGTCCTTATCGTTAGGTGAAGGTTCATCTTACCTCAGTAACTACATTTGAAGTTACATTGAAGAAGATTCCGACATAAAATACAACTGCTTGATATTTTTCTAAGCAGTTCTAGATATATATTGTTCCAGTTTTGAATCTATGGGAAATATGTTTGTTTCCTTTATTTTATCTTGTTTAAGACAGGTAGATTGTATTATAAATATCACGAGAAGAAATACTTCTCAAAATAAAGAGATTAATGGGTACCCCATCTTATTAAGTAACAGTTAGAATGTGAATGTGAATCATTGCTGTTATTGTCTAGAGGGAATAAAAGGACCAAAGTGCTACATATAATGGGCATATGACCACCGACCACTGATCAGACGGACACGATTGTTCCATGGAGATTTGGTCCATAACCCATCCATTGAGGTGCTAACAGGATGGAGGATTGTCAATGTGGGCATTATCTAATTGTACAGTTATCTTTTTCTATGCGATGGATTTGGATAGAGAATTTGACAACTGTAGACGTCACCTTTTACCCGACCTCTTTTCAAAACACCCCAAACTTTACTTTCCCATAGTAAACTATTCTGTACGAACATACTATTTGCAGACGAAAGTTCCCTTAATCACGGTGGTTAAAAACCTATCACTACGGTTACAATCCGTAGCTATAGTTTATATTTGCAAGGTCATTTTCACCTGCAAATAGTGTGTCCGTACATAAAGACTAGAATTCGGGAGCGTTTTGAAAAGACGCTGGGTAAAAGCGGGCATTTACAGTGGTGAATTTCTGGTTTGGATATCCAAACCACAAGTTGGGTAGATTCATGAATGCCGGACCCACCATGATATGTGTTTTATATCTACGTTATTAATCCATTTTGCTATTTTTATTTTTTTATTTTCGGGGCATTAGCTAAAAAATGAAGCAGATAACAATTTCAGTGGACGACACAGGAGACTATGGTGATTGAATGCCTACCATTGAAAACTTTACGCAGCCCAGTCAATGTTTATTTGCCATCCAACCGGTTGATAAAGTCACATGGACTTGCACGAAGGGATAAAAAATAAAGATGTTAGCTTGATCCAGAACTTTTATGGAAGTGATATACAACCAAAATAAATAAAGAATTCTACCCACCATATATAACAAAGAGAATGCATCCAATGCTAACATCTAAGTTAGTTATCAAGCACTCAATCTCAGCAATGTAAAGGAAATTACATCCTGCAGACAAAGCAAACACCCCTCTAATTATCTCGACTCAAAGTGCTCAACAGCCCAAGTCTCATATAAATTTGGGAAAGAAAATCAAGAAATAGAGCCCTGTTCAATAAATCTGTCATCTTTAAAAAAAAAAAATCAAAAAATACAGCATTAAGATAATTTCAGACATGTCACATATCTACAGTACTCAGATGTGAGATAGGCTTCACCAAATGCAAACAAGCCAATTATTGCATTTTTGTGCAAGTTACGAGCTAATTCATTCAATGGTACCTATAGACAGATTGGTAGTGTAGAACAAGACACCCCCATCCAAGTACCCCAAGAATAATCTGTTGCTCAACTTAAATCGTACTAAGCATAGATGCAACAAAGTATAAGGCAATCACCGCCGTTCAACTAGTTGCATTTTCTATTGTACAAATGCGATTATGGAAAACTTGTAAATGCCGTAGTATGGGAGAACATGTAAGCAACTCTGCGAGTAGTATCACTGGCCAACAAAAACAGGGCATTTTATATATAATGCTAAAGCAGGTTGAAAGGGTCAGCATGAAACTAGTTAGAATGCAACAGCAAGAATATTATCTCATTAGAAACAGCATGCGTACCACAAAACTGTCATCTGTGTACAGCTCATTTGCAACCACTGCTCTGATGGTCCATGTAGCCAACTGATTTTTCTGCTGCTTACCAAGGGACTGCAAGCAAAAATGACAGTCAGGAGACAATGTGAACAATGCAGACTCTTTTTATAGATTATTTTATAGATGCTGTCACTCTTTTCAGGTCTCTATTTGAACCGGAATGAAGAAAAAAGAAATCTGAATATGCAATTGTATTTTAACTTCTACATTGGTCAGAAAAAACAACTCGAGTTTCAAAGTAACATACCTTGCATTGCCCATTCAGCTGTTTCTGTGCTTATTCCTGCACCAGATTGGCCATCTGACGTCGCAAGTGGCACTGAAAGAAAACTAGATAACAAAGTAAATATGTGTAATGCCTGTTATAACTTATAACAGTAACATCCACAGTGTTATGCTTATGAACTTTGAGCAATACTTATAATGGTACACAAGTAACTTTGATTTATTTATTTTTTCTTTAAATGGCTCTCAGTTAAAAATACAACAGGATTTTTCTTTTTCCATTTTTGGGTTTTCCAAAATATCCATTACAATGGCCATGGGCATTTTTAAAAACCAGAAACACCCATATAGATAGATAGATAGAAAACACCCGAAAAAGAGGCAATGTCCATTTGAATAGATGGATAAACACCTGAAAGAGAGACAATGGCAATTCAAATCCTGAAGAATGTGCAATCTGCGAATTCGAATTCGGAAGAAAAGCAAATGGCTAAACTACAATTTGTGTCTGCCACAATTTACTTGGTTGTTGCAACTCATCCAAGAACATATGGCACACATTTACATCAATCTAGACCATACATAACATGGGCCCACTGTGGATGGAGTGCATCCTGATAATCACACTGATCAGCCCACTGTGGATGGAGTGCATCCTGATAATCACACTGATCATGCAACCGTAACTACCAAAAAAATCATCAAATAATTACAAAACAGATTTGTATCCATAACTTCAAATAACTGGAACAAAAAATGAAGAACATTTCTACATGGAGAAAAACCCAACCTGTGCCAAGGATAGGGTCCAGAAGCAGCACATGCCTATCTGAGATGTCTTTTGGCAGTTTTTCATAAATAAGCTGCACAGCATTCAAAATGTCAGTGAAGTAGCACCAGGAAACATGGGGGAGGGGGGCATCAAGAGCTCCACATGAACCTGCTGACCATTATCACCTTCCCTATGAATAAGAATCTTCCCAATCTTGATTCCTTTACAACATGCTCGGAGTGCATTCTCCATACTTTCACCGCTGGCATCAGGAGGGAAATTGTTGTTAAGGCAAAGTGTTTGCACAGAGATAACCAGGTCCATTGAGTTCATTCAACAGCCCATGTGGCAAAACATTAAGAACCACCGCATTGTAGCGTTGTACATGATAGATGGATGTGCAGAAGAGCATTTTTTATTCAGTATTTGGGCATCCACCTTTTCTGTTGCCGGTTACTGAAATACCATTTCAACGACTAACAGTATAGAAAGAGAGAGAGTTCTGTTTCCAGTTATTATCAGTAAAAAAATGAATAAATAAATAAAATCAGATGCACAAAGTGGGCTACGGTGCTTTTGGTAACTGATCTATTGATCATAAGATCACAACATGTTATCCATTTTCTCTCTGTTTCTCAACCGGCTACTTGTTGATTGTTCCAAGTAAACTGATTAGGGTTGTCCCACCATAGAGGTTTTTGTAGAATGATCATTCCATTTTAGGCCATCAGATTAACAGCCTGGATCATCAAAAGTGGGACCCAATGGAACAAACTGAAGGTCTGAGCATATATCCTCAGGTAAAATTCCTCTACCAGATATTAGCATTTCTTAAGGCTAAGATATCCCAACTTCCTGAGTGCTGCAATGGCTATTTTCACATTTGATATCACGCATCACCACGGAAAAACTAACTCAAAGCAACCCCACTCAGTTAATTCTCTGACAAAAGCATGCAATTTCTAACTGTATACCTTGAAGTGTGTGTGTGTGTGTGTGTAAAGAAAAATAAAAATAAAATTGTTTCATATCATGCAAAAGTCCTGAAGCACATGCCAGGATTCCATTGATTGGCATTTTTACCAGCACATAGATTCCAAAAACTAAAAAAGAATGTGGCATCCAAGTAACCCAGAAACTCATTGGATCATGACCTCTTCATCCAACCAAAGTCCACGCATTCAAAGATGCGAGTAGTTCAGAAAAATGGGAAGAGGTATTGCATAAATAAGATGTTCTTCATGTTCAGTACTTAAAGGTGGAAATAATACTGATAATAGAACTCGCAACAAACTATGGCAGTCTACCTTCTAATAACTGAGACACCACATAGCCTTTTACAAAAATCCACCCCAGTATATACTGATCCTGCATTCAGTAAGAAAAATAAATAATAATAATAATGTTACAAAAGCGTTCTCCCTGTAAATCAAACACTACACATATCTACTACCATTTGACTTTCAGTAAGACATACTTGCCATATTAAAAACATCCTTTGAGGGAAAAAAAAATAAAATTCCAAACATATTTCTTTAATGTAGAACACTGTTGGATTTTGAAATGGAAATGCTATTGACATTTTACTTCTCCAAAGAAAAATTCCCTAGGCAGATTTTTGAAGTTGCACTCAGTCACAGACATGCAGGTTTTAGTTCTTCCTAACTAAAGCAAAAAAAAAACATAGGCCTTAATCATCTCTTACAGAAACAGAGTTATGAATGAAAGAAAAGGTTCAGAAAATTGATTTAGATGAGATTTCAAAGTTAGAAATGTGATTTTGAAATTGACGACTAAGAACTACTACCAGTACTATTGGTAATTTTTTGTGTGTAATAACAGTATCATTATTTTCCACAAACTCATAGCTACATAGTTTTGTATAGTATTAGATGCTTACCAGTTGGAGTGGTAACCTGTTTTTCTGTGAATGGAATATGGCCTAGACCATGTTCAACAACCTGTTCATTATTCAGCGTATGATCAGTCCATATGCCACGAATGGAACCAAACAAACAATCTCATTAGCACAAAGGAAATATTCTTACCAAACGAATCAATCGATCTGAATAAAATACAAAGTCATGTTTTGTTGTTTGAGCATCGCGTATTAGGGTATGCATCCCTCTTATCTGGGGGAAAATGGCAGGAATTAATGGAATTCAAGAAACATATGACATAGCAATCCTATTCAGAGATGAACTCTGGCAGATAATGCACTTAAATAGACACAAATACATGAAAATTAATAGTGGTTGTACCTGAAATGTGGATTGAATGACATAGAGATTTGGGTATATTTTACAAAGACCATGTTGACCAAGCTTTGTACGAATATGTTGCAAAATCAAGTCAATTGCTACGTGATTATCTCCTCCACGAGGGATGATGATATCCGCATACTTTTTTGTGGGAAGTATAAAGTCATCAAAAGCAGGCTTCACAAACTTTGAGTACTGCATTTTGTAAGCGGCAGGTTTGATGAGTACACATTTTATTGCACGAAGAAAACAAACTTCAAATGTGTGCAACAGAATTACTGCATAACTGCAAGCATTATCTCTAAGGTACTCATCATCTCTCAACATATAAGTATCTAAAGGAATATGAAAAGGCTTACATGACAAGGAAATATTTCAAGAAGAGAGACGGATTCAAGAAGAAAATATCCAGAAAACTCAAACTTGAAACAGAGGTCTCAACATCCAACGGAGAAAATAGAAACTATCAAAGATCGTAGACTTACCGTTAAAAATCAAAGAGAAAATCGACCTCCGAAGAAGAGAAATCCGATGGCGCGGCAGATCTGAGAGAGAGAGAGAGAATTCAGACGTCGGAAGGAGGGTGACGCACGGCCTCCGGGCTAGGGGTGTCTGGGACCGGGACGGTGAGAGAGAGAGAGAGAGGGCAGAGGGATTGGGTGCGGCGAGAAAGGGCAGAGGGCAGGGGTGTGTGAGAGAGAGAGAAATGGCAGAGGGTTGGGCGCGGCTCAGTTTTGAGCGCGCGCCCAAATTTTGAGCGATTTTATTAGGTGCTCCGTGGGCCCTACCACGATGTATGTGTTTCATCTGTTCCGTTCGCCCTTTTTTAAAGATCATTTTAAAGTTATAAGTCAAAAATTAGAGGGATATAAATCTCAGGTGGTCCACACCACATGAGAACAATAGTGATTGGATATCCACCATTAAAATCCTCCTAAGGCCCACTGTATTGTTTATTTGACATCCAATCTGTTGATTTGGTCATACAGGACCAGATGAAGGGAAAGAACAAAAAATCAGCTTGATCCAAAACTTTTATGGCTACCAAAATGTTTTTAATGGTCGACGCTCATTCAACACTGTTTCTAGTAGTGTGGTCCACTTGAGATTTGGATATATCTCATTTTTGGTCTCATTTTGTAAAATATTTGTAAAAATATATGGACGGCATGGATGAAACACATACATCATGGTGGGGGCCACAGAGCACCAAACACCAGCCATTGGCTAGTGTCGGGGAGTAGTCCCAAGAGTACCGTGTAAATTCTATGAGGCCCACCATAATTTATTCATTTTATTCGCTCCATCCATCCATTTTAATATATAATTTTATTACATAAGCTCAAAAATGAAGCATATAAAAATTTGAGTTGGACCACATCATAGGAAATAGTATAAACTGAATATCTACTATTGAAAAATTTTGAGAGGCCAAGTTTTGGATCAAGTTAATATTTTAGTTTTCCCTTCATATATGTATTTGTGATCCATTGAACAAGTTAGATGACAAATAAAAATCACTGTAGGCCATAGGAAGATTTCAACGGTGGAAATCATTATTCTCACTGTTTATGTGGCATTATTCCATTTTTAGAGTTCTTATTTGAAAAAGATATGAACGAAGAGAAGATGCAAACATCAGCTTGATGCAAAACTTCTATGGCCTCCAAGAATTTTTCAATGGTAGAGGTTCAATCACACTATTTTCTGTGGTGTGGTCCACTTAAGCTTTGGATATGCTTCCTTTTTGTTCATTAGACCTCAAATTATCTCATAACATGGATAAACGGAGTGGATAAAATAAATAAATAACAGTGGACCCCACAGAGTTTACTCAGTATGTTAAGGGTAACGAGTAAATCACCTAAATGTAGTGGAGAGGGGTTTCCTTAAAACATTTATAATCATATATTGGGCCTGCCTAAATGTGATTCGTATATCCAATACACTCATTATGTGTGTCCCACTTGGATGAGGGGTCAGACCAAGTTTCAACCGCATCCAAAACTCATGTGGGCCCCATCAAGTGCTTTTATATTTCTTAGGATGTCTTCACTTAGTTTTAGATGGTATAGCCCAATTGAGTTTCGTTTACAGATGATTTTTGAGATATCTCATAACTTAAAGGGGACACATCAAATCCATGGTGTTGATGTTCGACACACATCATGATGGGGCCCACAAAACTTACTAACATCAATTCTTAGGTTCTCACGAGGTCAATAAGTTGGGTCACAATTTTGACCAGAATATTTTACCCATTTTACATGTCTGGTCCATTCACTCTATTTTATTAATCAGACAGAATGTTTCTCACTTGCACATCAGACTTTTCACACTAATCTGACCATTCTTGGTAGCAACTACAGTTAGTTAGGATGCTCCAATGGCCATGATTGCACCCTACAAAACAGTTCATTGCAAATTTGGCAGTCAGACTCTCAATTGAAGAGGGGATAGTGTATTTGATTTAAAAAAACTAAAACATGTAATCCCCTTGTTTTTTTTTTTTTTTTTTCTTTTCTTTTCTCAAAGTGGGATTGTATATTTGATTTACGTGGTACAGCATCCAGGGAACTTCCCAAAGACATGGGAGTCAGGAAATTCAATTTTCACCCATGATATAGAATCGCAAGCGTTCCCTGCACTTGTTAAAATTAAATGACCCTAGCAGTGCCACTAGTCCTTGGGCCAAGACATGACCTTGACTACTTATTGAGTGGACTGCTACTGAATTAGTTTAGTGGATGTTTACACAAAATTATACTGATTAATGAAGAAATTTCATAATGCAACCAAATGCACCATTACCCAAAAACAAATACCAATTAGATGATCCTAATTATCCATATTATGGGTTGAAAATGGATATTTAAAAATAAAAATCACCAACACATATATAAAAAATAAGAAGGAAATCAACTCTGATATGGTCAGGATTATTTGATTAGAGTAGCTTCTGTAACTATTTCACAATGAGACCCACCAAAATAAATGATTGGAATTACAGGGCAAAATCATTTCCCATACACAATATAAGGATAAAAGAAAACATAAACTCCGTTGTAAGTGACTAACTAGTGCATATACCAAGTCATACTCATCCAAGTGACTAACTAGTGCATTTCTGATCACCCTTTGTGAGAAACTACAATCATGCGGATTTTTTGTACTCTGAAAAACTACAATCATGTGGATTTTTTATATTTGTTAAGAGGAGTTTCTTCAAGGCATATACCAACTACTCAAGGCATCAGTCGGCCTAGTTTCTCATTTTTGTTATGCTCTCTCTGTGAGGTTTTCTTGCATTTTTTTCAACTGATCTGAGCATGCACTTGACATGGACTCCATTTCCTTTATAGCTTCTTCGTTCAACAGTAGCGATTCTACATCTCAAAGGAAAAAAGAAAAAGGAAAAAAAAAATATAATCATAAGACATCTACAAAAGTGCACTTCTTACACGAATTACCTCAAATTTCATAGGTAAAAGTAAACTTTTCGAATTTTTATATTTTGAAATAGTAAAAACACCCTTTATCTACGAAAATGTTCGTAGGTAAAGATGACTTTTGCCTACGAAATCTAGTTTCGTCGGTACAAGTATTCAAAACACCCTTTACCTGCAAAAATTGTCGTAGGTAAATATGGCTTTTACCTACGAAATTATATTTCATAGGTAAAAGTAAACTTTTTGATTTTTTGTAGTATGAAAAATTGAAAACACCCTTTACCTATGAAAAGTTTCGTAGGAAAAGATGACTTTTACCTATGAAATTTAATTTCGTCAGTAAAAGTATTCAAAACACCCTTTACTACTTACGAACATTTTCATAGGTAAATATGGCTTTTACCTATAAAAGTAAACTTTTTGATTTTTTGTAGTTTGAGAAATTGAAAACACACTTTACCGACGAAAAGTTTTGTAGATAAATATGACGTAAAAGTATTCAAAACACCCTTTACCTACGAAACGTGTCGTAGGTAAAGATGGCTTGATTGGAAAATTTGAAAACACCCTTTATCTATGAAAAGTTTCGTAGGTAAAGATGACTTTCACCTACAAAATTTGCTGTCGTTGGTAAAAGTATTCAAAACACCCTTTTCCTACGAAAATTTTCGTAGGTAAATATGGTTTCGATTATTTGTATTTTGAAAAATTGAAAACATCCTTTACCTACACAACGTTTCGTAGGAAAATATGAGTTTTACCTATGAAATTTACTTTCATCAGCCAAAGTATTCAAAACACCCTTTACCTACGAAAATTTTAGTAGATAAATATGGCTTTTACCTACGAAATCAGATTTCGTAGGCAAAAGTAACCATTTCAATTTTTTTGTATTTTGAAAAATTGAAAACACCCTTTACCTACGAAACATTTCATAGGTAAATATGACTTTCACCTACGAAATTTTATTTCGTCGGTAAAAGTATTCAAAATACCCTTTCCCTACGAAAACTTTCGTAGGTAAATATGGCTTTTACCAATGAAATTATATGTCATAGGTAAAAATAACCATTTCGATTATTTGTATTTTGAAAAATTGAAAACACCCTTTACCTATGCAACGTTTAGTAGGTAAATATGAGTTTTACCTATAAAATTTACTTTCGTCGGCCAAAGTATTCAAAACACCCTTTACCTACGAAAATTTTGGTAAGTAAATATGGCTTTTACCTATGAAATCAGATTTCGTAGGCAAAAGTAACCATTTCAATTTTTTGTATTTTGAAAAATTGAAAACACCCTTTACCTACGAAACATTTCATAGGTAAATATGACTTTCACCTACGAAATTTTATTTCGTCGGTAAAAGTATTCAAAACACCCTTTCCCTACGAAAATTCTCGTAGGTAAATATGGCTTTTACCAACGAAATTATATGTCGTAGGTAAAAATAAACTTTTCGATTTTTTGTAGTTTGAAAAGTTGAGAACACCCTTTACCTACGAAAGGTTTCGTAGGTAAAAATGACTTTCACCTACGAAATTTAATTTCGTCGGTAAAAGTATTCAAAACACCTTTTACCTACGAACATTTTCATAGGTAAATATGGCTTTTACCTACGATATATGATTTCGTAGGCAAAAGTAACCATTTCAATTTCTTCTAGCTTCAAAAAATTGAAAACACTCTTTACCTACGAAAAGTGTCATAGGTAAAGATGACTTGTACCTACGAAATTTAATTTCGTGGGTAAAAGTTTACTTTTACCTACGAAAATAATATTCGTCGGTAAAAGTCATCTTTACCTACGAAAATTAGGTTCGTCGGTAAAAGTTTCGTTGGTAAAAATTATATTTCTTGTAGTGGGAATATACTCCAAAAAATGAAGGGTATTTTCATTTAAAAATAATTAATTCATACGCTAGTGGTTTAGAATTGGAAAGTAAAGTTTTGGACGTTTAAAAACGCTAGTGGTTAAAAGTGAATTTTACAATAGAAAATTTCTCTATATGTTGTACTTTTATTAGTTGACCAGCAATTCATTAAAACCATAAATGGGTAAGCTATAGTACAATAATTACTTTTTATGAATGTTACAAACATGTGGACTAAATGTTTATTTATGTAAATAATGGATGGTATGGAAACCTAGAATATAAAAAATTCTTGGCCTTTAATCAGATGAAGTGACTCATTGCTTTAAGTATACTCAATGTACGAGTTATGGACTGTAACTCAGGTCTAAGGGTGTACACTTTGTATCTGATTTATAGGGCGTGACACAAGATCCAGCAATGAGGACGTCGGTGGCATACATCATTACCTGATGACCAGTATATGGAGACAATCGACTAGATCATATTGAAAGAGACTATCGAGGTAAGGTCAAACTTTTCAATTTTAATGGCTTATTTCGTATAAAAGACTTACTCAATTGGTTAGCTGAAATAAAGTGGTATTTTTATAACATGGACACATTGGAACATAAGAAAGTAAAGCTGGTTTCATTCAAATTGAAATATGGCGTTTCTGTATGGTGGGAGCAATTAAGACTCTCACATGCACGACATAATAAGATACCCATTTGATCATGACCACGGATGAGACACCTTCTTCGATCACAATTCTTTCCCAGTGATTACGAGCAGATGTTGTTTCACCAATATTAAAATTGCCAGTAGGGAGATCAAAATATCACAGATTACATTGAAGAATTTTAATGATTGACAACGCAAAATAATTTGTCAGAGACTGAATCGCAGAAGGTAGCATAGTTTATATGGGGTTTATGACCAACAATTTAGGATCGAGTCTAGATGCACTCAGTCGAGACCATGGATGAAGTAATTTAGTTGGTATGTAGGGTGGAAGCACTGCTTATGAGAGTCCCTACTCAGCCCTATCATTCGACTCGCCCCCTGTGTTATTTTGGCTAGTCCTTGTGGGCGCTTCTCCGGTTAGTATTTGTCAGAGTTAGTGGTTTTGCAAGGATGAAGGAATTATTGTTAGCAAGCAAGTCAGGCAAGTGGGCATTACTATTTGCAGGACTTGTTTAGCTAAGGGTGTACTCTAAAATGTTATGGCAAAATAGTGTGGATGAAACCCATACTTCATGTTTTTATTATTTATTATTTATTTTTTCTAGTTTTTGGATGAACTTAGTATGTTTTTTTTCAACCATTTGCCACGCTCTTTTTACTTCTTTTATAGTTTGTTAATGGCGTGCAAGGTTTTATATAGTCTGATTTTGTACAGCCTGTCCAAAATTGTACCTTCTTTTATATTAGATTAATAAAGTCATAGGTAGTGTGCTCTCATCTTTCCAAAAAAAAAAAAAAAAAAAAGAAAGAAAGAAAAGACAAGAAAGAAAGTAAAAAAAGGTGGGTGTTCAATCCCTCCTATGTGGTACACTTGAGTCTTGGATCTACCTCATTTTTGAGCTTACACTTTAAAATGTTATGGCAAAATAGATAGACGGAGTCGATGAAACCCATACTTCATGGTTGGTCTCTCAAAGGCTTGCCTGTTCCGAGCTCCAGGCAAGTGGAGATAGTATCCAATTTGGCATCGTCCACCCCATCCTTGATTTGAGTTTTTTTATTATATATTATTATTTAGAGCTTTTTTATTTTTTATTTTACAAGAATTCAGGTGGGCTCCACGGAAAAAATCGGGCCTCACATGTCGTAGAGAATAAACCAAACAAACCTATACAAGATTGGCAAGAATAATAGAAAATCACCAAAAAAGTGAGCTAATCCCAAATTAGATCCATAGCTAGCTTTCAATAACAGCAGGAACAACACCTCAACATGAGCCCTTATCTCCATGCCCACCGAGGATCCCATCCAGCACCACCACCAGCACTTGATTGGAGTTGGTTGAAGCATGTTTTGTCTGGCTGAGCCCATATGGTAGGGTACATTGCTTTTTTGTTCGTCTCCCATATTAGTCTGTAAAGCTAGATTTTATTATTTTTCTAAGTTTTTAATGCTATATTTTACTATTTTTCTAAAGTTATTATTTTTCGAAGTTTTTAATGCTATATTTTACTATTTTTCTAAAGTAACAAAATTAAAGGTGGTGTAATCCCAATTAAAGAAAATACAAAAACAAAAATCAATCGGCATCGAATTACCTCATCGCCCTCGTGATCATGGTCCCACGGAAAAGATCCGACAGATAAATCAAAGGTGACCTCTTTGGTCAAAAGCGCGTGGGTGACTGAAGATTCAAAAAGGTAGAAATATGAGAACCACAATGGCCCGCCGTTACTCGACACGAAGAAAACAATAAGTCATCAACGACTCATATTTGGTGAAGAAGTGACGCAGGGATGAACGTGATGAGGTCGATCACCGTCTTCCTCAAGGATAACTACTCCGAATCCACGGAGCTTCTCTGGACTCCTCACAGAGACTTCTCGAATCCACGAGGAAAGAAAGCAGGAAGATAGAAATAAATTCTAATAAATTCAAAATTAATTGATTAATTAATAAAAACGAGTTTACACCCCTTTAAATAAGGGAACCAAGCAACATGAAAGAAATCAGACTCATACTACAACTAAAACTCCTAGAATTCGCAACTTACTATAAATAGTAAACTTACTATTTATAGACGGTCGTGATGTCTACTAGTGCGCAAGGTTTTTGGCCAAAAATAGTAAGTGTCCTATTTGGCTTCACCAAACCGTTCTCCTAATTATTCTAAGCACTTTTCATGTTGGACACAACTCCTAAAGCCCAACGGATGAAGAGTTATAAGCAAACTAAAACTTACTATAAATAGTAAAAATGAAATTAAAACGGGGAAACGACCGTCGATCAGGGGTTTTCTCGTAAATCCGGGCTGCGCAACCCGGTGTAGCTGGGTTGGTTGGCTAAAGTAGCTCGTTTTACCCCAAAATCATAGATTCTGCGTCGGATAACTCATTCCGGATTGTGAGATACGCCCGATCAAAGGTCTGATGGTCCGGATCACTTATGTTGTCGACCGTGCCTTTTCTGATCCATCTTGGCCATGAAATTGTCCGCGACCCGCTCTACATCAGTCCCCTCCACTTGAAAAGAACTCGTCCTCGAGTTCTCCTCCTGCGCTGGTTCATGATACTCGGTCAGGTCCGCAACGTTGAAAGTCCGTGAGATCGCCAGGTCATCTGGAAGATCAACAACATAAGCGTTGTCATTGATCTTTCGGATGATTGGTACCGGTCCAATCTTCTTATTTTTCAACTTGTTGTATGTCCCGGTCGGAAATCTCTCTTTACGCAGATGAACCATCACGCGGTCGCCCACCTCGAACACTTTTTGTCGCCGGTGCTTGTCCGCTTGTTCCTTGTACTTCTCGTTCGAGGCATGTAGCTTGGCCTGCACTTCTACATGGATGCCCATGATCTTATCTGCCATATGTTCTGCTGCCACGCTCGTGCCTGGGTGCTTGGGCAAAGGGACCAAGTCAAGTGTGTGGCGAGGCACTCGTCCGTAGATAATCTGGAACAGCGATTTTCCTGTCAAGCGGTTCACCATGTTATTGAACGCAAACTCTGCTTGAGACAAGGCCAAGTCCCACTGCTTCGGCTTTTCTCCTGCAATACTGCGAAGGAGGTTTCCCAATGTGCGATTCACAACTTCAGTCTGCCCATCAGTCTGTGGGTGGTAAGTACTGCTAAATTGAAGTCGTGTATCGAATCGAGTCCACAAAGTCCGCCAAAAGTGGCTAACGAACTTCGTGTCACGATCAGAAGTAATGGTCTTAAGGACCCCGTGTAGTCGTACGACCTCCCTGAAGAATAAATTTGCCACATGTATTGCATCAAGGGTCTTCTTGCATGGGATAAAGTGCGCCATCTTTGAGAAACGATCGACCACTACGAACACCGAATCCATGCCGCGTTGTGTTCGTGGAAGACCAAGCACGAAGTCCATTGATAAATCCTCCCAAGGACCGTCAGGCACAGGTAACGGGGTGTAGAGGCCCGTATTCTGAGATTGTCCTTTGGATGTCTGACAAATATGACAACGTTGTACGGCTCTTCCCACATCACGTATTAACTGTGGCCAGTAATACCGTTCTCCCACAAGAGCTCGCGTATTGTCTCGCCCAAGGTGTCCACCGAGGCCACCTCCATGTAGTTCCTGAATAATCTGCTCCCTTAGAGAACTTTGGGGAATGCACAATTGATTCCCTTTGAAGAGAAAACCATCCTGTATATGAATGTCACTGGGGTGACCTTCTTGGCACTTTAAAATCTTCATCCTCGGCATACAGCTCCTTGAGACAGTCAAAGCCGACTACCTCGTTGCTCATCGTAACAAGTAGTGACGCACGACGGCTAAGTGCATCAACCACCTTGTTCTGCTAGCCTGACTTATGCTTCAGAACAAACGTAAATTCCTGTAAGAACGCAACCCATCTAGCATGCACACGATTCACGTTAGTCTGACTATTAATAAACTTTAATGCCTGATGGTCAGTGTACAGAATAAACTCCCTTTGAATCAAATAATGCCGCCAATGTCGCAGCGCCTGAACAACTGCGTACAACTCAAGCTCGTAAGTCGACCACTTCTTTCGGGCTTCGCTGAGCTTCTCGCTATAGAAGGCTACCGGCCTGCCTTCCTGTGATAAAACTTCCCTAATTCCGACGTATGAAGCGTCACACTCAACCTCAAATAATTTATCAAAATTAGGAAGCACCAAGACTGGTGTTGTAGACAAACGATGCTTGATTTCGTGAAAGCTCTTGTCATCTTTATCAATCCACTGGAACGGTCCCTTCTTCATGCAATCTGTTATAGGTGCGACTATGGTACTAAAATCTCGCACAAATCGACGATAGAAAGTCGCTAATCCATGAAAACTCCTCACCTCATGAATATTTGTCGGGATCGGCCATTCCCTAATAGCTCGCACCTTTTCATCATCCACTCGAATGCCTGTGGACGTTACAACAAATCCTAGAAACAACGGGCTGTCAATTAAAAAACTACACTTTTTCAAGTTGAGGTACAACTTGTTATCTTGTAGGACCTGCAGCACCTGCCTGAGATGTTTCTTGTGCTCCACCTCATCCTGGCTATATATCAATATGTCATCAAAATATACTACCACAAATCGGCCAGTGAATGGTTTTAGAACTTGATTCATCAAACGCATAAAAGTACTTGGTGCGTTCGATAGGCCGAAGGGCATGACCAGCCACTCGTACAACCCTTTTTTTGTCTTGAATGCCGTTTTCCATTCATCACCGGGTCGAATACGAATCTGATGGTACCTGCTCTTTAGATCGAGTTTAGAGAACACCTTAGCCCCTCCTAGCATATCGAGCATGTCGTCCAACCGTGGTATTGGGAACCGGTATTTGATGGTAATCTTGTTAATTGCTCGGCTGTCGACACACACGCGCCAGCTTCCATCTTTTTTTGGCGTTAATAATGTTGGTACAGCACATGGGCTCATGCTCTCTCTCAATAGACCCTTACGGATCAATTCCTCCACTTGCCCCTGAAGTATCTCACACTCCTTCGGACTCATCCGATAATGAGGGCGATTGGGCAGGCTAGCCCCAGGGACGAGGTCTATGTGATGTTGGATGTCCCTCATGGGGGGCAATCCATCAGGTAAATCTTCAGGCCAGACTTCTTTGAATTCGTTTAGCAACAGTTTTAAGCTTGGAGGGATGTTTGAGGGTTCCTCTTCCTCGCCTTTCACCACTACGGCGTATACCTCGCCGGTTTTCTTGGATTCCTCTATAAAATCCCGAATGGTCAAGAGAGAACTCCCCTCCACTTTAAAGGCTTCAGGGTGGTTCTCTGGTGTCATAGGGGCAAGGATTATTTTTCGACTATCCTTGACGAATATGTAGACATTGTCTCGTCCCCGATGGGTCGCATCACGGTCCGACTGCCAGGGTCGACCGAGTAGCATATGGCAAGCTTCCATGTCAACCACGTCACAAAGTATCTGATCCTTATAATGTTTACCAATTAAAAACGAGATAGTACATTGTTCAGTTATCTTGGTCTCGTTCACTTTTTTTATCCAGCCAATTGAGTACGGGGAAGGATGTCTCGTTGTTGGTAGCTGTAACTTGTCCACCATCACTCTTGAGACGATGTTCTCGCTGCTACCACTGTCTATGATCACATCACAGACCTTTCCGCTGACAGTGCACCGAGTACGAAATATATTGTGCCGCTGTGGATGTAATTCCTTTCGCGGGGTATACAGTAGTCACCTCACAACGAGAGATTCGCCACGATCCTCGCCTATCACTTCAGCACCACCTGCTATTTCTTCAATGGTTTGTTCATATTCATCAAAGCCATGATCTTCTTCAGCGGCCTCGTCTTCAGTGCCTCCTTCGTTTATAGTTAAGTGTGTTGCCGGACGTTGAGGACAAGTGTTTGATAAGTGGCCTGGTTGGCCACAGCGGTAACAATTGTTCGGTCTTGGCCGAGCATAAGGATTTGGAATCCTACTCGGTCCCGTTGTTGTGGGTGCTGCCCGTTGAGGTCTGTATGGTCCGCTCCCTGTATCGCGGTTCACGGGTGGAGGAGGTTGAGGACGTTCTCCTACCGGATCTTTTCCTCGAGCCAGCACTGGATCCTGTGTGGGACCCGTTATAGGGGGTCGATTTGAAGGATAGGGACGAACAGGAGCTCTTGCAAGTTGTGTTTCTGCCCTTCCTGCCAATTGAACTGCTTCATCTACGGTCCCAACTGGGTACATCTGAACTCGGTCCTGAATTGCTGGTCGCAACCCACCTATAAATCGTGCCACCTTCTGTGACTCAGATTCTGACAGATCGTTTCGTGTAGCCAACCGCTGGAATTCTTCAGTGTAATCTGTAACAGTTCGATTTCCTTGGCGACAATTCTAGTATTGCTGGAATAAGATCTGCTCATAATCGCTTGGGAGAAATTGTGATCGAAGAAGACGTCTCATCCGAGACCATGATGCGATGGGTGCCTTGTTCTGTCGGGCTCGTGAGAGTTGTAATTGTTCCCACCATGCAGAAGCACCAGATTTTAATTTAAACGCTACCAATTTCACCCTTTTATGATCTGGCACATCCATATAATCGAAATATCTCTCTACTTCGGCTAGCCAATCGAGAAAATCTTCGATACGTAATAAACCGTTAAAACTAGGAAGTTCAGCCTTACCTCGATAGTCTCTTTCAGCACGATCTAGACGATCGCCTTCATGGATTGGTCGTCGGTCGAAACCTTCATTAATGTCCTCGTCGCTGGAACTAGAATCATCTGGTGTAACCCTACGATTTGCCACTGGTAGTGCTCTGCGAAAATCGGGGTCGCGTCGTATAGCAACCACGGGTGGTGGAGCGACCATAGGTGGTGGAGCACCGCCTAGGGCTCGATGCGGAAGTAGCGCATCCGCCAGACGGTCGAGGGTTTCCTGCAGCCCTTGCATGGTCAACTGACTCTCCCGATGGAAAGCTTCCATTCTTTCCGAAAGATGACGAATCAATGGATCACCGTCCACAGGATTTTGATTCATACCTTCGTTGTTTGCCATCGGCCCGAGAGAAAACCTCGCTCTGATACCAAATTGACGCAGGGATGAACGTGATGAGGTCGATCACCGTCTTCCTCAAGGATAACTACTCCGAATCCACGGAGCTTCTCTGGACTCCTCACAGAGACTTCTCGAATCCACGAGGAAAGAAAGTAGGAAGATAGAAATAAATTCTAATAAATTTGAAATTAATTGATTAATTAATAAAAACGAGTTTATACCCCTTTAAATAAGGGAACCAAGCAACATGAAAGAAATCAGACTCATACTATAACTAAAACTCCTAGAATTCGCAACTTACTATAAATAGTAAACTTACTATTTAAAGACGGTCGTGATTTCTACTAGTGCGCAAGGTTTTTGGCCAAAAATAGTAAGTGTCCTATTTGGCTTCACCAAACCGTTCTCCTAATTATTCTAAGCACTTTTCATGTTGGACACAACTCCTAAAGCCCAACGGATGAAGAGTTATAAGCAAAACTTACTATAAATAGTAAAAATGAAATTAAAACGGGGAAACGACCGTCGATCAGGGGTTTTCTCGTAAATCCGGGCTGCGCAACCCGGTGTAGCTGGGTTGGTTGGCTAAAGTAGCTCGTTCTACCCTAAAATCATAGATTTTGCGTCGGATAACTCATTCCAGATTGTGAGATACGCCCGATCGAAGGTCTGATGGTCCGGATCACTTATGTTGTCGACCGTGCCTTTTCTGATCCATCTTGGCCATGAAATTGTCCGCGACCCGCTCTACATCAAGAAAGGTTCATTTAATAAATGGTTAGGGTTGTTCAGCGAATACTAATCTTGTTTAATGACCAATCGATGGCGTGGCCTGTAGAATGAATGGCTTTGATCAACAAAAATATGTACCACATTTTTGGTTAAGAAACGGTGGCGCAACGGTTGAAAACAAAAATATAAGTTCAATACTTTCATTTACTCAGCATTTACACCTGCAGAGTATTTACCTGTTTTGGACTAAAATACCGTTGACGACGTGTTTACTTCACATCCAAGACTTACAATCCGACTGTGGGCCAAGATTTTCTGAAGATATGCTTAAACTGTAAAGCATTGCAGAGGATTTGTGTTTTCTATTCTTCATCATTCCATCTCCTATTCAGATAATGGATTTCCCACATTTGAATCTCAAGGTATTTTGGTCGTTTATACTCTTCCATGCAATCCTTCTCTAGTCCATCAACTCCTGTTCACCTTCGGTATTTTTGTTGAAAAATGAGACCGATCGACTCGCATTGATCGCATTCAAAGATGCTATTTCTAATGATCCTCTTGGTGTCTTGAGCTCATGGAATCATTCTCTACATTTCTGCGAATGGGAGGGAGTCACGTGCAGTCACCGCCATCATCAAAGGGTCACGATCTTGAACCTCACGGGCCACAGCTTGGTGGGCCACTTGTCTCCTCACATTGGAAATCTCTCTTTCCTGAGAAGAATCGATCTCTCTAGCAACAAATTCCAAGGCCAAATCCCTCAAGAAATAGGCCGTTTGTTCGGGCTTCAGATCCTCAACCTGACTGATAATTCACTACAAGGAGAAATTCCATCCAATCTGAGCCACTGCTCAGAACTCGTAACCATTCACGTTGGGCGGAATCAGCTCATCGGAAAACTTCCCGCCGAGCTTGGCTCTTTGTCAAAGCTCACTTTTCTTTCCGTCGCAGTCAATGATCTGAGAGGAAGCATCCCACCTTCGTTGGGGAACCTTTCCTCTCTGACCAGTCTTACTCTAAGCCGTAACAGTTTCAACGGGCAAATTCCAAATCAGCTTGGTCAATTGGCAGGCCTGATCAATTTTCGCATAGGTGAAAATCAGTTATCAGGTACGATTCCACCTTCGATTTATAATCTCTCATCCATCCAGATGTTTAGTGTGGTATCTAACCAGCTACATGGAAGTATTCCGTCCAACCTAGGCCTTGCTTTTCCACACCTGCGATGGATTTTTGCAGGAGGAAACCAATTCACTGGCACAGTGCCAATTTCATTATCCAATGCGTCAAGGCTCATAAATGTGGATTTTGCGTTCAACAGTTTGAGCGGACCTGTGCCTGTGAATCTAGGAAGTCTTCCAAATCTCTACCGTATCAATATCGCGAGGAATCAGCTTGGAAGCAGGGAAGGTGATGATGACATGAGCTTCCTCACTTCACTGACCAACTGCACCCGTCTGGACCGCATAGGTGCAAGCACCAATAATCTCTATGGTGAGTTGCCCGGTTCCATTGCTAATCTTTCAACACAGCTAAAGATTATTACTCTAGGACAAAACAAGATATTTGGAACCATTCCGAAGGAAATCGAGAATCTTGTCGGCCTGTATGGTCTGGATCTGAAGCGGAACTTCTTGAAGGGTACTCTTCCAGATACTATTGGGAAGTTGACCAAGTTGAATGCCTTGAGTCTCCAAGGAAATAAATTATCAGGGCGAATCCCACCTTCAATTGGCAACATCACTCGCTTGAGCGTTCTTGAGTTGAATGGAAATGATTTCCATGGAAGCATACCGTCTAGTTTTGGAAATTGGGGATTCATGGAATCTTTGTTAATTTCTAAAAATAAACTCGATGGTACAATACTCAAACAAGTCAGCGCAGCTAAAATCAATCTTTCTGGTAATTCATTTACTGGGTCTCTCCAGCTGGAAGTTGATAACTTGAAAAATATCCGCGGAATGGACTTCTCAGATAACAAACTATCTGGTGAAATTCCAGATACGTTGGGAAATTGTCAGATCCTAGAGTTGCTCTATATGAATGGTAACTTGTTTCACGGAACCATTCCAAAGTCTTTGAGGAATTTAAAAGGTATCAAAAAGCTAGATCTTTCGCGTAATAACTTGTCTGGGCAGATTCCAAAGTATTTTGAAGAATTTCTTTTCTTACAGTATTTGAATTTATCATTCAATAATTTTGAGGGTGAAGTGCCCAAAGGAGGAATCTTTAGTAACGCTAGCGCTATTTCAGTTATGGGAAATAACGAACTCTGTGGAGGTATACCAGAACTACAATTGCCAGAGTGCCTTAAGCAAGCTTCAAAGAAACGAGGAAAGCTTACTCATAGAGTGAAAGTGACAGTTATTAGTGTGGTTTTATCTTCATTTCTCTTGTTATGTGTCATTGCCACTCTTTATTGGAGAAGAAGTTCTCCAAGGAAAGCTTCTTCCCCATCTTCCACAGAGAATCAGTGGTTACAAGTTTCATATGCAGATCTCCTTCAAGCAACAGATCGATTTTCTTCAGCTAATTTAATCGGTGTTGGAAGTTTTGGTTCTGTATATAAAGGAATTCTAGAATGCTTTGAAACACTTATTGCGGTGAAGGTACTCAACCTCCTACAGCAAGGAGCTTTTAAGAGTTTTTTAGCCGAATGCGGAGCAATAAGAAACATTCGACATCGAAATCTCGTCAAGATCTTAACAATTTGCTCGAGCATTGATTTTAATGGTAATGATTTCAAAGCTCTAGTACTTGAGTACATGCCTAATGGAAGTCTAGAGAAGTGGTTGCATCCAAATGTAGATGAACAGCATCAGTTGAGGAACTTGAATCTTACTCAAAGGCTAAATATAGCCATTGATGTGGCTTTGGCATTAGAATATCTTCATCATCACTCCCAGACACCAATTGTTCACCGCGACCTAAAACCAAGCAATGTTCTTCTTGATGATGATATGGTTGCCCATGTGGGAGACTTTGGTTTAGCAAGGTTCCTCTCTGAAGCTGAAGAAAGTTGCTCCCAAAATCAAACTAGCACATCTGGGATTAAAGGATCGATTGGGTATATTCCTCCAGGTAAGTTTTTTAATCCTTTTTTTATTTCATTTTTATTCATTTATCTTGCAAAATGATTGGTAGCTTTCTATATATTAATATTATCATGAAGCTTGTTAAGAATGATATTCATTAAAATAATCTAATTGATGGATATTAATATCATTTGTTAGGATCCACTAAACACACACACACAGTGTGTGTGTGTTTGTGTTAGCGTGTGTTAAGACTAATTCCATGTTCTCAGAAATTCTTTTTTTTTTTTCTTTTTTTTTTTTTAAAGTTCTCAGAAATTCTGAATTTTGGGAAAGGCAGATATGTTAACTGCTTAAATGAAATATAAACTCTAGTTTTATCTTCTCTAAATAGTTGCCTAACATTCAAACACGAAATGATTGTAAATTGCAGAGTACGGGATGGGTGGTAAGGCATCCACACAAGGAGATGTTTACAGTTATGGGATCCTTTTATTGGAGATGATCACAGGAAAAAGGCCAACAGATGACATGTTTAAGGACAATCTAAGCATTCATCACTTCGCAAAGTCGTCTTTTCCAGAACAAGTAATGGAGATTATAGATCCAAGACTTCTCCCAGAAGATGCCGAAGCTATTCAAGGCAGCAAAATTCAAAACAACTTGAGAAATAAAATGCGTGACTGCTTGGTTTCATTGGTCAGAATAGGTGTATCGTGTTCTGCAGAGTCTCCAAGGGAACGAATGGAGATGAAAGATATTTCCACGGAAATGCATGCAATTAGAAACTTATATCTTGGGGTCGGGATTGGCCAACATAGAGAAATAAGCCCCTAGTGTTAGGCTAAGTTTCCTCTTATCTCAGTAACTGCTCAGATTATATTACCAGTTAGATTGAAGAAGATTCCAACATAAAATAGACTGCTATATATATATATATATATATATATATATATATATATATATAGTTTTTTAGGATTGTGATTTTACTAGCTAGTGTTGAATTCATGGAGAAAATGTATTTGTCTTTATCTTTCTTTTATTTAGTTTTAGATAGAATGAGAATGTATTACAAATATAATAATAGAAAATATTCATCAGGATAAATATCATATTCGGTACTACAACACCGAATCCTTAGAAAATTTATGCAACCTTATTCCAAAAGAGGTCTCAAGTTCACCCAGTAGATAACATCCAACCAATTAAGTAGATGCAGCATCCAACCCATCAAATATGTTAGCCCACTATTTAGGAGGGGTGAGCCCTCCAAGCAGTTGTGGTCATGGGGTCTTGGGATGCTAAGTTGTATATGGGTCATGTGATAGGTGGGCGGCCGTTTTCTTTTTGTGGAAGCTCACTCAAATGTAACTTCCATTCGCCATTCAATAAAATCTCTCTTTAGAAAAAGAAAATGTTAGCCCACCATGAGTAAAACCATGTGCAGAGATCAGCCATAACCTCTCATTAAGTGGTCCACATTTGTATTTTTTTTCTTTCTTTATCAATGGCTAGAAATTGTTTTATATGGTGTGACCCACCTGATAAGTAAATAGGGCTGATTTACCTGATCTAATGACCCACCTTCTTTCATCTCTATTGGTGTGTCAGTATTTGGTCCAATTGGAAATGATTCTATCTGCAGAGACTCATGGAAGCTGTTCTGAAATCCCGTGCACATGACATGTTGAAAGTTATCTGTTGGGTGAACCGTAACTTATATATAGTCCAAGGTGCTGCATGCAATGTGCATATGACCACTGATCAATTTGGATGGTTTGTTCAACAGAAATTTGGTCAATCACTCATCCACTGTGGGGCCAACGGAACTGAAGATTGTGCAGGCAGGCACTACACTTATACTGTTAGGGAACCATCCCAAAAAATGAAGCATATCCAAATCTCGGGTGACCACGCCACATGAAACAGTGGCGATTGAGAGCCCAATGTTAAAACCTTCCAAAGCCCAAGCCCACCATAATGTTTATTGGCTGCCCAACCCGTTGAGAAGGTCCCATCGACCTAGATGAAGGGAAAACACAAATATTAGCCTGATACAAAACTTTTGTGGACCTCAAAATGATTTTAATAGTCCGTGTTCAATCACCACTATTTCCTATGGTGTGGTCCACAAGAGATCTAGGAATGCTTCTATTTCCTATGGTGTGGTCCACAAGAGATCTAGGAATGCTTCATATTTGGGCTAATGCCCTAAACGATCTGTATAGATGGGTGGACAGCGTTAGATAATAAACATACATCACGTACAGTGGACTCCATGGTTACGCATCCACGTTCCTATAATATATTCTAGCCCCAGTTGGAGTTATCAGACGGTCATTATGATGCGTGTTTAAACAAAAGTTCGTGGAGGCAACTCCAACCATTTTGGATCGACGCTTGAAAGCCGTCCAATGCGCTACGTAAGCCACTTCGTCACGGGAGCGTCTTGGGTGCGGCCCTGGCATTACCCGAGATGGTGCGGCCAGTACCATGGAGCCCACCTTGATATATGTATTCGATATCCACACCATCCAACCTAATTTTCAGATCAGTTTAGAGCAACTAACCAAAAATTAAACAGATCCAAATTCAGGTGGACACTATCCTAAGAGCTAGTGGTGATTGACCATTAAAAACTAATTACGGGCTACAAAATTTCCAGTGTTTTACCTTCATCCTCGTCTACGTAACCTTATCAATAGTTGGATGGTAAACAAATATTACAGAAACATACGTTGGCTATTAGGAAGCTTTTAATGGTCGAACTTGAGATATGGATCTGCTTTAATTTATAAAATAATATGGAGAAACAGTGGATGGCTACAGACATGATGTAGAGTGGGTCGCAGATAGTTTCATGGCCAAGATGGATCAGAAAAGCACCGGTCGATAAAAGTGATCCGAACCGTTGGACTTTAAATCGGGCGTATCTCGCAATTCGAAATGAGTTATTTGATGTAAAATATATGATTTTGGGGTAGAATGAGCTACTCTAGCCAACTAACCCCGCTATACCAGGTTGTGCAGCCCGAATTTCTGAAAAACCCCTTGATCAACAGTCTTTTTCCCGTTTTATTTTCATTTTTACTATAAATAGTAAGTTTTAGTTTGATTATAGCTCTTCATTGGGCTTTAGGAGTTGTGTCTAACATGAAAAGTGCTTAGGATAATTAGGAGAACAGTTTGGTGAAGCCAAATAGGACAATTGCTATTTTTGACCGAAAACCTTGCGCACTAGTAGACATCATGATTATCTATAAATAATAAGTTTACTATTTATAGTAAGTCGTGGATTCTAAGAGTTTTAGTTGTAGTTTGATTCTGATTTCTTTTCTATTGCTTGGTATCTTTATTTGAAGGGTTGTGAACTCGTTTTTATTTATTCATTAATCAATTTTAAATTTTATTAGAATTTTTTTTTATTTTCTTACTTTCTTTCCTTGTGAATTCGAAAAGTTTTTGTGAGGAGTCCAAAGAAGTTCTATAAATTCAGAGTAGTTATCCTTGAGGAAGACGGTGATCGAGCTCATCACGTTCATCCCTGCATCAATACAGAATAAACATGTCAAGGTGGCCCCCACCGTAAGCGCCGTACCATCTTGGTGACGCTGGGACCGGACTTAATCCGATGCCCTTCATCACACGTTTGACTTAATAAGTATGAAGTCAATAAGTCAATAACAACAAAGACGGGTCGGGTCAAGAAATATTTATGGACGCAACTTCATGGATTATTTCCTATTGGAATTTTCTCGTGAATGAACTTTCACGAAGAAACAGAAAGAAAGATTTTATTTTTATTTTTATTTTTCTAAACCAGGCTTGTACATTCACTTGGCTGGCTTACTGTATACAAAAGAAGGAAAGGTTTAAACAAACTGTCCACTAGAAGTTCACATCTAAAGTACTTGCGTGGCCCACAATATAACACCAAATTCTGTTTTGGACCACGTAGTCTACTCCATTGGGCAAGCTTTCCTTTTTTTTTTAACACACGCACACACGCCACCACACACTCACGCCAGGGTGGGATTTCACCACCTATAGGTACTCAAACCCTCAACCAGGTGTTGAAACTCCTAGGAGCCTACCACCGGAGTAAGAGTGAGGACCCTCCATGGGGGAAGCTGGTTGAGCGGCTTGGGCTGCCCATGCAGCAAGTGCACCTGGCATTTCTCTGATAGCAAATGTACTGTGATGAGGAGTCATATGAGACTCGACGTAAGGATGTGCATTCCCACTACAAATTGGGAGGGTTGATGAATGCGATCATCAGAGCCACACCAAGCGTTTTATTCTCTCTAAATCTATCTGTGGAGAATGGAATTTCCATATCTGAGTCTTAATTAGGATATTTTGGTCATGAGTGCAGATAGCCTGTTTTGAAGGCACAGAAGATTTCAGGGCCGTTGCTTCTCATTATCCTACGTCATTTTCTGTGACTATGAGGTATGCCGGATTTCTCTCTCCCAAAAAATAAAAATAAAAATTTGCTGACTGAACAATGCAACTTTTACCGTGTGGAATTTTTACGGGTCTCACCATGATTTTGAGTTAGATCTATACCGTCCATCAATTTTTGTTGATAATTCTAGAGCATGAGCCCAAAAATAAAGTATATACTTTCAAAGATCAAGCGAACCATGCTTTCAATAATTTGATTGCCCTGTAGAATGAATGGTTTAAATCATCACGCGTATGTAACACATGTTTGGTAATATGTAACTCATGTTTGGTAATGTTGTAAAAAAGGAAACTTGAAGTAAGCAGATTCCGTGGTGTGCCACCAATTTCGGTGGTGCGTCGAGGTCACCAAGTTTTGTGGACCTATCATGATGTATTTACTATATCCACACTGTCCATCCATTTTGCCAGATCATTTTAGATCATGACCCCAAAAATGAGTCTCATCCAAATCTCAAGTGGACCACAACACAAAAATCAGTGGAGACAATGATTTCCACCATTGAAACATTCCGTGGGCCCACCGTAATGTGTATTTGTCATCCAAAATATTCATCAAGTTACACCGGCCTGGATGAAGGTGAGGAAAAAACAACAAATACTGGATTGATCCAAAACTTTTGTGACCTCAATAACGTTTCAATGGTAGACATACAATCCCCACTTCTTTATGCAGTGTGGTCCACTTAAGCTTTGGATCTATCTCATTTTTGGACCGAAGCCTTAAAATGATCTCGTTAAGTAGACAGACAGTTTGGATATGATACATACATAGTGTTGGGCTCATAAAATATGGCACACCACGCAATCCATTTCCAAAGTTGAAAAGGGTGTGGATTTAAGGCACATTGGAATTAAATACTTTGGACTAAAATACCCTAACGAACCTGTAAAACCTTAGAAGGAGGGTATTTATGCCTTTTCGTCTTCATCATCTCATTGCCTATGCAGAAACTGGAGTTCCCGCATTCAAATCTTGTAAAACGAAGCATATTGAAATTTCGAGTGGCCACACCACAAGAAGCAGTGGTGATTCATCCCGCGTATAAATAAGGTCACACATACTTAAATGAAGGGAAATTACAAACATAAGCTTGGTTCTGGACCCCAATAAAATTTTTAGTTGTAAGTGTTTAGTCACCCCTTCCTGTGATTTAGTTCACCTGAGATTAGGTCTGTATCATTTTATGGCATTGATTAATGCCATCCAATGCCATAAAATGATTTAGAAAAACCGATGAACAGCATAAACATTAAACACATACGTCATATATTTTGAGCTCCCCAATTATTTTAGCAGATTATTTTAAGGCGAGAGCCCCGAAATGAGGCAGATCCTAGGCTCATATGGATCATACTCTGGAGATTGAACGGATAAATAAATCCCATACATCACGGTGGGCCCCACACAACCCTTGCTTCGAGCTATTGCCATGAGTCGGGGGCGCGACGGAGTACGCTTCCCTTCGTCATACGTCTGATATAAAATGTTAGAGTAGGTGGGCGGCGCAGCACGCAATACGCTACCCTACCTCAGACGTCTGATATAAAATGTCAGAGTCAACAAATCAACGTCGACAGCGACATGTCGGATCAAGAAATATTTTACAAAGGAGATAAATAGATGCCATTTTCGCGGTCCTATGAAAAAAGAAGGGAAAACAGGTTTTTTTTTAAAAAAAGAAGTTTGTTAGCAGCCCATATCGAACGTTACTATTGTATGGACCATTGAATGGCTGAAGGTTGACTGGAAAGAACAGGAGTCTACACTTGTTTTACCCTATGCCTAAAATACCTAATCTTGTTGAACCAATCCACTCCATCTTTCAGGCCTGTCCTGGATTCTAGAACTTTGGAGCAAATACTTAGTAATGTAAACAACCCAAGTGGTCCACACCACGGGTATGAGCAAAGACTCAGTAATATAAACAACCCAGGTGGGCCACACCATGGGCAACAATGGTCATGGGATGCCAACCATAGGGTCTGTGTGGGGCCAACCCGTTAAACAGGTCTAACTCACATGGATGAAGTGAAAATACAAAAATAAGCCCGTACGTAATAAACATCAGGCTAGCCACATTATGTGAACTAAAAGGTTTTAAAAGTAGCTTTACATTTGTCCTAATCGTCTGGCCCGGTGGATTTTTTTATCAGCCTGATCTTTAGTATGTGGGATTTATATATAAAGCATGGTGGGACCCATAGAGCTAAAGCTGTTTTACTAAGGTGTTGTCCAGCGACGACCACTGGAGATATTACAAAATTCTGGATCCGAGTACATGCACAATAAGACCAGACTGTTATTATGGAGGGCGGATTATGTGAGACCCCAGCCTCACCCAAGGTGTGGCCCTTGCCATGGGTTACTGGGGTCCACCTTGAGGTGTGTACTTTGTATCTATGCTGTCTATTCGTTTTTCCAAATCATTTGACGGCATTATCCAGAAAATGAAACAGCTCCAATTATCAGGTGGACTTTTTTTTTTTTTCAAGTAGGCTATATCATAGGAAACTGTGATGATTGATTATTAATGTACAAAAAAAGTTTTAGATCAGGCCCATATTTGTTTTTTTTTTTTTTCCTACAAATATTAAGCTTATGTGACGTTATTAATAGATTGGGCGGTAAATGAACACTTTAGAAACTGTTGATGCTGATATCCCAACGTTCTCCTTAAACCGCCGCTGTTCACCTGCAAAAGTACACAACACGGGGGATCCTGGTACAACAGAAGGTTTGGATATAATACATACACCATATTAGGCTTACAAAATGTGGCGCACCACACGATCCATTTCCAATGTTGAAAAGGCACATACGTCAGTGCGAGCCCCACAGTCAGGGAATCCATCGAGACGGGTGGATCTGGGGTCCCACATAATCTGCTATGTAGGTCGTTTCACTCACTCAAAATATAAATTGAACTTTTAGTGCATACTATTTTTTGGATTAAAATGTGTTGAGGTCAAAATCTGTAGGACTCTCCCTTTCATCTCTCAAAACTTGGATCTCTTCAACGTCTTGACCCTCCACAATAAGAACAGGCAAAGGTAACTCTGGCTAAGCCAGAGGACCCTCCGATACGTAAGTCAGGTCAAGGGAATTTAGGTTTAAGTGGAGAGTAGAGGAGAGCGTAAAATATTACGTACCTATAGCAGTGGAGTCTCAATGTATATATACATGACTATTAGACGGTCTAGGTCCGCTATTGTAGGCACTATTTACTCAATCAGCAGGATATTAAGATCGTAGGGATATTATACGTAATCCATAGATCATGTAGCGCATCAGGCGGATCATGCGTATCTGGGAGCGAAGTAATCAGCCACATTTGCTTATGGTAGTTTCCGAAACTGGCAAACGGAGTGTCTGCCTTAACATGTTGCCTCGGCTCGGCTCGTCTTCACAAGATGTTACTCAGCCTTGACCAATTATCGAGTTGAAGAGAAACGCTTTCTTAAACTAATCCGAGCCCCAAATTGAGATAATGGACCTCGCTTCTGGGTCGTGTTTCCTGCAATTGATGCCATTGGTCGGATTATCCGTGCTCCGTCAGATGTTAGGTAGGCAGTCTATTTCTTCCGATCAGAGTGCGGAGGTCACTTCGTCCGCGACTCCATAGTTCAAACACCCTCGTAGCTTACTTCTTCAAGGACGCTTTCATCAAGTCAGATGAGTGTCGCCTCAGTTATCGATACACTTGGTTAAATTACTTTGATACTTACTCTTGGGTTCATTAGGGGCTCGGATCTTCCCATAACAGAAGCTTCCTACTCTTCGAGTTTAACTGTGGTCTCGGAGAGTAATCATATAGAAGATCGCCCACCCATGCTAGTGTAATTATAATTTTTGAATTTGAAGCATCATATACCCAAGATTTCACGCCTGCGGGTTATTTTCTTGCAGACACATGGCGACGGTTACGATTCCAAATAATCGCTTAACCTATTATGAGTCACCACGTAAGCCCGAGGAAGAGTCCATGTGACAGTTCCACCTGCTCGGGTATCGTTTCGTATATCGGAGCACGCCATTCAATGTCAGAACCATACAACTTGGCAGGGACTAGGCCAACAAAAGACAATCACGTGTGCTCAGGAATCAACTTACGACGATTCGGCTGCGACCATCACTCCTCACCATTAATGCAGAGATTATGTGGCTTATATAATCTCCTTTCGGACTCGCTCTTTTCACTTACATTTTGAGTTCGAGCTTTGCCGGAGAAGGTGATTTTCGGTGAAGATGATTCCAGTCGACTAGAAGTTTCCGGTAGGCAATTCCGACCGATAAAGCTTTTCCAATAGAGGCGATTTTTGGTGAGCGCCCGGTGAGTCCTTGCATCGTTCCTTTTTTCTTCTCTTTATAATGTCCTCTGATCTTGAGACTGTTTAGGAATATGGTGATGATTCCGAACCGAGGAGATCAGATAGTGGGAGAGGGGCCTCTGAAGGCCCCTTTAAAGTTGTACCTTTATACCCTCCACCTCAAAGACAGAAGGAGGTAGGGGCTCGGACTCAACAGGCTGGAAAGAAAAAGACCACCCGAGCCCCCCAGACTGCTACCACCAAGGTTACAGAAATGTCCACGAGTGGACGAGCCTCGAAGGTAGTCCCTGGAGGCTCCGTTATATCGGAGTCTCAAATGGAATGGATCCGCTCGGAGTTTTAGATCCCGAACTCCGTTCAGATAAGGGCCCCCGGGCCCCTCGAAACCGCTGGTGCCCCTACTGAGGGAGAAGTTGTTATCTTCCTCTGTACACTGCAATGTGGGCTTTGACTCCCTTTATATCCTTTCGTCCACACCATAACAGCTTACCTCAGACTTGCCCCGGGGCAATTCACCTCCAATGCTTGGAGGGTGTTAATCTCTTCCTTCATCATCTGGCGCCAAGTTGAAAATCTAAAGCTGACCCCGAAAGAGTTGATGAGCCTGTACCTGGTTAAGCATGACATCCAAGAACCATGGTATTATTTTGTGACCCGAGGCAGCAAAGGGTCAGGGCTGGTGATAAACCTTCCGTCTTCCAATAAGGATTGGAAGAATAAGTGGTTATGGGCGGTAGGCAAGTGGGAGGCATCAACGGCAGAGTTTAGGACTCTGTCGACTCGAGTTCCCACCCGATTTTTAAAACCAGGTCAGACTGTGATTCTCTTCTTTTCCCTCTTATTTATTTATTTATTTTCTTTCTACTTCAATCATAATAGAGTCTTTTTTAAATCCTTGTAGACTTCCTGAGGGGCACCCCACTCCTCGACTCGGTTCAGAAGAACCGCATCGCCAAGGCTAAAGCGAGACCAGGGGAGCTCCGCTCCTAGATAGACCTGTTCACCGCAGCCAATCTTCACTAGTCCGGACTTTGTAAGTCCCAACCTCTACCCACATCCTTCAGTAAGTGGCCTTCTCATTTTCTTTAGTGATATCAATCTTATTTCTTTGGTTGCCGATCTATTATTCACTATGCAGGCATAGTTGAGGCGTCTGGTTCTCTGAGGAGAAAGACCGCGCCAACGGCAGAGGAGATGCTGAGTCGAGGATGAAGACTACTGTTCGAAGACAGCGGGTCACCCCTCGCGGGGATGGCCCCTCTGGTCCAGTTTCAGTTGCTGTGGCTCCAACTGCGGTGCTTGCCGATACGCGGGCAGTTCCGGTTGCCGTGCTTACCGATACGCGGGCAGCTCCGGTTGCAGTGCTTGTCGATACGCGGTTCCAGTAACCATTGCTCCAGCTTCAGCAACCATAACTTCTTCTGTTCCTCTCACTGCCATTCCCCCTACCGCGGAGGCTCCCCCCTAAGCCTCCGAGCCTTGCATTGCCATACCTTCTTCCTCCGAACGGGAGGAGGCTATTAGGATGGCTGATGAAATGCTCTCTCCCTCGAAGCTGGAAATGAGTTCGGGGCCGAGGATCAAACCTCAGTAGGCAGTCGAATCGAGGTTGGGGAAGCAGCGGGAGGTTTGAGCCGGGCTATCACCTGTCTTGCTTGATGCCTTGGGTTGCCAAGCATGCCCCCGAAGAGGAGATTGCCAAACTCCTTATCAAGTCGAACACCTCCTTCTTGAATGACCTGTCTTTCATTTTTACACGGTATCGATCATTGCTTTTCTCCTTCTTTTTGTCTCATCCTCATCCATATGGTCATTTTTTATCTCCACTCAGACTATCCCAAATCTCCTTTCAGCTCGGGAGAGAATACAGGAGCTCGAGAGGAGGAATACTAAGGTGGAAGCACTCCGGAACCAGGTGGGGGTCAGCAGGGATGAGGTTACCCTTTTTTAACTCGAGTTGGGCGAGCTGCATCGATAGCTTGAAGATGGAAAAACCAGAGAGCTCCAGCTGCAGAAGATTGCGGGAGACTTCGAGGGCCGATGCAGGGCGGTGGAGGCTGAGCTGGCATGGGCTAGGGCTCATGCGGATTCGTTGGCCAAGTAATCCCAAGGAGATTACTTGGCTGGGAAAAGTCCTGGAACGGATGAAGGCCGAGGCGGCAGAAGAGTGAAGCCAAGCTGTTTCTCGAGCGATGGAGGCTCAAAGGGCCGAAGACGAGGCTACCCTGGCAAGAGCAGTGGCTGTCACGATTGATGCCTTTAAGGTTTCAAAGGAAAAGAATGCCAAATTCACCAAGGTTTACAATTGTGGCTTTGATACTTATATTGACTCGGTCCAGGATTTGTACCCAAACCTTAACCTTGAGCCCCTGTTGCCTGATGACGCTAAAGAAAAGTCTGCCAAAGATGTCTACCCGGATCAAGCTCCCGATTCCCAAGCACCCCTGATTACATAATTCTTAGTAGCCCCTCCTTTCTTTTCTTTGAATGGATGATACTGTTTTTTTTAAATGGATGGTATATATTTTTTGACCCTTTGGGAAGGGCTTTTTGGATGATGAATTTTCTTGTGTGAGTTAATTTTTGGATGTTTAATGCTGATTGTTAATTGTTGAACTGAATCGCTAACCTATCGATTTATTCCTAGGCATGGCCGAGCTGAGCCTTGGACAGGTCGGCTCCCTTCGATGCCCTTTAGTCGATCTTCCAAGCCTTCTCGGCTTGATCATTGTTGAGTTCGAACCCCTGGGGGTTCGACTCATCCCATGATTAGCGAGGCGTTTCTGCTATTCGCGCTAGTCGGATGATGAGCCGATTATCCTGTTAAGGACTCAGGTCATCTTTTGGCTCTTCCCCTTACTTGGAGGGGATACCATGTCGAGTTTTCGTAGGATTATGTTCTAACTCCTTCTTCAAGGGATCAGTTCATTCAGTCCACCTCTGAATATGAGAGGCAACTTTTACTTAATAGATAACTCCATATAGAAGACAAATCATGAATTTTATTGATAGCCTTAAAGGAAGGTCACTCAGAGGTGTATATTTATTAGGGGGGCCTTAATTAGGGATAATAGGTCTTCAGGTGCTCAGCGTTCCAAGGGTGAGTGAGCTGACGACCCTCAAGGTTTTTCAAGTGGTAGGAACCTGGCTTTGTTGATCGGACCACTCGATATGGTCCTTCCCAGTTAGGCCCGAATACCCCAGTCCCCGGCTCAGCAATGTTCTAGAATACCCAGCGAAGAACTAAGTCCCCTGGGTGGAATCGTCTAACCTTGACTTTAGAATTGTAGAAGCGCACCACCTGTTGATGTCGAGCGACGACTCGGAGCCTCGAGATATCTCTGACTTTCTCAAGCAGATCCAAGTTTGCTGCGATCTGTTCGGAGTTCTGGTCTTCTTGGTAATTCTTTACCTGAGTAGTAGGAAGGCCAGTCTCTACTAGCACCATTGTTTTTGAGCCGTAAGAGAGCGAAAATGGAGTTTCTCTAGTTAGGGACTGAGCTGAGGTCCTGTAGGCCCACAACACAAATGGAAGCTCCTCAGCCCAATTGCCCTTTGCTTTCTCTAACTTTGTCTTGAGATTGTGTTTTTTAACCTTATTAACTGCTTCCATTTGTTTATTGGACTGTGGGTGACGAGGCAAAGAATACGTATTTGTAATGCCGAGACCTTGACACATGCCGTGGAACTTGTCGTTGTCGAACTGTTGGCTATTGTCTGACACAATGGTGCGCGAAATCCCAAACTGGCAAATAATATTTTTTCAGATGAAATCAATCACTTTATGTTTGATGATTTTTGCAACAGGTTCAGCCTCGGCCCATTTGGTGAATTAGTCGATGGCAACAATGGCGAACTTGACCTGTCCCTTCCCTGTAGGTAGGGGGCCGATGATATCGATCCCTTATTGGGCAAATGGCCAGGGTCCACTCATGGTGTCATCTCTTCAGCTGGTTGTCTCGGCACAGCTGCATAACATTGGCATTTGTCGTATTTTTGAACATAATCCTTCGAATCCTACTTAAGGGTCGGCCAAAAGTATCCTTGATGGAGTATCTTCAGGGCCAGGGCTTGACTACCGAAATGGTTGTCGCAAATTCCTTTGTGAGTCTCCCGAATCACATAATCGGCTTTATCGAGTTGGAGGTACCTAAGATAAGGCTGGGAATATCTCTTCTTATACAACATACTATCTAGGATGACATACCGAGTTGCTCTAACTCTCAGTCATCTTGCTTTTAATTTATCTGAGGAAATTTCGCCTGACGTGAGGTAGTTGAAGATCGGGTCCATCCAGCTCGGAGCAATGAGCAGTGGATTGACTTTTTCTGCTTAACCGATGCTCGGATGTTCTATAAATTTAATGAGGATGAATCGCGGGATTTTCCCCTCCGCGGTCGAGGTGAGCCTCGCTAGGGCATCAGCCCATGAATTTTTCACTCTTGGGATTCACTGGATAGTGCAATTTCAAAAAATTTCAATCAATTTCCTCGTCTCGTTAAGATAAGTGATCATCCTCGTCTCTTTAGCTTCATACTCAGAGGAGATGTGGTTTACCACCAGCTACGAATCACATCTGACCTGAAGAGACTGAACGTCCAGACTCACCGCTAACCTGAGTCCAGCTAGTAAAGCCTCGTATTGTACCTCATTGTTTGAAGCCTTGAATCCGAGTCTGATCGCATACTGGATAGACATAGAATTGGATTTGACCAGGACTATTCCAACTCCAGCTCCCTTAGCATTGGATAACCCGTCGACGTAAAGAATCCACCTTGGATCCGACACTGCCTTTTGGGACCCCAGGAGGATGGGCGGAGTCATTTCAATTTCGGTATTGATCTCTTTTGCGCTTGGAGTGGTGAACTCAGCAATGAAATCCACCACGGCTTGAACCTTAATTGATGTTCTTAGACAAAATTGGAGGTCGAACTCCATTAGTTTAATGGACCACTTGGTCATCTAACCTAAAACCTTGAGCCTCTGAAGAACTTGCCTTAAGGGAGAGTCGGTCAAGACAATGATGGAATGAGCTTGAAAGTAAGGGCGTAACCTCCGAGCCGAAACAACGAGGCTGAGTGCTAGCCTCTCTATGGACGAAGATTTCGTCTCTACAGGTACCATCGCTTTACTCACATAGTGTACAGGGTATTGCTTGTTCCTGACTTCTCTGATTAGGGAGGCTGAGACTACGAGGTACAAGAACAGGGGCTCACCTTCTTTAGGCTTGGACAGGAGGGGGTGAGCCCATATACTACTTTAGCTGTTGAAAGGCTTGCTCGCATTCCAGTGTCCATTCTGCCTTCTTATGACCCTTCAATTGTTAGAAAAATGGGAGGCATTTATCCGTTGCTCTGGATATGAACCGTCCGAGTGCGGCGACTCTTCCTGTGAGGCATTGTATTTTCTTGACTGTTCGAGGTAAACTCATTCCAAGGAGTGCTTTAATCTTCTCAGAATTTGCCTCGATACCTCCCTGACTGACTTGGAACCCGAGGAACTTCCTGACTCAACCCCGAAGATGCACTTTGTTGGATTCAACTTCATCTGATACTCTCGGCGGACACTGAATGTTTCCTCGAGATCTGTCAGATGATCGGACGCCTTGATAGTCTTTACCAACATATCGTCGACGTATACCTCCATAGTGCGTCCGATCTGTTTGGTAAACATCTGATTAACCAGCCTCTGATATGTCGCCCTAGCTTTTTTCAAGCCAAACGGCATGACCCGATAACAGTAGAGCCCCTTGTCCGTGACAAAGGTAGTCTTCTGCCTGTATGGGGGATGCATCGCAATTTGGTTGTACCTGGAATAGGCGTCCAGGAAAGAGAGTAACTCATGACCAGTCATGCTATCCACGAGTTGGTCGATCCGAGGCAATGGGAAGCTATCCTTGGGGCATGCTTTATTCAAGTCTGAGTAGTCTACGCAGACCCACCACTTCCCATTGAATTTTCTAACAAGCACTACATTTGTAATCCATTTGGGGTAATATACTTCCTCAATAAAGCCAGCATCAAGTAGGATGGAGACCTCCTTGGCAATGGCCTCGTAGCGCTCAGCGTCGAATGGTCTTCTCTTCTGTTTTACCTGTCTGTGGTCTGGGTCCACATTCAGTCTATGGACCAGGACATCAAGAGAGATCCTTGGCATGTCGGTATGCAACCATTCAAAGACGTCCTTATGTCGCTGCAAAAATGCTAACATTCCGAACTGTTGCTTGGAGCTTAGTGATGTGCCGAGTTGAACGGTCTTGCTCGGGTTTGCTTCGTCGAGAGGCATTTTCTCCAGATCTTCCACTAATGAGTTCTCAGCAGGTTCTCGAGTGTCCAAAACGTTGACAACAAGCACTTGCTTGATAGATCCTTTTCTGATCGCTATCGTGTAACATCTTTGAGCCTCGCGTTGATCACCTCAGAGGTAGCCTGTTCCGCCCTCAGCTGGGAACTTCATCATTAGATGATAAGTAGAGACAACCGCCCTCATCGCATTGAGGGAGGGTCAGCCCAAGATGACATTGTGCACCGACGGTACATTGACAACAAGAAAATCCATCATGAGGGTGACTTAGTGTTATCCTTCTCCCACAGTTACTGAGAAGGAAACGGCTCCTTCAGAGATCACTCTCTCTCCGGCAAAGCCATGCAGGGGGTCTTCACGGGTTGGAGGCGCGACCAGGGGACCCCCATTCTTTCAAAAGCTTCGGAGTAGATCACATGAACTGAACTTTCGGTGTCGACCAGTATGCAGTATACCTTGTGATTTTCTATGGTCATGGTGACCATCAGGGCATCGTCATGCGGATGCTGGATCCTACGAGCATCATCTTTTATAAAGGTTAGATTGTATGGGCTGACCCTGAGTTCCTTACTGGGTCACTCGGTTAAATGAACGTAATGTTCCGGATCAAACTTCCGAGAGTAGGTTTTTCGAGCCCTGTTTGAATCTCCTCCACCGGCGGAGCCCCTGAAGATGGTGCGGATTTTGGCTGGCTCTTCTGTGGAATTATTCGGTCACTCTTGGTCCCATTCTTCCTTCTAAGCAGATCTTTCTCTTTTGGTGTATTAACGTAGATGTTCTTTGTGGATGAGGGACTTGATTTCATCCTTGAGATCCACACAATCATTTGTATTGTGGCCGTGGTCCCAATGAAAGCAACAGAACTTCCTCTTGTTGTGATGCTCCGGGTCGGCCTTCATATAGACAGGCCAATTTAGAAGTTTGTCTCCTCGGATATGTAATAGGATTTGCTCGGCAGATGTATTGAGGGGGTGTGTAACGGTCCGAATTTTCACGGCCAGAGTATGTACTCGTGCTCGAGGAAACTGGGTGTTAATAATGTACATCTGAATGCTCTGAAATCGCACCCAAAATTTTTTTTTCCCTGTTTGGTTTACATCCAAATATATTTAAGAAGGTAACGTCCACAAGAATAAAATCAACTATAATGAGTATATGCCATTAGAGTAAAAGGAACAATCAGATGGCCTTACAATGGGAGGATCATTACAACACCAGAGTTCACAACGAAAGTATAAAACTAAGTAGTGAAACTGTCTTCTTAGTCTTTCAAGATAGTCTTCTATAGGGGAGTAGTCCTCTAAGTCTTCAATCTGTATGTCACCTGCATCATTTGTATGGTTAGGAGAGGGTCAGTGCCTTACTCATAGTGAAGATTATCCTTTAAGATTAACAATAATTCAAGAAAAGCATGATAAATAAAGTGAGGGTTTGATATGTCCTGTGCTCCACTAACACGAGAGTATCAGCATGCACAAACAACCTACATGAGATGCATGCCTAACAAAGTATGTGGGGCTCATCATATATAGTGATCATCACAATGTGGAGTACAATTTATAGATAACCGGCTTAACCCGTATCCCATATTACGGATATTCGCCGGCATGGCTAACGCTACCGTGGATTTATGAGGGGACCTTAGAGCACACAATAACATGAGCTGGGTGAATTACGTACAACGATTTGTTCCTGGAGCGACTATTTGAGACATCCAATCCCGAGGTGATGTGACACTACAGTAGAGAATTACGCACATCGATTTGTGCACCACTATCCGAAGGCTCAAGGACTTACGTGCCCCAAGAGGGTCTCTACCCAAAGTGCATTATGTCCATGATAGAATATTTGAATCACTAGTGGTGATATATCTTACACATCACTTGCACTTATAGAGAATATAGATGAATCATTAAGAATATAAACTGAATCATGAAGGTTCTGGAATAACAAGACACATGCCCATGCCTATTAAAATAAACGACACAATGCCAATATAATAAAGATATAAGTAACAAGGGTCAACCCAGCAAAAGTGGCAATGACCAACAAAACAGGAGAAGAGTGACAAGGTCAACTCAACAAAAGGAGAGTGGCTGAGCCAACTCAAATAAAATGACAAGTGACATAACTAACTCAAATATAGAGACGAGTGGTAGAGCCAACTCAATAATGGATAAGGCAGGGACAAGGCTTATACCCATGGCCTCACATAAATTAAGAGAAATTCTCTTATATTTGACATCATGTCATAATCCCAAAAGGACCAAATAAATCAATTGATAGAGTAATTCCCAAGGAACATGTAAACATGGAATACATGATAATTCATATTATAAAAGGCACGAAAAGGCCATAATTGATGGTAAAACATATAATAACATGGAATATTCAAATTGATGTATAAAAGACAAGATTAAAAAAAAAAAAAAATGATGTATAAAAGGAATACATGTAAAGGCAACATCAAATTCATAAAAGCATGTATAAAAGTCAAGATAAAATATTATGAAGACAGATAAAATACAGGAAGGTACGTAAAAGGCAGGATAAATAAATCAACTTAAATTACTATAAGCTCAAAGGATAAAACCCTCACCTTTGATGTCTGATTGTCCTCATCCGATGCTAGATTTTCTTACACACTCCTTCACTCAAGAATTTTATCACAGGATTTACAAAGTTAGGATTAAATCTATTGTTAGGGCGTAACTAATTAACTGTTTAAGCAGAACTTGAATCATGATGCTATGTAAATACCTAATTTACCTGATTTTGGCCTTGACTTGAACTCGGAGAGTCAGCTCATTCTTCCTCCTCTCTTTCTTTCATTCTTCCTTTCTTTCTTCCTTTTCTTTTTTCTTTTCTTTTCCTTTCTTTCTCTTTCTCTCTTCTTTTTCTCTTTATTCTTCTTCTTTTTCTTTCTTTTTTTTCTTTTCCTTTCTCTCCTGCAGCGGCTGGCTGCGGCTCTTTGGCTGGACGGACAACAGTTAGCGTCCGATCTCTCTCTCTCTCCCGCGATCTTCGTTCCAGATGGTGGGTGGGGTAGTATTTGTAGGCGTGGGAGCTCTAGGACCTTCGTACGTAATCTTTACGCCGAGCGTGCCAAGCTGGCACTTACGCAGACTGGAAAAGAAAAAGAAAACGGAGAAAATCTCCTTACGCAGCACCGTTTGCGGGACCGAGGAGACAGGTACTCCACTCGCCCGTGAAATCTCTCACCTATGTATCTTGATATAGAGACAACGTCCCTATGGACGGTTTCGGACGGCCAACAGAGCGGATGGTGTGGATTGTTTAGATGTGCGTTCGTGGTGGCCCACGACTCCTCCTAGGCGTTGTCTGTTGTGGAAAACTTGGTTCCACTCCTACGCTGGAGTCGGTGGGGTCCACTTATGGCGATGTTCGGTGGATCAGAGATGATCAATGGTTCCCTTGGATCGATTTTATCTATATTTCAAAGTTTGAATCGGATCCGGGTTTTGAGCGGGCCACACCACTAATCGGCGTAGTAACATATTTCCTGTTTGCTGTGAACGTTAATGTGTTCATGAGTACATGGAAATGCTAGGGTTTCGGTCGAAATTCCTCCTCGCACATGATGAACGGCTCGGATCATCCGAGTGAATAATGATGGTTGGCCATCACTCGTCCCAGCAGACGACCGTCCGCACGGATGCCAAAGGGGAGAGAGAGAAGGACTCCCTCTCTGACTCGGATCCTCCGTTAAACGCCCTTGTTCGCCTGCTGGTGTACATGAGGTCCACCTGTGATGGTCTCTTAGCAGATCCATTCCATTTACCCTCCTTGCAAGATCATGTTCAGCTATATCCTCAAGTATGGAACCGATCTGAGTCCCGGGTGGGCGAGACGTTGTCACAGTGTAGGTGTTTTATCCCATGTAAAAACTACTTACCGAATTCACCGTGCGCTGGGCATGCAGAAGTTATACATTCCGGTTTGGTTATACCAAATAAGTAGGGTCCGTTTGTGATGACTTCTGGGAATCCATTCCCTTTACCGCCTTCAGCACGTTGTGTTGACCTATGGCCTCAAATTTGAAATAGATCTGATCTTAAGGTGGGCCAAACTATCCACCAATGCTAAGGGTAGTATTCACAGTATAACCCAAATCCTTCCTCATTCACTTGGTATTTACAAATTTGCCATTCTCCTTTTTGGTAACTTCTACCATCCGTTTCTTCCTATTGAACTGTTCAAAAAGAGTGAAACTTTACCGACAATCCTTATTTCTTGAAATCTTTCAACCGGTTAAATTTGGGCTCCAATCTGTCAAGGAGGGTCAAGATGCTTTTTCAATGGTTAACTTAATCTGAAATTTAAAATACCATATGTACATATTTAATTGACGAGCTACCCACTAGTTTAGACTTACACCTGAAAATCTTTATAATAATCGATTTACCCTAATATTCGGATGGCCCATTTGGCGGATCCCAACCTGATAGATGGTCAGATAACTCACTAAAAATAAGTAAACTTGATGGTTAATATTCTAGTCACGTATTTAGGTGATTGTACGATCAGTTTTGTAGATGGATGAACATAAGTGAACTTCTAGAGTAATTAGGGGTAGAGCAGGTACACCATTAGATTTGAGTAACTTTCTCACACGTGTAGATTTCTTATATTATAATTCTAATGGTAGGTTAAGCATATTCATATGGTGTAAACAAGATGAATGGTCAGAATCTTGATCTGATAAGTGTACGGATGGATGTAGAGGTTAAGTAGCTAATTTAATGTGATCTAAGGACTGAAATTTGATGTGTATGGTTAATTTATGATAATTATGCCTGGTATAAAATTTCATATGAAACGGATCATGAGAAACATGTGAATTAGAATTCAGGGTATAAGTCAATGGCATTTTCGTAATTATTACTGATCTGTGAGTTTTAAAAAATCTAATTGTTCCACATGATTATAGGTATATTTCTAAGAAATTCTTACAAAGGAATATATATCTAAATCATTACGGATATGGGGTTATTCGTTGTGCCCCTTGTGGGAAGGTACTTACGCCAAATCATGTGATTGATGGTCCTGCCTGGAAATCAACGGTCAAATGGCTTGATTTATGAATGAGGATCATTTCTAACGGTTAGGTTTGTGTCAGGGCAAGGATATAAGGCTAGGATAGTTGAATGGTTATCGTACACATGTTAATTTCTAGGTAACGCTCGAGAACTTTCAATACTTGGGTATTGAAATGTTTGGGGCGTTACAGGGTGTAGGAATGAAATTTTCCTTCCACTCTCTGGCTCGGTCGACGATCGCAAGGGGCACGGTCATCTGCCCCTTTGCTCGTCGGCTGAGTTGCTGGCTGCGTCGGTTACTTGCACGCTCTTACAAGCGTTAGTAAACTCCTCAGCATTAGTATATTTCTAAGCTCTCGCCACGAAGTCCACTAACGTCTTCGACAGGTTCTTTCCAATGGAGAAAGTGAACCTTCTTTCTTTCAGACCGCTGAACACTGCAGCGAGGGCCATTTTGTCATCATAGTCTTCTACCTGCAACGCTTCCTCGTTGAAGTGAGCAATGTAGTCCTTCAGTGAATCTTTTGGCCCTTGCTTAATGGTGAGCATGTAAGTATTAGGTTTTCAACTTTTCTTACCACTTATAAATTGGGTAAGGAATAGTTAACTTAACTCTGCAAAGGACCCGATGGAATTGGGCTTGAACTGACGATACCAACTCCGAGCAAATCTCGTAGAGGTGATGGAAAATCCCCTGCACATCATTACATCCGTTGTTGTCTGGATCTGCATCCATGAACGATAAGCTTTTAGATGCTCGAATGGGTCATTGGACTCAGAATACTGGATGACAAGAGGTATTCGAAACCTCTGCAGCATCACCTCATCCATGATGGTGGAGGTGAAAAGAGGTTTGGTCTCTTCCATCATTGCCTGAACCGTGGCGGGAACTGTCGACAATTGTTGTTTCCTTTCAAGGGTTAAGAACTTGTCATTGAGTTCTGCAAACCGCGCTTCCAAGGGATCTTTATTCACAGCGACAATCTCTAGGGCATCTTCTATTTCTAGAGTCCTCCTTTCCCTCCTCCACTCTAGCTAATGGCGGAGGTCCGTAGGTGCCAGGGCTGAGGTGATCGAGTTGTTGGTGGGGGCCCGAGTGTCGGTATTCCATACCGAGACCCTAACTTGTACCGAAGGAGGATTCTGACCTAAAAGTTGCGCCCGATAGTGTTAGCGTGCCTCGAGCCTCATGCTCCTCGGCACAGAATGACCCTCTATGAATAATCCGACCGGCTCAGGAACAGGATTCTCCAGGATTGGGTGTGATTGTGGCTCCTGCCGCTGCTTCATTCTGTTTACTTCATTGTGTAGGGCCTGAATCTCATTTTGCATAGCTCCATACTTACTTGCCCAATTGCGAGAATGCAGGGAAGGCCCCGGAGCTGACTCGGCATGAAGTAGCGACGATAAGCGAGTTTGCTCATTTGGTTCTGGTTCCACAACTACCGCTTTCTTCTTTCCTCTCATCATTGTATTTGAAAATAGGAACCTGACCTTTAGTATCAGATTTCCACAAACGGCACTAAAAAATGTTGAGGTCAAAATTTGGACAACTCTCCCTTCTGTCTCCCAAAACTTGGATATCTTCAACATCTTAACTCTGCATAATAAGAACAGGCAAAGGTAACCCTGGCTAAGCTGGGGGACCCTCCGATGCCTAAGTCAGGTCAAGGGAATCTGGGTTTAAGTGAAGAGTAGAGGAGAGCGTAAGATATTGCGTACCTGTAGCAGTGGGGTCTCAATGTATATATACCTGACTATTAAACGGTCTGGGTCCGCTATTATCGACACTATTTACTCAATCAGCGGGATATTAAAATCATGGGAATATTATATGCAATCCATGGATCGTGTAGCGCATCAGGCGGATCATGCGTATCTAGAAGTGAAGTAATCGGCCACGTTTGCTTATGGTAGTTTCCGAAACTAGCAGAAGGAGTGCCCGCCTTAATATGTTGCCTCGACTCGGCTCATCTTGACAAGATGTTACTCAGCCTTGACCAATTATCGAGTTGAAGAGGAATGCTTTCTTAAATCGAGCCGAGCTCCAAACTGAGATAACGGACCCCCCTTCTGGGTCAGGTTTCCTGCAATCGATGCCATTGGTCGGATCATCCGTGCTCCATCAGACGTTAGGTAGGCAATCTATTTCTTCCGATCGGAGTGCGGAAGTCACTTCGATTCGCGGCTCCGCAGTTCAAACACCCCCTAGCATACTTCTTCAGGGACACTTACATCAGGTCAGATGAGCGTCGCCTTGATTGTCAATGCACTTGGTTGAATTACTTTGATACTTACTCCTGGGTTCATTAGGGGCTCGGATCTTCCCATAACAAAATGTATACATGTTTTTCAGTTGGACTAAAATACATTCACAAACCGGCAAAACCTTGCAAGCAGAGGATTTATGCTTTTCCGTTCAAATCATCTCATCGCCTATCCAAATAATGGAGTTCCCACATTCAAATCTTAGGGTATTTTGTTCATTTATCCTCTTCCATGCAATCCTTCTTTCCGCTATCAACTCCTGCTCGCCCTTGGTATTAATTACAATGAAAAATGAGACCGATCGATTGGCATTGCTCGCATTCAAAGATAGTATTTCGGAAGATCCTATTGGTGTGTTGAGTTCATGGAACAATTCTCTCCATTTGTACCAATGGGTGGGAGTCTCCCGCAGTCGCCGCCAGCATCAAAGGGTCACAAGCTTGAACCTCACAGACCACAGCTTGGTGGGCTACTTATCACCTCACATTGGAAATCTCTCTTTCCTGGGAAGAATCGATCTTTCCACCAACAAATTCAAAAGTGAAATCCCTCAAGAAATCGGCCACTTGTTCCGGCTTCAGATTCTCACCTGACTGAAAATTCATTCCAAGGAGAAATTCCATCCAATCTAAGCCACTGCTCAGAACTCCTAATCATTAGCATTGCACGGAATCAGCTAGTTGGAGAACTTCCCCCGAGCTTAGCTCTTCGTCAAAGCTCATTTTTCTTTCCGCTGTGTTCAATAATCTCGGTGGAAGCATCCCACCGTATCTGGGGAACCTTTCCGCTCTTACCACTCTTTTTCTACAAGGAAACAGTTTCATCGGGCAAATTCCAAACCAGCTTGGTCAATTGGCAGGCATTACTTTTTTTGGATTAGGTGTAAATCAGTTATCAGGTACGATTCCACCATCGATTTATAATCTCTCATCCATCCAAGTGTTTAGCGTGGCAGCTAACCGACTACATGGAAGCATTCCCCCCAACCCAGGCCTTGATTTCCGCGCCTACAATGGATTTCTTTAGGACGAAACCGATTCACTGGACCGATTCCAATTTCATTGTCCAATGCCTCAAGTCTCGAAACTTTTGATATTTTTAACAACAGTTTTAGTGGACCTGTACCTGCAAATCTAGGAAGTCTTTCATCTCTCGACCGTTTCAATATTGGGAGGAATCAGCTTGGAAGCAGGGAAGGTGATAACCTGAGCTTCCTTCACTGACCAACTGCGCCAATTTAAAAGGCATATCTGAATAATCTCTCTGGTGAGTTGCCCGGCTCCATTGCTAATCTCTCGACACAGCTAAAGACTCTGTTTTTACGTGAGATATTTGGAACTATTCACTAAGGAATCAAGAATCTTGTCAGCATGTATGCTCTGGGTCTGGGAGAGAATTCCATAAAGGGTACTCTTCCAGATGCTATTGGGAAGTCTGGGAGAGAATTCCATGAACGGTACATCCATCCAAGGGATTAGCGTGGCAGCTAATCAGCTACATGGAAGAATTCCCCCCAACCTAGGCCTTGCTTTTCCACACCTGCATTGCCAATTTCATTGTCCAACGCTTGCAAGTCTTGAATTTGTTGATTTTAGCTCCAACAGTTTTAGTGGACATGTGCCTTTGAATCTAAGAAGTCTTTCACGTCTCTACCGTTTCAATATCGAGAAAAATCAGCTTGGAAACAGAGAAGGTGATGATCTGAGCTTCCTCACTTCACTGACCAACTGCACCAATTTAAAACTCATATCTGCTTCTGCTAATAATCTCTTTGGTGAGTTGCCCGTCTCCATTGCTAATCTCTCGACGCAGCTAAACTTGCTGATTTTGGGAAGAAACAAGATTTTTGCAATCATTCCCAAGGGAATTGAGGATCTCATCAGCTTGTATGGTCTGGGTCTGCAAGTGAACTCCTTGTACGCAGTTCCATCCATCCGATCAACTCAAGAGAAGGAACTTGGATTGGCTGCTGCTAACTCTAGGTTGTACATCTCATCAGGCAGGTCCACATTAGAGTAGGTGGGCCAGACATGGATGAAAGAGATGGATATTGAAAGAAATTCGACCAACAGACCATATCAATATACATTTGTTGGCTTCCTGATACATCTTGCAGTGTCGCTGAAAAGAGCGTCCAAGCTGTTTTGGGCCTAGCCCGCTTTTGTGGGCTTTGAAACTTGGATTTTGCGCTGGGATTGAGCTTTGCATATACTTACTGGGCCAAAATGGGCTAAATTCCTCCCCTGATTAGTGTATGGTTGGGCTCAGCCCTAGAATGCAGCTCCATTAATGAACGGGCAAGCCCAGACCCAGGGCATTGATTGTGCTACAGGGAATATTCGTGATAGGGAAACCCTGTATATAAACTTACCCAATGGATTTGAACCCATAGCTCAATGGTATACAGCATTTGTTTCAACGTTGGGGTCATGAGCTCAGGTCCGGCCCATGAACCAGAGCGGGTGAACGGCTCAGCCTACGTATCTCCAAGTCTAGCCCTTGAGCTATGGACCTCTCTAAATGCCCAGAAAGACCCGAATTGGGCTTCAACAACCATTTTAGTAGATGAGGTGGCGGGCATGATAGAAATGTATCAGACTGCTGATATTAGAACAACGGTTCAACCCGACCTTAGATTAAGATTCCGCCAGGTCTTAAACCATGGGTCAAGCCCAGCCTATAAACTGTCCAAGTCCAGCACCCCCTTAGCCATGAACTTGTGTCCATTACCGCCATGACCTGAATCGGACTCAGACCAGGCCTAGCTTACCAGATCAGGTCTGACCAAGATTGAGTTGACTCAGAGGAATTACATTAGAGTAGTCCACATCTTAAAACCATTGTTCAAGTTCGGCTGATACTTTGGCGTCGCAGATGGGCTAGCCTATAGCATGTCCAAGTCCAGCCCATGGGTAACAAGCTTGGGTCCATGCCCAGCAGTCGAGCTCAGACTAGGCCTGGCTTCCCATCAAAATCTCAATCACTAATGTCAAGCTAGTCGAGCCAGGCCATGCAAAACCATCAGGGCTGCATACAACCAACAAGCCACGGAGAAGACGACGTGGCTTGGCACTGATGACCCCAACACCAGCCAGCTAACTAGTATCAAATTTCTGTGTGCCTCACCATGGCGTATGCGTTTTATCCATGCCGTCCATTTTTCAACTAATTTTAGGGCGTGAGCCCAAAAAATGCAAAGCTTGAGTGGACCACACTATAGGAAACAAAGTGGATTGAACACTTACGGTTGAAAACTTCTGGTGGGCCACAAAAGTTTTGGATCAAGCTGATATTTGTGTTTTCCATTCATCCAGGTCTGTCTAGCCTCATAAACTGGTTGGATGACAACTAAATATCACTATGGACCCTATAAAGGTTTCAATGGTGGACATCATTCTAACCACTATTTCCTGTTTTGTGGTCCACTTGAGCTTTGAATCTGCTTTGTTTTTGGGCTCATTGTTGCTCAACACAGCAACAACGCAGTGAACCGAGATCCAATATCCGGTCTCACCCACAAACAATAAACAGGAAAAAATACAAATTAGAAACATATCAAAGTAATTCAAACAAACCACAAGACAAGATATAGGTGGAAAAATCTCAAACTAGGGTCACGAATGCAGACTTCCACTATGAAGAAAAATAAAGATTATAAGGCAAAATACTAACCTCTCCCTTAGAAGTACAGAGAAAATCTCTTACCCACACCTTAGAAATATTTTCTATTGCTTTCCAATACCTAGAAAAAATCTTAGGAACCCTTATTTATAGTTTAGGCAACTTTCCTTTCGCACTCTTGCGAAAGACGACACCAAAATTTGCAGTCCGCATCGGATTCGGAAACGAATCTGCATAACTACGACCGGTCGAGTAGACTGCACAACCGGTCGAGAGGACCCCACGATCGGTCGTGAATGGGTCACAACCAATCGAGCACCTCGAGACCCAAAGAACAATGCTCACTGGACTTTGAGTCGAGCCGGTCCACGACCGGTTGAGCGGGCCCCTACGACCGGTCGTGTATAGCTCACGACCGGTCAAGGATAGCCCCAAATGTGGCTCCACATCTCAACACTCATGTAGCTGAAAAATGAACGAATGGATGGCATGGATAAAACACATATATCATGGTGGGGCTCACTGAGCTTCGACACCAACTAGCTGGCTGGTGTTGGGATCACCAACCAAACACCCTTCGAGAATCAACCCAAACCAAATCCAAAGCTGTGTGGGCCAATTTTTGATTCAGCCTCTTCCTCATCAGTTAAAAATTCCACGAGCATTGTCTTTCGACAGTGGAAATAGGAAAAGCCAGAAAGATGAAGAAGAAAGATAGTGAGCAATAGCATTAACTCTCTCCCAAATCGAACCCTAAAAAAGTGAATCCGATGGATTCTCATTTCATCACCTCTCTGAAGGAGTACGTCACAACCAGAAGCAAATTGCGTGGCCGGTTGTGGCAAAGTTCCGTGGGACCTACTCTGATATTTGTGTTATATCTGTCATCCATCCATTTTTCGAGATCATCTTAGGACGTAAACTTAAAATAAGGCAAATCCAAAGCTGAAGTGGACCACACCCCATAAAGCAATCAACGGGGAAAAGGACGCTTACCATTGAAAACTTCCTAAGGCCTACCATTATATATCCGTATAGCTGAAGAAGAAACATAAATATCATCGATACAAAATTTATATGATCAAGGATAAGTTTTTAATAATAGGCGTTCAATTCCCACTATTATTATTATTATTTATTTATTTATGCGGTTTGCTTACGCTTTGAATCTGGCACTTATTTAGGAAGCCAATTTGATAGTGTACGGTGCATTGACGTCAGCTAGTCCTATGGGTCCAATTATGAGGTATGTGTTATATCTAAACTGTTCATCCATTTTATGAGATTGGTTTGAGGCTTGAGCCAAAAAATAAAACAGATATAAAGACCAAGTGAACCACACTGCAAAAAGCAGTGGGGGATTGAACATCCACCATTGAAACTCTTTTGGCATCACGGAAGTTTTGGATCAATATGAAATTTGTACGTTTCCCTCTTCATCCATGTATTTGTGACCTTATTAACTGATTGGATGGAAAATAGACGTTATGGTGGGCCCTGCTAAATTTTTAACGGTGAAAATCATTATCATTGCTGCTATTTTTGGTGTGGTCGTTTTGGATATTATTCATTTTTTGTCTAATGCTCTAAAATGATCTAGAAAAAGAAAAATGGATAAACGGTATGGATATAATAAATACATCATTGTGGGGCCGTGTAACTTTGATCTCTTTTAAACTGTTCGTTCAACACGGAGCTCGAGGAGCGTCGGCTCTCATATTCGCGGAAACGGATTGGCTACTCCCCCTGACACCCGCGAATGGCTTGTGGTCGGTGCTCTGTGGGACCCACCATGATGTATGTGTTTCATCCATGCAGTCCATCTATTTTTACAGATCATTTTACAGTATGAGAATAAAAATGAGTTATATGCCAGTCTTAAGTGGACCACTTTAAATGAAAGAGTATTGAATGAGTGTCGACCATTAAAAAATATTTTGGGGTCATAAAAGTTTTCGATCAAGCTGATTTTTGTTTTTTTCCTTCATCTGGGATTGTATGACCGAATCAACCTACTGGATGTCAAATAAACCGTACAGTGGTTGTTGATGCCAAAATCCGGTCGGCCCTCCCTCCACGTCGACCACCACGGATAATCCCTGGAACCTACACCAGAAAAGCAGGCAAAGGTGACCCTGGCTAAACCGATGGACCCTCCGATGCCTAAGTCAGGACAAGGGAATCAGGGTCTGAGTAGAGAGTACAAGACAGCTCGATTTTGCGTACATGTAGACATGGTGATGCGTCCTATTTATACCAGACTGGGAGGCGGTCTGAGTCCGACAATCTCGGCATGATCAGAGGGATTCTAGGATCATGGAGATATTGCTCGCAATTCACCGTGTGTGCAGCGTATCTGGCGGATCGTGCGTATCTGCGGGCGAAGTTTCCAGCCACGTCTCGATGTGGTAATTTTCCTATCGATTGTGGTATGAGTCTCTGATCGTAGCCTCGGCTTGGATAGTCCGACCGAAGCATCAGCATGCGATCCTCCCGCAAGTCCGAATTCAAGTAGACGGTCGAGGGTATATATTGGTCCGATCGGATGTGACTCCTCTCCGAGCTGACTTCTGCTTTTAGACTCGTGTGGTGCTGATACTGAGTTCAGCCCAAATAGATTGCACCTTATTCGGAACGGTGCTGAGTCGGCTCGGAATAGCGATCTCGGATCTTCCCATAACAGTGGCCTTTCGAAGGATTTTAATGATAGATATCCAATCACTATTGGTTTCATGTGGTTTGGTCCACTTGAGATTTATATACCTCTCATTTTTGGGATAAAGCTATAAAAGGATCTGTAAAAATGGATTGAACAGAAAGGATGAAACACACAAATCATGGTGGGGCCCACAGAGCACCGACCACCAGCCACGGGGCTGGTGTCAGGGGAGTAGCCAATCCGTTTCCCGTATTCGCATGACACGTGTATACATCAGCTATATTGGTAGTGTGTGGTACACCATCCAATTCGCTTCCACTTTTTTAGCTCGTATTCTAAAATGATCTCTCAAAGCGGATGAACGGTGGTGGGGCACACAACTTTGTATCAACCCGGTTCCCATTACAAAAAACTTCCGTGTGAGGAGAACGGGAGATTCTACCTTTTTGACACGGTTTGCATAGCAGAGAGCTTACGTATCAAGCTATGGTTGGATACAGAGATGGTAGGCCCCACATGAAAGCCGTGTAATGGTGGGCCACACATGAAAGCCGTGTCAAATACATATGCTTCCGCATCTTTCATCTTTTCTTTATTTTGATTGGGGTAGTGTTGTCTAGTCGGACGTTAAATCATAGTATTACTCATTTAACGGTGGGCTAGTGAACGGGATGGCATGGGAAGGCAAAGTTCATGTGCTGGGAACTTAGGTAGGAGTTGACATAATTTCAGTGATAGATCCATTTTGTCCATCCATTTTTCCAGTTTATTTTAAGAAAGTGAGACAAAAAATGGAGGGGATCTAAAACTTGAGAACGCCACATAAGAGGAGACAGCGGAAAAGAAATGCCCACCGTTGAAACTTTCTTCGATTCACCTTAATGTTTATTTGCCATCCAAGCTGTTTATATGTTTTTTTTTTTTTTTTTTTAAAAAAATAATTATTTATATAACCTCGTAACCGTCTATAAGGCTATCCCCCTTGAGATGAACTGAAAAGAAGGAAACGCTGATACAAAAGTTCCATGGCGTTAGTGCGTTATGAATGTTCCAACGTTGGTCTTTAAATCCCTGCTGTTTCCACTGCTTTTGCCTCTCTGGGGTTTTGACCCGCCTCATTCTTCATTTCATGTCTTAAAATGAGCAGGAAAGACAAATGAACGGTGTCGATTTATCACAATCGTTGCTGTTGGCCCACCTAATTTCCTAGTGTAGGAACTTGGCAGGCAGGCAATCTGCGTCATACCTGTGGTCTTATTATCAGTCTTTCTCTTCTTTTCTTTTTCTTTTTTTTTTCTTTTTCTTTTTCTTTTTCTTTATTTAATTTTTTCTTTTGTTCTTTTTTTTTTTTTTTCTTTCAAACCACCGAATCACACCAGGAAAGAACGATGCGATGAAAATGGAAGTCTCCTTTTTATCTTTTTTTTTTTTTCAATCCCATGAAAGAAAAGATCGATAGGATAAATAAAATGTGAAGTCATTGGCCAAACAGTACTTTTGAAGCCTTATTATTTTAGTACTCTGATAAAAGGATGGTTATCTAGTGGGAGTCGGTGCAAAGCTAGACCCAGCGCTATCCCACCTGACATTTGGTAGAAATTGATGGTTGAAATTGGCTCATGCAAACTGTGTATCTCATCAGGTCTTCATGGTGTTGCCAGGAGATGTCTTAAATCTTCTATATGCATTGCTCGACCATGGAGGAACTGGCTCGACTGGTCGAAGCTCGTTCGACTCAAAGTCCAGCAACAAGGTATTTGAGATTTTCAGGATGCTCGACCAGTCAAGGGTCAAGCTCGACCAGTCGAAGTCGTGGCTCGACTAATCGAAGTTTATGCAAACAGTGTGCGGATTTCGTGCGGACTGCGTAAATTTGAGGCAGTTTCTAGGGAGGTGCGTAAGTGGAGTTTCCCCATCTATAAATAAGAGTCTCTAGTGTCATTTTCAAGTATTCTAAGGCTTTCTAAAAGTATTCCAAGAATTTCTAAAAGGGTTCTAGAGTTATCAAAGGGTGTAGCAAGGGTGAGATTCGAGATTGTTCGAATTGGGTAAGTCCTTTCTCTTTGTAATTTTTATTTTCATAGTGGATTTCTGTCGCTTTGTACCGTGGTTCTTTTCAGAAATAGTTTTCCACATTAAATTTTTGTGTTTCTCTTGTGATTGCTTGGTACTCTTAGATTTTTATCGTAAATCCAAATCTGTGTGATTCCACAGCCCAAATCCCAACAAGTGGTATTAAAGTAATCGTTGGGGCACAGATCTGAATCTATAAGATTAGTAATAATGGAAAGCAATAGGTTTGATATTTAGAAGTACTCAAGTAAAAATAACTTTGAGTTCTGGAAGATCAAGATGATCAGTTCCTTAACCAAGCAAAGCGAGGATGGTGCTGTTAAGGTGAAAAAGTTTACTATGACTGATAATGAATGAAATACTTTTGATAAGAATGCCTTATATATCCTCAGTCCATTTATGTCTCATTGATGAGGTTCTCTATAACGTTTTGAGTAAGAAAACTACGGGTAGTTTATGGGAAAAGTTAGAAGATATATATGTGAAAAAATCCTCTAAAAATGGTCTACACTTGAAGCGGCAGTGGTATAACTTTAAGATGATAGAGGGTGAAGATCTGGAGGCTCACACCAACAACTTTAATAAATTAGTTTGTAAATTGCTTGATACGGAGGAAGTGATTAAAGATGAGGAATAAGCATGTATGTTATTAAATTTTCTTCTGACATTGTATGAGTCATTCAAGGACACAATGTACACCATAAATAAAACCCTGTGTATCAATGCCGTTATCTTAGCCCTTCAAGGGAAGACCATGAAAAAGTTAAACAATGACATGGCGATGTCTTTTGATTCACTAATTACGAAAGATAGGAATTCTGAGCGAGATACAAGATCTTCAAGACCTATATGCAAATCTAAGGGTAAGGGCAAAGGAAAACTAAAGTGTTGAAACTGTGAGATTTTTGGACACATGAAGAAGGATTGTACCAATCCTAAAGAGAAGAATGAAAATTCAGTAGCTTCTTCTAAGGAGGCCAATGTTGTCACATCTGATAAAGAGATAAGTGGTGATGAAGTTCTGTCTGTATCCATGATCGGACATGTGCACAAAAATCATGCATATGAGTGGATCCTAGATACAGGAGCGTCATATCACATCATTCCTCATTGGAGTTGGTTTGACAGTTACAAAGAATGTGATGGTGGATAGGTTTTTATGGGCAATGATAATGCCTGTAATTTTATGATTATTGCTACTGTGAGTGTTAAGATGTTTAATAGAATAGAGCGTACATTGATTGAAGTCAGACACGTTCCTGATATGAAGAAAAGTATGATTTCCCTTGGTGCATTCAAGACTATAGGGTGCAAGTTCACTAGTATTGATGGTGTCCTTAAAGTTTCAAAAGGGACACTCATGGTTATGAGAGCGTAAAGGCACGGTAACCTTTACAGGTTGATCAGGAGCACTTCAGCAAGTGGAGTGGCAACATCTATTACAGATTCCACATCTCTATGTATGTGTCATGCTCGTCTGGGCCACATGAGCAAGTGGGGCATAAAAGTACTATCTGATCGATACTTGATTCCATCTTTTAAAAATTCTCATTTAGATATATGTGACCATTGTATATATGGTAAACAATGTAGATTATCTTTTAAATCTGGAAAACATGTATATAAGGGAGTACTTGATTAAGTGCACTTTGACGTATGAGGGTCATCACAAGAAATTTCCGTTGGAGGGTCGTCATGATTTGTTTTATTCGTTGACGACTACTCCAGAAAAGTTTGCGTTTACTTCATGAAACATACGTAAATATGAAGTTTTCACCATATTCAAACAATGGAGGTGTTGATGCAGTTTCTGGCTTACCCCTTTCTTCTACTATCGAGTACCTACAGAGGAAGAGGACAAATGAAACCCTGGCTAGAGTAGGGGACCCTCTGATGCCAAATCAGGCCTGAAATCTGGGTCTAATGATGATTAAGAGTTTAGAGTGAGAGAATGTGCATACCTTTCACCTTTAGCATATCTCCTATTTATAGGATAGAGAAGGTCTCGTGGTATCAAGATCCCCTGATATTTTGGGGATCTATAGTGATCTAAGATAATCCCGAGATTATAGATCTCCATGATCCTCGGGATTTGATATTATTCTCCGGAGATAACGGAAGAGATCTTTAAGACTTAGCCGAGTCTATGGCTCGGCTCTAGGTCGGATCCTGAGACAACACCTAGTTGGAAACAATTGGTACTGCTCCACCCGACAGATCAGTATTCACCATCCTCGATCTTCAGCTGAGTTAATAGCATTGGTTGTGTCAGAAGGCTCGAGCTCCCTTTCGACTAAAGCCTCTTAACTTTGACAGGGATACCGCTTACGTCGACCGGGTCACGGGTGATCGATTTTGGCCGATCCTTTATCGACTGCTAGCTAAGATATGGTCGATCCATAATCGACCTATTACCGACTTATGGCCAACCTATGGACTAGGTTAGGTCGGGGTATGGTCGATCCATAAGCAACCTATAACCGGCCTATGGGCTAGGTCGATAGTATATGGCCACTGAAGGGCTCTTTGAGTGTCCTTAAGGTTGCATAAAACCTCCTTGGAGGCTTCCCCCTCTGGACACTCGAGCTTAGTTTGGGATCGTCGGCCCTTGGGCCTTATTTAGGCTCGACACCCCTTAGGCCTTGTCCAAGCTCGGCACCCCTTGGGCCTTATTTAGGTTTGGCGCCACTCAGGCCTATGTTTTGTCAGTAGAGTTGGTCCATTCCATAGTCAACTTATCGACTTGTCATATTCTTCCCCCAACAATGAACCCCCCTACTCATTGGACCGGGCTAATGATGTAGCATTTATTGCTGGTACGACGTCCAACACAGAAATCGGAGCATACCAGCGCGTATCATGATGTGTCGATTCGATATCCGATGTCACGTGGGTTGTGGAGCCGTCATCTCAGAGGCAGAGCAATGAGGGGACGACACGTGGTGCCACACTTGATGGGGAACTCAAACGGCGCATAGGGTGACGCCACGTGTCACCCTGGTGTAGTCGAAGGGGCGTCCGTTCGGCTCACCGTTAAGGAGATTGTAGACCCCACATTAAGGTCCTACATGCCAAGCACTTGCACACCTCCATTTCTTTCATCCTAGGTTTTTTCTACATTTTGAATTGTTCATATGATGTGTGGTTTTGATTGTCTAGTTAGTTTAGTCAATTTTCTTATAGTCATATAAGGTATGTGGAACAACGAGGGACATGATGAGGCCGATCACCACCTTCTTTATGGGATATGTACTCTGAATCCATGGAGCTCTCAGGAGTACTCCCCATAGGGTTTCCTCGAATTCACGAGAGATAAAAGCACGAATAATTCCTAATAAATTCGAAATAACTTAACTGATGATAAATAAAAATAAAATAAAGATTACAATCTTTTAAATAATGAGCTCAAACCTAGGATAGAGTTTTAGACTTAGACTCTAACTCAAACACCCTAAGAACATGGCTTACTATAAATAGTAAACTACGCTAACATTCCTACTGGACTTCATGGTTTTTGGCTAACAATAGTAAGTGTCCAATTTGGTCCAACCCACATTATTTTGCTAACTTTTCTAAGCCCTTTTCATACTAGGCACGACTCATACAACTCAAAGGATCAAAAATTATACTTGAACTAAAACTTATAATGAAATTAAATGAGACTTTTGATTGTCAATCTGATGAAATGGCACAAATTTAGTATGGGCAACCTGTCTTAGTAAGGTTGATTGACTTAAGTAGCTTCTCCTATCTCAAAATCATATATGATATGTCGAAAAACTCATTTCAGTTTGCACGACGATTGATGTAGAGCAATATTGACCATCTCAATTGTGTCCCATTGCAATGGAGCATATCACTAATATCAACATATCAAGCAATCATGACCGTCCATTTTATTGCTATCAAATGGATGGCCAGAGTAGTCCAAGTTCGAGGGGGAAAATTAGATGTTTGATATTATCTCCTAGGTGTAAATTATTATTATTTTTTTTGTTACAATCCATCTATAGTTGGGTTAGCAATTTGGACGGTCTAGATTGCCATAAAACTATGCCATGTGTATGTTTGAAGAGCCACCACCCTTTTTAAGTGGCACAAAACTAAATAGAAGTCTACTAGTCCTATAAAATAAGGTAAAACAAAAGGACTAGGTTATGATTAAGATGATCGTTGTTGGGGCCTGTCCTCGGTGTGCACTCAGGATGCACCAACCTTTTCCCAATTCTTAGTGCATGCCTTCAAACTGCCAATGTGCCTGAAAAGGATTCACGATTCACATGCTTGGGTACCATTTAAACATTCTCTCAACCTTGGTTTATGGGGTATCAGCAGTGGGGCTGATGTAGAGTGGGTAGCGGGCACTTTCATGTTCAAGATAGATCAGAGAAGGCCCGATCAGAGGCAGAAATCATCAAGATTGTCAAAACCTTAAAACAGACATATCTCGCAAATCAGAATGAGTTACTCAACGTGCCATATGTGATTTTGGGGTAGGACGAGATACTTTATCTAACCAACCTAGTTATTCCAGGTTATCCATGCCGAATTTGTGAGGTTCCATCATATCGATGGTCAAATTCCATGTTTATTTCCGTTTTTACTATTTTTAGTAAGTTTTAGTTTGATTATAACTCTTCGTTTGTTGGGCTTTAGGAGTTGTGTCCAACATGAAAAGTGTTTAGAAAAAATAGGAGAATAATGTGGTTAAGCCACATAGGACATTTACTATAAATAGTAAGTTACGAATTTTAGGGAGTTATAATTATAGTTTAATTCGTAAACTTATTCCAAGTCTTGGTATCCCTATTTAAAGAGTTAGACTCATTTATTCCATAGATCAATATTCAATAAATTTATTTCAACTTTTAGAATTATTTCTATTTTCTATTTTTCCTCATGGATTCGAGAAGTCTCTGTGAGGAGTTCAGAGAAGCTTCGTGGATTCGAAGTAGTTATCCTTGAGGAAGACGGTGATCGACCTTATCACGTTCATCCCTACGTCAGGGGCCCAGCATATCAACAGTATATTTTATAAGTCATGGCCCCACTTGGGTTTTCCTTTTAAGAAAAGTGGGCTGAATGTGAGAAACCTCAGTGTTGAAGTGAAGACCAGCAACCAGTGTTCAAGTATGCAGATTTCCTACAACCCTTCACTGGGAGCCCAAGCTTTGTGGGCACGGATCATTTTTTCCTCCAATTGGACCTTCTTTGGTCCATCTTTGCCATGAAGGTGTCTTCCACCTGCTCTAATGGATAAATAAATGGCAGAAGACCTCTTTGGTTAAAAGCGCCTGGGTGAATAAAGCTTAGAAAGAGGAATTATGAAATCCTTGACTAATGACCATCAAAGCACACTATTACTTGATACACAAAAAGAAAATAATAAATAAAAGTCGTCAACAGCTCATATTTGGTGAAAAAAGTCCATTTAATAGGTATAGGGTTGTTCAGCCAATACTAATCTTGTTTAACAGCCAATCGATGATGTGGCCTATAGAAGGAATGGTCTAGATCAATGTTCACACCCCAAGTACAGGGTTGTGATGTAGTAATAAACTCGGTAAGACCGAGTTCGAATCCACAAGGACTGAATCTTGTACGTAATCTGAAAGTAACTTAAACTAGAACTAGGTGAAGATGTAATCTAAATCAGAGAAAATTAAGAGAATAATTATGAATAGATTAATTAAAAACTAATAAAAATAAAGGTGGGAACTAGGGTGCCAAGGATCCACTTGTAGCAATTGGGAAGATACCTTGCATTAATTCAAGGACACAACTAGAATCAGAGTCATGTCCTATCCAATTAGTAGGAAGAGATTTGCCAGATCTTTGAACTTCTCATGGATCTAATTAATCATCAATAGATAAGAGTAGTAAAGATTTAGAAGTGACTCTATCACCTAAACATACTCAGGAGACAATGACAAATAACAACAATTTATCAATCTCATAGCCAATCGTAAGAGAATTGTGAAAGTTAGGAAGGATTATGTCACCCTACCATGCCCATGGGACGATGGTGAATAATAGGTCCTACTAATTTCATAATCTCAATAGTGGAAAGAACATACTTAAACTTATCGTAGATCCATTGTAATTTAAGTCACAACAAACCATAAAAAACTAAAAGTATACTTTCATAATCAAACTAGAATCCAAAGGAGTTCAACAAAACATGAATCAAAACCAAGCAAACATCTCAATCATGCAACAAGCTTTGCCTCTTAGCCCTAGTTAAGAGGTTTAGTCAATCACTACCATGGATATGATTAATTGACTCTTAAAAAATATCATAGAAAAAAAAAAGTAAAGAAGAAAGGGAAGAAGACTGTTGCCCCTCTGATGGTGCCTGTAAGGCCCGTATCATAGTTCGAATTGCTCTGTAGGCTTTCGCGGTCATGCCGGTTGAATTCCGGCAACCCTCAACTTATATCTGATATTTACACATGATCCTAAACCGAGTCCTACATATCGAAGTCAACTTGACTCGAAACTTATACTCTAGCGACCACGCCGTTACTGCGGTTTCAACAGCGCGACTCGCACACCGATCTGATACCCAAGCCAGGAGATGTGGGCTCGCATTCAGTTCGAAAAAAATGCCGCGCGTTACGAATTCTGATAGAATCTCAATGACTCATCACATCAATCAATTAATGTACAAGTCAAGTATATATCCTATCACACTCATCTCTCTCTCACCCACAAGTCAACAATACCCATATCTATCCCATCCCATTCTTACAAAAAAGTCAAGGCAACACATACATTCCCATGCCATATCCCTTACACCACTCCTCTCTCTCTCATTTCTCATTATCATTCCAAGCAAATCCCATGAGTTCAACGTCCAAGCTCTCTTCCAAAAACTAAGTGTGGCCCACCTTCTCATCTCCCATCTCAACCACTCATTTTCCATCAACCTTCATTAAAATGGAAGACAAGGAGCATATGAGTCCAAGGAGCTAAAGAAGAAGGAAGAAAAGATCTTGAGATGGGTGATTTTTGTATGATTTGATGGCCCACTTGTGGTAGGAGCTATCTTGATGTATGCATTGTATAGGGAGGGCCCATAGTGGCGGGGTCCCTCCCTTTCTCACGTTTCTCTCTCTCTCTCTCTCTCTCTCTCTCTCTCTCTCTCTCTCTCTCTCTCTCTCTCTCTCCATTTTGTGGCCCACCTTGATGTTGATTCACACCGTCCACCTATGTGGATCGCCGTGATGTATATGTTATTCCATACCATCCAGATGGACTGGACAGTGGTACCCACCTCAGATAGGTGTTGTCTAGCCGTGGGCCACCTTGATTTATGCATTATATCCCATCCATTCATCTGGATGGTGGGCCAGTAGGCCACACCATGCAGCAGTAGCTGCTGTACTGACAACCAGCAAGTTCTGTGGGTCCCACGGCTGCACGGCAGCATATAGCTGCTGTGGTATTGACATCAGTAATTTCAGTGGGCCCACGCAGCTCTCAGAATGGCATCAGCTAGGGCCCCGATCATGAGGTACCTGCTATATCCAACACCGTCTATCCATCTCCACCACGTGGAGCCCACCTTGATATGGTGTTTTGTCCTTGTAATCCACACAGATCAGGACCTGCTGGATTGTCCAGCAGGCCCGGACGAAGGGACAATACAAATACCAGTCTGATCGAAACCCTGGTGGGCCACGTCAGCTTGGGACCCACCCGATGATAGTATTTCATCCAGAACGTTCGTCCAGGACATTGGGCACTGGAGTATCAACAAAAAAATGATATAAAAGAAAATTAATAAAGTAAAATATATATTGATAATATATATATACACGTATAAGTGGTGGGCCCCATGTGGGACCCACCTGTTGGACGGGTTTGCTGGTATACCTCACAGCAGCGAACGCTGCTGCGGTAACGTCACCAGTTCTGTGGACCCCACCGTGATATGATTGTTTCATCTCATCTGTCCACCTGTTGTGTGGGCCGATCATGATGTATGTGATTTACAGCCATACCGTCCAGATCATGTGGACCCCACCTGATGCATGTGCCCTTCATGCCATCCACCCAACTAGCCCAGCAGGTGGGGCCCTTCATTGATGTGTTGTAAACACACTGTCCCTTCATGGGACATCACGGTGATTTATGAGTTTATCCATAACGCCCAATGTCTGGGACCGTGGGACCCACCCTGCACGTTTTGCACATATAGGGTGTGGGGCCTACCATGTTAGATGTGTTATATCCTCATCATCTAGGGAGTGGACAGTGGGAAGCTGATTGGCTGTTGTGCCTTATAACAGCTGTGCTGCTGCATTGACGCATGATAAGTGGGTCTGATCATGTGGTACATGTCTTATCCACACCGCGCATCCATGGACCACCACCAACAATGTTTGGACAGTGTTGGACAATGTTTGAACAATGTTGGACAATGTTTGGACAGTGTTGATTTGCACGAATAATGGTGGGGCCTGTTGTGATGTGTGTATGGTCCACACTGTCAACATGGGACAATGTTGGGTCCACATGATGTATGTGTTTCATCCTTGTGAGGGCCATCGTGATGTATGTTGTATCTGTTGCACATTCAATGAGGCCCATTTGAAGCCTATGCGCCCACCTGTTATGTATTCGAGGCCTATGGGCAAGACCCATTGTGATGTATTCGTGGCCTATGGGCAAGGCCCATTGTGATATGTATTTGGCCCACATTGGTGCGTCCCATTTGATGTATTTGACATCCACATGATGTGGCCCATTTAATATATATAAAGCCCATTGATACAACCCACTTGATGTGTATGAGGCCCATATGCGGGGCCCACCCGTTATATATATTAGGCCCGAGTGAGCGGCCTATCATGATGTGCATCAGGCCCATGGGTTGTGGCCCATGTGATGTATTTGAGGCCCATGTGCAAGGCCCACCTGTTGCGTATTTGTGGCCCATTTAGCGAGGCCCATTATGTTGTATTTGTGGCCCAGTTGATAAAGCCCATTGTAATGTATTTGTGGCCCGCATGGCTAGGCCCGATGTGGTGTATATGTGGCCCTTGTGTGAGGCCCAATGCGATGAATATGTACCGATGTAATGTGTGATTTCACTATAATGTATGTAATGATATTTATGTGGACCACTCCTTAGGAATAATGTTAGTCAAATGGCCACATTGATGGGCAATGATGGTTTAATGTCCATATTGTGACCTTTCCTTAGGCCTTTTTCGGCCGATTCTGATTGTCGAGGCTGATTCCCATTATCAAGGCTGATTATCATAACTGATTGACGATTTCGATTGTCATGGCTGATTGTCGATCCTGATTATCGATCGATTTCGATTGTTGTGGCCGATTACCGATTCCGATCATTAAATCAGATTATCGATCGATTTTGATTGTTGTGGCCAATTACCGATTAGCGATCGAGGCTGATTATCGTGACCGATTATCTCATGGTCGATTACTGATTCCGATTATCAAGGTCGATTGTCGAGGCCCAATGTGATGTATATACGACCCATATTTAAGGCCCATTTTGATGTACATTCAGCCTATGTTTATGGCCCAATGTGATGTATACGAGGCTTATGCGATGAGACCCATTGTGGTGCATTTAAGGGCTAGGCGATAGAGCCCATGATGCTATATATTTAGCCCTTGTGTGAGGTTATGGGTCCATTATATGTTAGGCTCTATATGGGTCATCCCTTGGGGGCAATGTTGGTTAAATGTCTATATTATCGAGGTCGATTGTCAATGACTGTTATTGATACTAATTGTGAGTATATGATAGCATAACATCATGATACATGCCCATACGTATCATCTGCATGTTTATCATGAGATATGAATGACCATTGCATATGCCATAGTGCCGGTTGTTATGAGACTCCTTGATAGGTGGAGATTGTCTCACATGAGCGCACGGTATGTGTAGGATCGATACACGACTAGATTGTATGACTCATGTATCTTACATTATGAACTGTGATTACTGTACGCCTTAATGACATAAGGGTCATAACCTTCACAAGCATATTGTGGATGGTCAGATGGGGTACTGAAAATATATTATTAGCATCGGGCTGCCGTAGATGACCTTAGGTGAAAATCTCTAAACCTTATTGGTACTAGAGGACGCCCCAACGTCGAGACCGAGTCGAAATATATGAGCACATGAGGGCCATCCAACGTCGAGACCGAGTCGAAATATATGAGCACATGAGGGCCATATACCAGTAGGTCGTGTCTCCCACTGTGTTGTGGTCGGTTGGGAGGGAGTGTAGCCTTACCCGCCTGAGGGAGCAGGCATAGCTAGGTTGAGTTTGACCAGCTCGTGAATGGGTCCGTTATCGACGTGCCGGGTACATATTGGCTGATTACTGGTTAGGAGGATAGTGAGGCCTCTTTCACTTACCCAGTTGTGCGCTTGATGGGGCGGCAAGCTGGTGTAGAGTGTACTAGACCCCGGTGATGATCCAAGAGAGGAACCGTACTGAATTGTGGACTTATTAAGCAGGAATTGCATACTCGTTCATTCATTCATTCATATCCACTCGGACTGGTGATAAGCAACCATTTGTTACATGTACCTTCGCATGGTTAAGATTTCGGTTGGGCGCGTGGCTAACCTGAGATCAGGAGTTTACCACATTGAGTCTGACTATCCAAATTTAGGTATGAGACTGGTTTGGATAAAAGTCCTTCGTGATATACCATATAGCCTGCAATACCACATACTATCATCCTGACTTCACACTCCAATATGGTCATTCCATTCGTACTTCATATTGCATTACATCCGTAGCATATGACATTTTGGGTTATTATGTTTCAGCATTTATATGGTCTAGATACGGTTGACGATATTCGTGAACTCATAAGGAATTATATATTACATTACATCCTCGACATTTGATATTTTATTCTTTATGACTCTTCATTTGCATAACTGATCCGTATTGCGTACTCTGATATTGTTTAACCCATGATCTTACCAGTATTTTTGATATTATATGATTATGGTATTACATTGAATACTTGGCACTTATCTTGTACACACACTTACACCACCCTCTAAACTTTCTATAAGCTTATGCAAGATAAATGCGTGTAAGTGGTGTTAGGTTGTAGCAACATAGAACTTGAAGCATGTACTTATCTTCTGGAGCTTTGATTTTATTTTGACATATGTATTTTTCCTTCCAATATTGTATTCAAAGTTTATATTAGTATATATGTGATGATGATGTTGCCTTTATGATTTGGGTATACTTGTGGTTATGCTTCTTATGAGACAAATGCACGTTAGAAAATTCTCCTTGTACGATCCCAGGATCGGAACTTGGCATATGGACGCTGGGAGACGAGACTGGGGTACTACGGAGGCTGTCGACACCGGGTTCAGTGATCGAGATTCCCGTGAATCTGATTTTCGGGTTTAGGACGTGACAGAAGATGATATCAGAGCATAACCTGGGAATATCTGAGGATAATATGACATATCTGCTGATAGTTACCCTACATTATAATTATTAAGAACTTAAAATGATTAGATCCCCGAGTTCGAATAACATAGAGAGTTTCTGATAAAGATCACCACCGTGTGTATATTTGAAAGTATTTAAGGATAATAAGTGCCTTTATTCCTTCATATAGGACATGCCACCCAGGAGAGCGACGCAAGTGACTCCCACTCCACCACCAGAGATCCCTTCTCCCCAGCCTGAGGATGTCGTTCCTCCACCTGAGACCGGTGCGGATCCAACTGTACCTGTGAGTGCCTCTCAGTTACAACAGATGTTGCAGGCTGTGATGGCTACCCTTCAGAGGTAGGGCATGCAGCCCATTGTTTCTCCAGCCCAGACAGAGAGAAGCGTGCGAGCATCCTTCTTCGGGAGTTTTAACAACTCGATCTCCCACGTTTCCAGGGTGAACCAGATCCGATAGCAGCCGAGAGATGGCGCTCCGATGTGGAGAAGATTTTTGATACGTTGGCATGTACGACCCAGCAGTGGGTTCGGTTAGCTGTATTTCTTCTCCAGGGTGAGGCCGAGTACTGGTAGACCTCCATTACCCGTGTTACAGGGCCTGATTTTGTCTGGACATGTGAGGAATTCATAGACCGATTTGACCAGTAGTACTTTCCTGACCACTTTTGTCGACAGCAAGCGTTAGAGTTCGAGACCTTGGTGCAGGGAGACATGTTTGTGGTGCAGTATGCAGCTTGTTTTGTAACGTTGTCCATATTCACCCCATGTTTAGTTGATGGAGAGGAGTGGAAGGCTTGCCGTTTTGAAAATGGCTTACTTTATGGTCTCCGAGGCTGTGTTGTTGGGCATGAGCTCTCGACTTTTGAGGAGGTAGTATGGAGGGCCCAGATTTATGAGGCCGAGTGGGTCAGTTCACAGAGGGATCATGACCAAAGAGGAGACCGGAAGAGGCAGGCCCCCTTCGACAACTCCCAGCAGCAACAACGTCCACGGCCACATATGCACAGGAATCGCCCCGCCATCCGAGCATCAATAGTACCCCTAACACCACATCCGAGGCAGCTCATCGGTATCTGTCATGGGTGTGGCGAGATGAGACACCATTAGTCCACGCCTTCATCACTAGCAACAACGAAAAAAGCTCCTACCATCGGGACCCTAGTAGCAGTCGCGATAATGACGGCCACAGAGAAAACACACACCTCCCCAATAGGCATAGGGTAGACTTTATGTAGCCCAATAGGACCCTCAGTCGTTAGAAGGAATCGTCGACAATTCGCGCGACTAGGCCCTAGGACTGTCTTATTAGATTAATCGTTTGTAAAATTCAGAGGCTGCAAGGTATTATAGTTTTAATTGTTTTTGATCTAGGATCTAAGGTTCAGTAGGAGTTATCATAGTCCTAATAAGGTATTTTGGAAGCGCGAGATTGAGATTAGAGAGTGCTATCCCCATTTGTTTATAGAATGATTATGCCTTGTATGATATATTGATTATTGTATGAATATGTCAATGTTTCCTCTTCCCTTACCTTGACCTACGCGATAGTAAATTTCGAGGGTAAAATTTTTATTAGGAGAGGAGAGCTGTGAGGCCCGTATCATAATTTGTACCGTTCCGTAAGCTTTCGCGGTCATGTTGGTCGAATTCCTGCAACCCTCGACCTATATCCGACGTTTTCATACGATCCTAAGCCGAGTCCTGCATAGCGGAGTGGAGTCGACTCGACTCGAAACTTGTACTCTAGCAATCGTACCGTCACTGCGGTTCCAATGCCGTGACTCGTGTAATGATTCGATACCCAGGCCAGGAGATGTGAGCTTGCGTTCAGTTCGAGAAAAACATCGCGTATTTCAAATTCCTAGAGAATCTTTATGACCCGTCACATCAATTAATCAATGTACAAGTCAAGTACATATCGCATCACACTCATCCTTCTCTCACCCACAAATTAATAGCACTCATACCTATCCCGTCCCATTCTTACCAAAAAGTCAAGGCAACTCATACATTCCCATGCCATATCCCTTACACCACTCCTCTCTCTCTCTCTCTCTCTCTCTCTCTCTCTCTCTCTCTCTCTCTCTCTCTCATTTCTCATTATCATTCCAAGCAAATCCCATGAGTTCAGCATCCAAGCTCTCTTCCAAAAACTAAGTGTGGCCCACCTTCTCATCTCCCATCTCAACCACTCATTTTCCATTAACCTCCATTAAAATGGAAGACAATGAGCATAGGAGTCCAAGAAGCTAAAGAAGAAGGAAGAAAAGATCTTAAGGTGGGTGATTTTTGTATGATTTTTGATGATTTGAAGGCCCACTTGTGGTGGGAGCCATCTTGATATATGCATTGTATAGGGAGGGCTCATAGTGGCGGGGCCTCTCTCTCTCTCTCTCTCTCTCTCTCTCTCTCTCTCTCTCTCTCTCTCTCTATTTTGTGGCCCACCTTGATGTTGATCCACACTGTCCACCCGTGTGGACCGCCGTGATGAATATGGTATTCCACATCGTCCAGATGGACTGGACGGTGGTACCCACCTGAGACAGGTGTTGTCAAGCTGTGAGCCACCTTAATTTATGCATTATATCCCATTCGTTCATCTGGATGGTGGGCCAGTAGGCCACACCATGCAGCAGTAGCTGCTATACTGACAATTAGCAAGTTCTGTGGGTCCCACGGCTACACAGCAACATATAGCTGTTGTGATATTGACGTCAGTAATTTCAGTGGGGCCCATGCAGCTCTCAGCTGAATGGCATCAGCTAGGGCCCTGATCACGAGGCACCTGCTATATCCAACACCGTCCATCCATCTCCACCACGTGGAGCCCACCTTGATGTGGTGTTTTGTCCATGTATTCCATACAGATCAGGACCTGCTAGATGGTCCAGCAGGCCCGGACGAAGGGACAATACAAATACCAGTCTAATCGAAACCCTGGTGGGCCACGTCAGCGTGGGACCCACCAGATGATAGTATTTCATCCAGAACGTCCGTCCAGGACGTTGGGCGCTGGAGTATCAACAAAAAAAATGATATAAAAGAAAATTAATAAAGTATAATATATATTGATATAATATATATATTTATATATATACATGATATACGTATAAGTGGTGGGCCCCATGTGGGACCCACCTGCTGAACGGGTTTGCTGGTGTACCTCACAGCAGCTAACACTACTGTAGTAACGTCGCCAATTCTGTGGACCCCACCGCGATATGATTGTTTCATCTCATCTGTCCACCGGTTGTGTGGGCCGATCATGATGTATGTGATTTACAGCCATACCGTCCAGATCATGTGGACCCCACCTGATGCATGTGCCCTTCATGCCGTCCACCCAACTAGCCCAGCAGGTGGGGCACTTCATTGATGAGTTGTAAACACACTGTCCCTTCATGGGACATCACCGTGATTTATGAGTTTATCCACACCACCCAATGTCTGGGACCGTGGGACCCACCCTGCACGTTTTGCACTTATAGGGTGTGGGGCCTACCATGTTGGATGTGTTATATCGTCACCATCCACGGAGTGGACAATGGGAAGCTGATTGGCTGTTGTGCCTTATAACAGCTGTGCTGCTGCATTGACGCATGATAAGTGGGTCTGATCATGTGGAATGTGTCTCATCCACACTGTGCATCCGTGGACCACCACCACTTGATGTATTTATTTCATCCACACCGTCCAGATTGTGTTGGACGGTGTTGGACAATGTTTATACAATGTTGATTTGCATGAATAATGGTGGGGCCTGCTGTGATGTGTGTGTGGTCCACACTGTCAGCATGGGACTGTCGGGCCCACACAATGTATGTGTTTCATCCCTGTGAGGGCCACCGTGATGTATGTTGTATCCATTGCACATCCAATGAGGCCCATTTGATGCCTATGCGGGGCCCACCTGTTATGTATTCGAGGCCTATGGGCATGACCCATTGTGATGTATTCATTGCCTATAGCAAGGCCCATTGTGATATCTATTAGGCCCACATTGGTGCGGCCTATTTGATGTATTTGATGCCCACATGATGCAGCCCATTTGATGTATATAAGGCCCATTAATGGAGCCCACTTGATGTGTATGAGGCCCATGTGTAGGGCCCACCTGTTGTGTATATTAGTCCCGAATGAGCGGCCCATCATGATGTGCATCAGGCCCATAGGTTGTGGTCCATGTGATGTATTTGAGGCTCATGTGCAAGGCTTACCTGTTGCATATTTGTGGTCCATTTAGCAAGGCCCATTATGATGTACTTACAATCCATATGATGAGGCCCATTAAGTTATATTAGTGGCCTAGTTAATAAGGCCCATTGTGATATATTTGTAGCCCGCATGGTTAGGCCTGATGTGGTGTATATGTAGCCCTTGTGTGAGGCCCAATGCGATGAATTTACACCGATGTAATATGTGATTTCATTATAATGTATGTAATGATATTTATGTGGACCACTCCTTGGAAACAATGTTGGTCAAATGGCCATATTGATGGGCAATGATGGTTTAATATCTACATTGTAACCTTCCCTTAGGTCTTGTTTGGTCGATTTCGATTGTCGAGGTCGATAGTTGAGGCCGACTCTGATTATCGAGGCTGATTATCATGACCAATTGACGATTTTGATTGTCATGACCGATTGCCGATGATGGTTATTGATACCGATTATGAGTATGTGATAGCATAGCATCATGATACATGCCCATACGCATTATCTTCATGTTTGTCATGAGATATGATTAACCATTGCATATGTCATAGTGTCGGTTGTTATGAGACTCCTTGATAGGTGGAGATTGTCTCACATGATCACACAATATGCGCAGGATTGATGCACGACTGGATTGTATAACTCATGCATCTTGCATTGTGAGCTGTGATTACTGTACGCCCTAGTGACATCAGGGTCGTAGCCTCCACGGGCATATTATAGATGGTCAGATGGGACACTGAAAATATGTTATTAGCATGGGCTGCCATAGATGGTCCTGAGTAAAAATCCCTAAACCCTCTTGGTACCAGAGGATGCCCCAATGTCGAGACCCAGTGAAAATATATGAGCGCATGAGAGTCATATACCAGTAAGCCACGTCTCCCACTATGTCGTGGTCGGTTGGGAAAGGGTGTGGCCTTACCCGTATGAGGGAGTAGGCATAGCTAGGCTGAGTTTGACCAGCTCGTGAATGGGTCTGTTATCGACGTACTGGGTAGATATTAGTTGATTACTGGTCAGGAGGACAGTGAGGTCTCTTCCACTTACTCAGTTGTGCACTTGATAAGGCGGCAAGCTGGTGTAGAGTGTACTAGACTCCGATGATGATCCCAGAGAGGAACCGTACTGATATATGAACTTATTAAGCAGGAATTGTATACTCATTCATTCATTCATTCATTCACTATTCACTCGGGCTAGTGGTGTGCAACCATTTGTTACATATACCATTGCATGGCCAAGATTTCAGTTTGGCGCGTGACTAACCTGAGAATAGGAGTTTACTACATTGAGTATGACTATCCAAATTTAGGTATGGGACTAGTTTGGATAGAAGTTCTTTGTGATAGACCCCATAGCCTACGATACCACGTACTATCATCCCGACTTCACACTCCAGCATGGTCATTCCATTCGCATCGCATATTGCATTACATCCGTAACATATGACATTCTGGGTTATTACATTTCTACATTTATATGGTCTAGATACAGCTGATGGTATTTGTGAACTCATAAGAAATTTAATATTACATTGCATCCTCGACATTTGATATTTGGCTCTTTATGACTCTTCATTTGCATAACTGATCTGTATTGCGTACTCTGATATTGTTTGATCATGATCTTACCAGTATTTTCGATATTATATGATTATGGCATTACATTGAATACTTAACACTGACCTTGTGCACATACTTACACCACTCTCTAAGCTTTCTATAAGCTTATGCACGATAGATGCGTGTAGATGATGTTAGATTGCAGTAGTGTGAAGCTTGCAGCATGTACCTGTCTTCTGGAGCTTTGATTTTATTTTGATATATGTATTTTTTCTTCCAATATTCTATTCAAAGTTTATATTAGTGGATATGTGATGATGATGTTGCCTTTATGATTTGGGTATACTTGTGGTTATGCTTCTTATGAGACAAATGTACGTTGAAAAATCCTCCTCGTACGATCCTAGGATCGGAACCTGGCGTATATATGTTGAGAGCCGAGAATCGGGTACTATGGAGGCTGTCGGCACCGGGTTCGGCGATCGAGATTCCTATGAATTTGATTTCCGGGTTTGGGGTGTGACAACGCCTCCACGACTCAACTGATTACGTCCAAAGGATGATTTTTTTCACTGCTCCTCTCTCTCTCTCTCTCTCTCTCTCTCTCTCTCTCTCTCTCCTTTTATAACATTATGTAAGGAGGTCGGTCGACTAAGCTTATGCGTAAGGAGAAAAAGAAAGTCGGTTACGTGGGGTCGTGCGTAAGTTTTACGCAGTGAAAGAATAAAAAATGCAAATTCACTTGCCTTTGATCGGTCACATGGGGTCGTGCATAAGTTTTACATAGTGAAAAAATAAAAAATACGAATTCACTTGCCTTTGATTGGGTTTTCGAGATAAATTCCAATCATACTGTTTATTCCGACTTCATGGTGAAGGTTGGTGGCCCCTTTCTAAACTTCTAGATGGTCTAGATCGGCCATCTGATCCTTCCTTTGATCGCACCATGGTCCACGTAGAGTCGGACGTACGTTACGCACGTACTTGCCTTTGAATTTATGCTGACATGCTTGGTGGGCCCCACAGTGATGTTTCCTGATAAATCCACCCCATTCATTGGATTCTTGACCAAAAATCAATTGGAAAGGAGTGGTTTTGGTGTGGTCCACTGTATCAAACCAACTCGTCGTTCATCTTGTGTTTGACGGTGATTTATGCATGTCCACGTGCATGGAAGAAAAAGGTAAGCTTGGCGAGGGTTGTGGCCACCCCGCTGAGAATCACGCAACGGGCAGCAGAGAAACGGAATTTCCATTTGCTTTTTTAAGGAAGAGACAGGTCAAAGACCCTTGACCAGTCTTTGTGGTCTGGTGTGAGAAATCTGCTTCGTCCATCCATTTTGTCACCTCATTTAAGTTGTTGAGACCAATTTTTAAGCATATCCTGATATTAGATGGGCCCCAAATTAATAATTCATGGGATGATCTGACTGTTGGGCTACTTCCACATGGATTCAAGGGTTGAAATTCGACGTGTATGGTTAATTTAAGGTCCTTAGGCCAAATATAAAGTTTCAAGTCAAACAGATGGTGGAAACCCTGTGATCTTGCATTCTGGATGAATTTCAGGCCTCTTTAGCGTGAAATACTTAATTTTCTCGAATCTCAGGTGTGTAAATTCTTCGATCTCGGTCCCTTGGAGTCCATCCCTTGCCTTGATAATTTTAGAGCGTTAAATCCATGCTTTTGTACCTTTTTTCAGTCTAGGCTCCTAAATTCACCTTACAACACAAACACGATTAAAATAGAACATTAAACGATATCATGTTCGTAAAAGCAGGTAATAACTGGGGTCTAATATGCAATATTCTACCTTTAACACAACCCCCAACCAGCATTTTGATAGTCCTGACCAACGTATGCAAAAAATAAGTTGAGAATTACAGGACAATTTATATAAACTCAAGTGATTTTTGAAAAACAATCCAAATATTATAATTCTAATATTCATGAATGTTGGGCATTACTTTCTCCTGGACTCAAGCGCACAGAAAACTTCATAGTCAAGTTCAAGGTATTAATCCATCAATTAGAAAACTTTTAAACGTTAAGATTCATGGGTATATAGTGTAATCTCAGCTTATCAACATTAAGATTCACTTCTCTATTTCACAATATCATTGGTAACTAACAAGAGAATTCATGAAAACCAAAACCTAAACCAAAAATTGCTTCACAGATCTTTTTTTCATTCTTCCAGCTTTTGATTTTTCCATTAAAAGTAACACCAAAGAGGGGAATCAAATCCTCACCTATAGGGAGCAAATATATGGTGAAGACCAGTCGCTCAACCCTTTCCGAATGTCAACCTTGGAGAATCGAACCTTCACCTATAAGGAGCAAACCTACGGTGAAGACCAGTCGCCCAACCCTTTCGTGTCTTTCTTTCTTTATTTTTTCTTTTTCTTCAATTCTTCTTTATGAGCATGATGGGTAAATTTCTCAGGCTGGTTCTTTTCATGCTTAGTGATTACCAAGTTAATCCTTCAATATCGAATTGAAACCTTCATATGTAAGCGAGATGGGACATGTGAAATCATGATTCAATTAATGTTTACAACTTTTAATCATAGATTAATAATTCGAACTCAACTATGAAATCTATCAGATAACTAAATCCAAGAGACGTAAATCCCTAACACTCCATATCGTATACTTCTCATATCACGACTATCCTTTAAAATCACTTCGAATTTACAAGAACATCCAAAAAAATGTTAAAAAATTTCACAATTTTTGCTCAAGGATGAAAAAACTGATTAGGTAACCTAATCTTCCACCCCAACTTAAAATCTGCATTATCATCAATGTAAAAGATATGAACATACAATGCACATAGGACAACGAAAGTAAAGAAGAGAAGTGAAGGAAAGATAGTACCTGGCAAGGAAATTAAACAGCCTTTCCAAAGAGATATCAACGTGAGAGTGGGTCAGCACAAGAGTGAAATCAACAAAAGCAACCTATCCTATATATATAAAAAAACTAACCTAACGGCATAAAGCTGACTATTATAGAACGACATCAAGCAAACTATCCTAGTCCTATGAAAGCAAGGGAAAAATTACTCAGTCATGTCGCAAGGTTCCTCTTCCGGCCAGTATCTTGATAAATTTTTCAGTAGGTTTCTTAACAAGATCATCCAAAAGCCCTTTTTGCAATAAGCTTGGATGCCCTAGAGCATAAATGTCTAGAGAAACTTATGTACCTCAATAAAAAATTATCGTTCAATCGCTTGAGGTATCCAAAGTATATATGATTCACCTATGATAGAAAAAGTTTCAGAGTTAGTGTTCCATGGTGAATCAGAGACTACAAGCAGATAAAGTTTAGAAAAATTCTCAGAAGATGTAGTCTCAACACATTTAGAAGTTTCAGACTTCGGTTCAACTTTCAACTCATCCTCCTTTAATGGTAAGCATTCAAGATCTATGGAAGGAAGGATTTCAGAGTAAGGGTTCCCTCGGTCCGTGACAACCATCGAGGTATTGTTCTGCAAGACATCCACTATTTCTTTTATCATGAGATTGTTTGAATCTGTAAAGTGTGTCAAGCAATTATCCAGAGAGATGGAAAATTTAGCTGAGAGTGACTCAATTTCCATATTAAAGTTTGTGATGATCTGCCCAAGGATTCCATCGTCTCTAAAAGTGGATGGACGCATGCTCTCTTGCTCTTGTCCTGCACAGACAGATTGAAAATCAATAAGGGAATCATTGATGTGAACACTTTGTTCATTGGAACTACTCAGTCGAGGCATTAAATTGTCAAATGTGTATAGCTCAGATGATGGCCTCAACTGGGTGGTTTCAGCTTTCATAGTCGTATCGAGCAACTCATCCTTTTCCTGAATCATATTATCATTTAATTGAAGGGAGTAGTCCAAACATGTCTCATAAGAGTTAGAAGGGTCGGTTGAAAGGGGCTCATTCTCCACATTTAAATCAGTTACGTCAAATGGGTGGAGTAAATCAATATGATTAACCACTTCTTGTACCCCTTGATCATTGACATGGACCATACTTAAAATTGATTCTAGGAGAATTTGGGCTGCGCATTTATAATCGTCATCCCAATACTCATCATTGTGTAATTCCGTGCAGTGCACACTTAGGATAGGATCACATTCCTCACATTCTTTTTCTAAATTGGGTTGAGGTTCGAATAAATTAACCTTTCCCTCATCATTGAAATCTAGTGTGTCATGTGAGTGAAGTGTGTCATCATCATTATATTTGAAAGATACCCATATCTCTTGACCATTCTTTTGAACCGTCATCAAGATCGACTCTTCGGGATATTGAATCATATGCTCATTAACATAATTTAACTCTTCATTTCAAATTTCAGAGTTCTTCAACAGTGAATTAGGATCAGTTTCCTCGCATTGTATTTCTGAATTGGGTTATAGTTGGGGTGAACGAGCCTCCTCTATCTTATCGAGGTGCAAATTAAGAGCTTTCATCATTTTTCTAATTTCTGCAAGACAGTCCATGTTACACTGAAATGAATCCTTTTGGATCATTTTTGGTTAGATCTCAAAGGTAAGGTATCCAAGAGTAATCATTATAGCATGTTGTTGGTTCATATTCTCAATTTTGATGTTTCTATTGGTTATAGTCTTACGGATCATATGTGGGAGAATATGCTGGTTGATAATAATCCTTATTCCCATAATTATGATCGCGTAAGGACTTAACCGATAGAGCATAATATTCCAGTTGGTTCTCAATGATGGTTTGAGAAAAAACTTGAGATATAGGTTGAATTATATTATAATCATTATACGTCCCTCCACAATATCTCTTATCCATCTCAGCATAATGACGTACCCACTCTTCCATGGTGAAACCCTAACTCTAAAGATAATTCTAAGAATAAAAGAAAAATCATACAACAATAAGAGATCTAGATATAGGAAGAGAAAGAATTAGAAAGAAGTTACTAGATTGGAAGCTCCTATGTTAGAATTCTTCAAAAGAAAACACAACAAGTTAGTTTTTAAAAATAAAAAATTCTAAAGTTAGAAAGTTTCTAAAAATAAAAATAGAAAGTTTCTAAAAAGGAAAGTTTCTAAACCTAGAAATAGAAAGCTAAATTAGTTTCTAAATTTAGAAAGTTTCTAAAAATAAAATCCTAATTCTAAAAATAGAAAAAAAATAGATAAATTAGAAAGAGATTACCAATTTAAAAGATCTTTCTCAAAATCCTACAAAATTGGAAAGTTAGGTTAGTTTCTAAAAATCAAACAGAAAACTTAATCCTAAAAATAAAACCATAATCTTAACCTAATTCTAAAACTAACCAATCTCATAAAAACACAATCGTCAATCCCTAGCAATGGCGCTAAAAACTTGTTCACACTGCAAGTATAGGGCTGTGATGTAATAATAAACTCGGTAAGACTGAGGTCGAATCCACAAGGACTGAATCTTATATGTAATATGGAAGTAACTTGAACTAGAACTAGGCGAAAATAAGAGTGGTGATGATTTGGAAGTGATCATATCACCTAACCATGCCCAGGAGACATTGACAAACAACAACAATTTACCAATCTCACAGCCAATCCTAAGAGAATTGTGAAAGTTATGAAGGAATATTCCATCACCCTACCATGCCCATGGGACAATGGTGAACAATAGGTCCTACTAATTTCACAATATCAAAAGTGAAAAGAACATACTTAAAGCTATCGCAGATCCATTATAATTTAAGTCGCAACAAACTATAAAAAACTAAAAGTATACTTTCATAATCAAACTAGAATCCAAAGGAGTTCAACAAAACATGAATCAAAACCAAGCAAACATCCCAATCTTGCTACAAGATTTGCCTCTTAGCCTTAGTTAAGAGGTTTAGCCAATAACCACCATGGATATGATTAACTGACTCTTAACAAACATCACAAAAAAAAAAAAAAAAAAACTAAAGAAGAAAGGGAAGAAGATTGATGCCCCTCTGATGGAGCCTCCACGGCTCAGCTGATTCACGTCTAAAAGATGATTTTTTTCACCGCCCCTCTCTCTCCTTTTATAACATTATGTAAGGAGGTCGATCGGCTGGGCTTATACACAAGGAGAAAAAGAAAGTCGGTTATGTGGGGTCGTGCGTAAGTTTTATGCAGTGAAAGAATAAAAAATGTAGACTCACTTGCATTTGATCGGGTTTTTGGGAAAAACTCCAACCATACTGTTCATTCCGACTTCATGGTGAAGGTTAGTGCCCCTTTCTGAACTTCTGGATAGTCTAGATCGGCCATCCAATCCTTCCTTTGATCACACCATGGCCTATGTAGAGCCGGATGTGCGTTATGCACGTACTTACCTTGAATTTACACTAACATGCTTGGTGGGCCCCACATTGATGTTTTATGATAAATCCACTCTGTTCATTGGATTCTTGATAAAAAAACAAGTCAGAAAGGAGTGGTTTTGGTCGAGTTTTGGTGCAGTGCACTATATTAAACCAACTCGCTGTTCATCTTGCGTTTGACAGTGATCTATGCATGTCCACGTGCATGGAAGAAAATTTTAAGCTTGGAGAGGGTTGTGGCCACCTCCTGAGTGAATGGACAATTCAGATCATCCATTTGGATGATGGGTGGGCCCCACTAGGAATCACACAACGGATAATAGAGAAACGAAATTTCCATTTCCTTTTTTAAGGAAGAGATGGGTGAAAGACCCCTGACTAGTCTTTGTGGTTTGGTGTGGCGCAGGAGTGCACCACTTGTGTACTCCCACATGTACATGTGGGTCCATTGTGATGCATGTGAGAAATCCGCTCCGTCCATCTATTTTTTTTTATCTCATTTAAGCAGTTGAGAGCAATTTTGAAGCATATCCAGAGATCAGGTGGGCCTTAGATTGATAATTCATGGGCTGATCTAACCGTTGGGCTACTTTCACAGGGATCCAAGGGTTGAAATTCTACGTGTACGATTAATTTAGGGTCCTTAGGCCAGATATAAAGTTTCGAGCTAAACCGATGGTGAGAACCCTGTGATCTTGCAATCTGGATGAATTTCAAGCCTCTTTAGCGTGGAATACTTGATTTTCTCGAATCTCATATGTGTAAATTCTTCGATCTCGGTCCCCTGGAGTCCGTCCTTGTCTTGGTAATTTTAGAGTGCTAAATCCTTATTTTTAGTAACCTTTTTCAGTTCAGACTTCTAAATTCACCTTGCAGCACAAACACGATTAAAATAGGGTGTTAAATGATATCATGTTCATAAATGCAGGTAATAACTGAGGTCTAATATGCAATATTTGATCCTCAACAATCATCATATCCATATACCACATGTTGGTACAGAAAAGGTGGCACAATGGTTAGAAGCAAAGTAATTATCTCTTTAGGGCTAAAATACCCTAGATGACTAGTTTACATGGGGAGCACATTAGGTGCCCTCGTAACCATAAGGCTCGCCTTGATGCATGTATTGTATATCCACACCATCCTTTGGATTTTCCAGTTCATTTTAGAGCATGAGTCACAAAATTGAAGCAGATCCAACTCTAAAGTGGACCACATCATAAGAAATAGCGTGGGACACAAGTTTGGATCGAGTCGATATTTATTTTCTTATGTTCGTTCAGGTTTGTGTGTCCTAGTCAATAGGTTGGATGGTATAAAAACTACGAAAACATTAGAAACTTGGAATTTTAACCGTACTAACACTATAGTATGGTCCAATTCTCGAAATCGAAGGAAAGTTCCAAATATTTTAAGGGTGGTCATATGTCAGGTCTTAAAAAGTTTTTAAAACCAAATTACAGTTGTCTTTAGTTCAGTAGTTATATGGTCTTTGAGTGAATAAGAAGTTATCGTACTCAATGCTAAGAAAGTAACATGGATGTAAGCCCTTTTGGACGTGTGCAAGGCCCAACTCATGGGGCCTACATTAATGTATGTGTATAATCCACGCCGCCCATCCTTTTTATCATGTTATTTTATATCTAGGGCCCAAATATCACCCTGATTTAGAGCTCATGTGGGCCACATAACAAAAACAATGGTGATAGTGACACCCACCGTTGAAACTTTTCAAGCTCACTATGATGTTTGTTGGAAGTGGACATTGCCCAAGTCGGGACTTCTTGGACTCACAGCGAGTTAGCCGACAAGGTAGTTGGAATGGATCATCCCATTATGGCCCTCGACCCTTATTATTTAAAATTAATTAAGTTATTAATGATAGGATGAAACCTGGACCCTTGACACATGACAACCTCTACCCCTAACACATGACTACCTCGACCCTGACAGCACCGATCCTCAAAACATGAAAACCTTGACCCTTAACACATGACAACCTCGACCCTTACTATTGTTTCTATCTACCATTAGTTAAAAATAATCAAGTTTTTAATGGCAGGATGAAACCTCGACCTCGAGGTTGTCATGTGTTAAGGGTTGAGGTTGTCATGTGTTAAGGGTCAATGTTATCATGTGTTGAGGGTTAAGGTTGTAAGCGTCGAGGTTGTCAAGTGTTAAGGGTCAATGTTGTCATGTATCGAGGGTCAAGGTTGTAAGGGTCAAGGTTGTCAGGGTCGAGTTTGTCATGTGTTGAGTGTCGAGGTTTCGTCTTATCATTGATAACTAGATTATTTTTAAATAATAGAAGTCAAGGCCCATGATGGGGTGATCCGTTCTAGCCACTTTATCGGTGTAACGCCCGTGAAAAATCCGTACTTGGGCCCGAGTACCAACTCGACCCGAAATCGCGTAGAATTAATTTCTATGGAAATTAAGCGTTAGTTAGCTAGCGCAACGCTGGAGTGGCTGGGAAATAGTCCTTGATCACTTTAAATACGTTCTACAAGACCCAAATCGAGTAGGACCAACGACTCTATAACACTTTATAACCTCGGATCAAACTCTAAGCAGGTTTATTCTCTGAACCACTTTGAATTTTTGTATTGGATCTAGACCGCACGTCGAAAGTCCGATACCTCCTATCTTAGACCGTTAGAACCACTTAGTTGGACTTGATACTCATTTCGAAAATCAAGTCAAACCGATAATCACAGACTATTTCATTGAGCCCGGACCGAAGAGAGTGCGAATAGGGACAGTTGGAATTTCAAATTTAAATCTGGCACACGACTTGACGCGTCAGTATTGAGCGTTCTGACCGTCAGAATTCATCCATATTACATCCTCGGATCAGGAGAAATTTATATTTTTTTTATCATGAGACTTTCAGCCCTGATCTACGTGCGGTGACCGCTGAACTGAAACTGGTCCGCCACGTGCGATCTGCGAACCCTGCCGGACTGAAAACTTAATACGTGCTAGATCTGGTACGCATGAGCTTAAGTCCAATCGCATTCGACCAGGGGACTACCAGAAAGTAACTTTTGGACCGAAACAGCCCCGAATTGGATAGGCACTAAGTAAACTTCGTTCCGGAGCCTGTTTCCGGCATTTTTAAGCTTATAAAAGGGGTTGAAACCCTCATTCCTCTCTCCCATCCGAAAATTACAAAAACCTAGATTAGAGAGAGAGGAAAGGTGAGAGTTTGTGAGAAGGAGTAGAAGGGATTTTTTCCGTCTCCGAGCCACCGATTGCTAGTGCTGTAGCAACACTTCCCGATCACCAAGCCGGTGATTCTCCCACATTTTCAGGTATAAAACAACCCTAGAACTTGCTGATTTAGGGTTTACTTAGATTCATGGCGTGTTAGCTAACTTAACTTGTAAAATAGGTTCTCCTACTGCCGTAGACGAAGCGTATACGCTCCGTTTCAATTCTCGAGTCTACAAGACATAAGGTGAGGATTTTAGACGCTTTGATTGACGGTTCACAACGCTTTCAATGTCGTTTAATAGTAGATTATCGACGGCATCGCCGTTTGACATGTACAACATGCTCTCCGTTTCCTGTTTCGTAAATTAACGAAGAATATGAGATTTAGGGCATTTTAGTCATTTGTAGGAAGTACTGTTTACATTCATATTTTGCTGATGTGATTGACATGGTTTGTTGTCGCATTAGGAAGTTAGGAATGCGTGCATAATTAGTTTGGCGAAGAGATTCGCCTAATTGCGCACTTTGGGTCGACATACTATATGTAGACTTAAGTGTGTAGTGTATGTGTTTGTATAAATGTTTGTATTAGTATGTATTGAATTAAATGATGTTATGAGATAGTTTGAGATTGATTTCTCAATTAATATGCTGACCTAAATGATTTCCTACATGTTGACTATATGCATGATTTCATTACATGCATGGAATATATGTGCTTGAAGATTTGCTTAAGTTGAATGTTATAACATGTGTTAACATACTCACATGATTGTATTTCAATTCCAATACTCTTACATAAATTGCTAACGTGATTCCATAAGTGTTTGGGACTAGACTTAGTTCAGGCAGTCGGTAACCGAGCGAATTCGTGGCTGACTGGTCATAGCCACGAACGACGCGTCGATGAACGCGATTCGTGTTTGGAGTTGGCGGCAGTGGTTAGGCCATGCGAAGTGTTTTATGCACTTCATGTCGTTCGACTTGAGATGCGATCGCGCTAGTCGAGCCCGTCAAGCAACCCGACTGGCCGATGTATGTTCACCTTGTATGAGTCATAACTGCTTGAACCTAGGGTACCGAACTTACCATTGTAAACCCTGTTAACCATGGTACCTTGATCCACGAAGACTCATGAGCCGGGCATGGTGGTATGGGACACCGTGGTCGAGCTGTCGGCCTACGCTGGGGCCACAAACCTCCCCGTAGTGACCAGTGAGCACCTAGACTCGTGAGCAGATTATGGTGGTATGTGACACTATATTCTAGCTGTCGGCCTACACTGATCAGGCGACGAGTCCTTTGTAGTGACCGCGAGCGTACTCTGAGTCCACGGGAGGCGACGACCCTTCCGTTGCAGTAGAGTACGGTAGGCCTGTATTGATAAGGTGATGGGGGAGTGGTGCAACGAGTGCGAGCAACAGCCCTGGCAGCCCTTGCAGCGACCTACATAAATATACCTCGTATGAGATTACTAGGAGTGACGACCCTAGACAGGATCTGTGTTGGGATCGATATAAGGGAAGTACCTTAGTTTTCCCAATCCTGCTGTTTGAATGGACTAATAATAACTTGAAAATCATATCACCATGCCATTGCATGTGCCTGGAAGATGTGGAACACTTGAGGGTCGATTACATGCCGCGGTCGTAAGATGTTGCCGTATGAGGGAGATCGTCGGTGAGGGCATACATCACGTCATGTCATCTTGCATTAACAACAGTATTAGGATTGTCTGATTTACTGCTTTACTATTATCGCATGATTGAATTGTGAACATGCTAATCTTTGCTCTATAATTTCCCTGAGTTGATCACTCACTCCCACGTTACGGGATGGTGTTTGCAACACCCACCAGACCCTGTTGTAGATGCAGGTGAGTCTGAGATCCAGGAGGCAGAGCCAGACTTCGACGAGGACTAGGACGAGTTCTCGTACATGCAGTATCACGATGGCTTTGCGTAGGCGACCTGGATCGATGGGATTTCAGTGGGACCATTTTGGATATTTATTTTGTTCATGTATATGTATATGAGACTCAGAGATGTATTCATACTTTGGAGACAGATGAGATTTACTTTGTTTTTCCATATAGTGATATATATTGTTTAGTTTTTCGCTTGCTTTTATCACTGGATCTGAAGTATGAATTGCAGTTTTGGTATACTTTTGCTCATGTGAATGCTTTAAATCAGACAACATTGAATCATAATCATTTTTGTTGTATAAGTGACGGTCTGGAACTCGGGAGTTGAGTTTATACATGACCCCCGATTTTCAGGGTGTTACAATCGGCCAGTTCGTCGTGAGCCTAAGAAGTCCTAACTTAGACACTGTCCACTTCCAACAAACATCACAGTCAACTCAAAAAGTTTCAACAGTGGGTGCCATTGTCACTATTGTTTTCTATTATGTGGCCCACTCGAGCTTTGAATAATGCTAATATTTGGGCCCTAGCCATGAAATAACATAACAAAAATAATGGGCGACGTAGATTATACATATACATCAATGTGGGCTCCACGAGTTAGGCCTTCTCACACTTAAAAGGGCTCCTGTCCATGTCACTTTCTCAACATTGAATTTGTGGTAACTTCTTATTCACTAAAAAATCGTACAACTATTAAACTAAGGATAAGGGTAATTTGGTCAAAAAAAAAACTTTTCAAGATGGATCAAATGACTATCTTTAAAATATTCAAAACTTCTCTTTGATTTGGAGAATTTGTCCGTACCAATGAGAGTAACCTCAAAATCCCTAGAAATTTCTAATAGATATTGAACCCCCCAAATTTAGAAACCTCTTCACGGCTACAAATGTTTTGGATGAAGTTGATATTCTGTGTTTTCTCTTTCTTAAGCATGTGTGAGTTAATCTACAGGTTGGACGGAAAATGAACATTACAGAAGGCTTGGGGAAGTTTTCAATGGTGGGCGTTCAATCACCACTTTTGACACCGTGGTGTGGTTCGGAAACGGATTGGCTACTCCCCCAGCCACCAGCCCCGTGGCTGGTGGTTGGTGCTCTGTGGGACCCACCATGATGTATGTGTTTCATCCATGCCATTCATCCATTTTAAAGATCATTTTATCCCTTGATCCAAAAAATCAGAGGTATATAAATCTCAGGTGGACCACACCACAAGAAAACAATAGAAATTGGATATCCACCATTAAAATTCTACTAAGGCCCACTGTACTGTTTATTTGACATACAATCTGTTGATTAGGTTATACAAATCTAGATGAAGGTAAAAAACAAAGATCAGCTTGATCCAAAACTTTTATGGCCCCAGAGGGTTTTTAATGGTTGACACTCATTCAACACCGTTTCCTATAATGTGGCCCACTTGAGATTGAAATATACCTCATTTTTGGTCTCATAATATAAAATGACATGAAAAAAATAGATGGACAGCATGAATGAAACACATACATCATGGTGGGGCCACGGAGCACCGACCACCAGCCGTTGGCTGGTGTCAGCGGGAGTAGCCAATCCGTTTCCGTGTGGTTCACCTTGGATCGGCTCATTTTTCCGGCTCACCATTAAAACAATCGTAGGGCCACCGTAACGCTTACTTGACATCATGTCACACCGACCTGGATGAAGAGGAAAAATCAGTGACTCTCATAAGAATTTTAATGGCAGGCTTTCAATACCTCATTGCTTTTTATAATGTGGTTAATTTGATTTTTGGATCTGTCTTATTTTTGGGCTCAGGCCTTACGACTAGCTTCTCAAGTGGACAGACGGTTTGGATATAACGCAAACCTCATGATGGGACCCACAGAAGTTGGTGACGTCAACACACAGGTACACCAGCCAATCCGCTTCCATCACTACCGAAGCCCTGCTTAAACCTGTAAAGCTTTGCAGAGGATCCGGACTCCGCTACAAATAGCGTACGTGAATACACATCTCCTATCCACATAATGGAGTTCCCACGTTCGAATCTTTGTGTATTTTGGTCATTTACCCTCTTCCATGCAATCCTACTCTCCTCCATCAACTCCTCTTCACCCTCGTTATTTACTTTGAAAAATGAGACCGATCGACTCGCATTGCTCGCATTCAAATATGGTATTATCGAAGATTCTCTCGGAGTCTTGAACTCATGGAACGATTCTCTCCATTTCTGCAAATGGGAGGGAGTCACCTGCAGTCGCCGCCATCATCAGAGGGTTACCATCTTAAACCTCACGGACCACAGCTTGTTGGGCCACGTATCACCTCACATTGGAAATCTCTCTTTCCTGAGAAGAATCGATCTCTCCAGTAACAAATTCCAAGGCGAAATCCCTCAAGAAATCGGCCGCTTGTTCCGTCTTCAGATTCTCAACCTGACTGATAATTCACTGCAAGGAGAAATTCCATCCAATCTGAGCCACTGTTCAGAACTCATAACCATTCACATCAGGCAGAATCAGCTGGTAGGAGAACTTTCTGCTGATATTGGCTCTTTGTCAAAGCTCATTTTCCTTTGTGTCTCAAAAAATGATCTCAGAGGATGCATCCCACCTTCGTTTGGTAACCTTTCCTCTCTCAAAACTCTCCAACTAAGTTTTAACAATTTCAACGGGCAAATACCATACCAGCTTGGTCAATTGGCAAACATGATCTCTTTTCAAATATCTGTAAATCAGTTCTCAGGTACGATTCCACCATTGATTTATAATCTCTCATCCATCCAATATTTTATGGTGGCATTTAACTGGCTACATGGAAGAATTCCCCCCAACCTAGGCCTTGTGTTTCCACACCTGCAAAAGATTTCTGTAGCTATAAACCAATTAACTGGAACGCTGCCAATTTCATTGTCCAATGCTTCTAGTCTCGAATTAGTTGATTTTAGCTCCAACAGTTTTCGTGGACACGTGCCTTTGAATCTAGGAAGTCTTTCGGGTCTCTACCATTTCAATATAGAGATAAATCAGCTTGGAAGCAGAGAAGGTGATGACCTGAGCTTCCTCACTTCACTGACCAACTGCACCCGTCTAAATTCTTTAAGTGCAGCCACTAATAATCTGGAGGGTGAGTTGCCCAGCTCCATTGCTAATCTCTCGACACAGCTAAAGACTCTGTTTTTAGGAGAAAACAAGATATTTGGAACTATTCCCCAGGGAATCGAGAATCTTGTCAGCTTGTATGCTCTGGATCTAGGAGTGAATTTCATGAAGGGTACTCTTTCAGATGCTATTGGGAAGCTTAACAAGTTGCAAGCCTTGAATCTCCATCAAAATAAATTTTCAGGGCAAATCCCACCTTCAGTTGGCAACATCACTGGATTAACCAGTCTCCAGTTGGATGGAAATGATTTCCATGGAAGCATACCATCTAGTTTTGGAAATTGGGGATTTATGGAAGATATTTTCATTTCTGAAAATAAACTCAATGGTACCATACTCAAACAAGTTTGCGCAGCTCAAATCAACCTGTCTCATAACTCATTCACTGGGTCTCTCCTGCTGGAAGTAGATAACTTGGAAAATATTAGGGAAATGGACGTCTCAGAGAACAAACTATCAGGTGAAATTCCAGATACGCTGGGAAAGTGTCAAAGCATGGAGTTGCTTTATATGCATGGCAACTTGTTTCAAGGAACCATTCCAGTGTCTCTAAAGAATTTAAAAGGTATCGAAAAGCTTGATCTTTCGCGCAATAACTTGTCTGGGCAGATTCCAAAGTATTTCAAAGAATTTCATTTCTTACAGTATTTGAATTTGTCGTTTAATAATTTCGAGGGTGAAGTGCCCAAAGGAGGAATCTTTAGAAATGCCAGTGCAATTTCAGTTGAAGGAAATAGCAAACTCTGTGGAGGTATACCAGAACTACAATTGCCAGGGTGCCCTGAGCAAGCTTCCAAGAAACGAGGAAAGCCTCTTGCTCCCAGAGTAAAAGTCAGAGTCATTACTGTGGTTTTATCTTTGTTTCTCCTGTCGTGTATCATTGCGGCTCTTTATTGGAGAAGAAATTCTCAAAAGAAAGCTTCTTCTCCATTTTCCACACAGAATCAGTGGTTACAAGTTTCTTATGCAGATCTCCTTCAAGCAACAGATGGGTTTTCTTCAGCTAATTTAATTGGTGTGGGAAGTTTCGGTTCTGTATATAAAGGACTTTTAGAATGCTTTGAAACACTTGTTGCAGTGAAGGTACTCAACCTCCTACAGCAAGGAGCTTTTAAGAGTTTTGCAGCTGAATGCGAAGCTTTAAGAAACATCCGACATCGAAATCTTGTCAAGATCTTAACGGTTTGCTCGAGCATTGATTTTAATGGCAATGATTTCAAAGCTCTAGTGTTTGAGTACATGCCTAATGGTAATCTGGAGAAGTGGTTGCATCCAAATGTAGATGAACAACCTCAATCGAGGAGTTTGAATCTTACTCAGAGACTAAATATAGCCATTGATGTGGCTTTGGCATTAGATTATCTTCATCATAATTACCAAACACCAATTGTTCATCGGGACTTAAAACCAAGCAATGTTCTTCTTGATGCTGATATGGTTGCCCATGTGGGTGACTTTGGTTTAGCAAGGTTCCTCTCTGAAGCTGCAGAAAGTTGCTCTCAAAATCAGACCAGCATATCTGGGATTAAGGGATCTATTGGGTATATTCCTCCAGGTAAGGATTTTAGTACTTTATCTTTTTATTTTTATTCATTTATCTCGTAAAATGATTGGTAATTTCCATATATTAATATTATGGTGAAGCTTGTTAAGAATGATGTGCATGAAAACAATCAAATCAAGGGATATTTCTACATACATTACTGCATTAAATACAATAATAACAGAATTAAACTCTTAATAGGGAAGAAAGCCAAAAGATGGAAGAATGTGACAAATGTGATTTCAATTTAGTGGTAATGAGCTACAGTCAGTTACGAATTGAAAGTATGGATTTCTCTCTTGGGACCAAGTGGTCCCACTTGTCCCACTTATGATGAACAAAATAGAAGGAATGCCTGTTGATCATCCATGACCCAAAAGTATAACTTTGAATTTTCCAATTGAGATCATGCACTTTTATGAATGGTGGTGATTATCCCATCAAACTGATTTAGTGGGCATCAACAATTCATGATAGACCTTCTTATCCAAGGGTAAATGATGATTAAATGTTGGCTAGATTGGCCCCACATCACACTATAATTAATAAGGTATGAAGAATTGTTACTAGATTATTTCTCTAGCCGTGATAAACCGTGTGTGAAAACAGAGGATTCTTGTTCTATTTATAGGATATTTTCTTAGAAGGACTATTTGTTGGGATAAACCATACACTCATAATACAAAGATCGAAGAAATATGTTTAGGCAAATTCCTTATTCTCAGATATTCTAAATTTTCAAAAAGACAGAAATGTTAATTATATAAATTAAATATTCCCTTTTTCTCCCTCTCAATATCTAGCCACTATTGTTATCTTTCTTTAAATAGTTGCCTAACATTCACATATGTGACATTTGTAAATCGTAGAGCATGGGATGGGCGGTAAGGCGTCCACACATGGAGATGTATACAGTTATGGGATCCTTCTACTCGAGATGATCACCGGAAAGCGGCCTACTGATGAAATGTTTAAGGACAATCAGAACCTTCATCACTTCGCAAAGTCGGCTTTTCCCGAACAAGTAATGGAGATTATAGATCCAAGACTTCTCTTAGAAGATGCTGAAGCTATTCAAGACAGTGAAAATCGTAACAATTTGAGAAATAAAATGCATGATTGCTTGGTTTCATTGGTCAGCATTGGTGTATCATGTTCTGCAGAATCACCAACGGAAAGAATGAAGATGAGAGATGTAGTCATGGAAATGCATGCAATTAGAGACTTATATCTGGAGGTTGGGATTCACCGACAGACACAAAATAGGCCCCTACTGTTAGGTGAAGGTTCATCTTACCTCAGTAACTACTAAGATTAGTAGTTACATTGAAGAAGATTCAGATATAAAATAGAACTGCTTGATGTTTTTCTTAAGAAGCTCTAGATATATATTGTTCTGGTGTTGAATCCAAGGGAAGATGTTTTATTTTTTTCTTGTCCTTTCCTTTTAATAATCTTGTTTTAAACAGAGACTTTATCGCAGACACAATTATTAGAATGAGTAAATAAAGGGCCAAGGTGCTTCCCTGTCTATCATGGTTACGAGGATTCAGACGTTTTAATTTAGTTACATGATTGCCACGTGTAGAAAATGAGTCTGTGTCAAGAACAGCCGGATTCACAGTGCATCTTGTTTTTTTCACACTATTTTATCCTATGAATATATACGCTGATACCCCCCCCCCCCCCCAAAAAAAAAAGGCGGGCTTCCTGATACATCATGGTGTTGCCCGAAAGAGTGTACAAGCTGTTTTGGGACCGTCCCACTGTATGCGGGCCTTGAATCTTTGATTTATGCCAGCGCGAGCTTTGCATATACTCATTTGACCAAAGCTGGGCTAAAATTCCTGGCCTGATTAGTGTATGGCTGGGTTCAGCCTAAGAAATGCAGCTCGATTAGTATGGGGTTAAGCCCAGCCCATAAAACGGCATGGGAAATGGGCCGAGCAGCCTAATTTAGGTGGCTTTGTAGCCTACATGAAGAGCAGGGGAGCCTGATTTTTTTGGGTGATACAGTATTCACAATTGGACCACATGGCATCTCATCCACGGAAATTTGTCTCTTCTTCATGTGAAAATATAACATTTTCTCTTTTACCAAAAATAATATCTGACATAGGGAAGAGCATAAAGGGATAAAGAAGAAGATCATGTTCTTTCTCAGGTGAATAAGACCTTAAATTCGTGAGACATAATAGCTCTCAAATCCACAAGAGTTGAGAAAATTTACAAATACTTTATTGTAATCACTTTCTCTTTCAACCGAGATTACAAAGCTTTAAATAATAAAATGAAATCTTAATTAAGAGTGCTAATGCATGATAAGAGGCAAACTCTTAGAAGACACCGAATATTAAAAATCTAATATAAAAAAAGTTACATCTAACTCAAAACTTACTAAATATAATAAGTTTTTTGAAAAACAGGAGACTTAAGCAGGAATGAGTCGTTTTCTCACGAAACGAAGTGAGGTTGGTTAGCCCCATAATGAAATTTCAATCGAAATTCATTGAGCGTGTGTCCCGTAACTCATTCCAGATTAAAAGCTATGGTTGATTTATGTCATTTTTATTAATCTGAAATGAATTTCTCTAATCCCGATGCACTATTGGGCCCATATCTGATGGATTACATCCGCTTCCATTCAAACTTTTTAAAATCCATCTAGGTCAAGAATAGGTATGCAACTTGCTCTACATCAATATCTCAGCAATGAAACTTGCTAATACTGCCATCCAAAAATACCTTAGCATTTATGTTAGCGTTTAGGCTCCAAATTGCAATTTACTTTCTAAGTTGTATTCAAAAGTGACACAATTTCACATTTAGGCTGCTTGCTCAAAACCAACACAAGAAAGCATTTGTCATTTCTCCTGGACTTAACTAAATGCTTGCAATTCAACATACATGTTCGTGCAACAAAATGCTGCTTAGTGTTTGTAGGTGAACTTCCAATCTTATTAGAAATGATTTTTGTATCTATGGTAGAGTATGGACTGGGTGGTGAGGCATCAACACAAGTAAATGTCTATAGTTACTGAATCTTTGGTTGGAGATGTTCTCCGGAAAGAGGCCCACCAGTGACTCATTTAAGGGGTCCTTTGCGACCATGGATTTGGGGGGATTTCAAATCCCCTATTGTTTGGTTTCAAGGGGGTTTGAAATTCACAGTGAGAGCTTTGATTACATCTAAAATCCTTCCAAGAGTTGCATGTGCAACATGTATGTCACCGGACTATTATTCTATTGGGCACATGGCTTGGCCCACTAATAATGTCCCAAAACAATTAGATTTTCAATTGCATCACTATAATTACTTAATATGGTGATCAACACCATCCAAACATTGTTCATGTAAATCAACGATTAAAAATCGTTGGTTAATCACTTGGACATGATTTTGTGCTTGTAGCCCATCCAATACTTGGAATTTCATCATTTCTAGGTAAAGCATATATTTCTGAGAGCTTATTGCAACTATTGTATTAAACATTACATATGTTCACTAATGTGAGATATTAAAGTTGATTTAGTAGTTAAATTCGAGTCCTTGTAAATATACCATGTGTAGTCACTTAGGGTTCCAAACACAATAGGAAGATTTCAAATTCAGGGGATTATCTGACCTTTCATCAATTAGCTAACATGGTATTTCCTGAACAAGTGATGGAGATTGCAGGTCAACGGTTGCTCTCAGAAGGAGAAACCATCGACTCATGAAGCAGGTTCCAGGAGTGCTTGGTTTTGGCCATCAAAATCAGTTTATCTTTCTTAGTGGAATTGGAGGGACCCATGATGTGTTTAAGGACCCTAAGGTTCTGGAGAAAGCAAAATATTCCACATTGTGCATCTGGATTTCTTTCAACAAACCAAAGACAACAACAAACCACAGACAAGAATACAAGAGCATTTCGCACTACAAGAAACTACTGTGTACTCCACCTGAGATTGTATCTGCTTCATTTTTGGGACTATGCCTACAATAAGCTATCAAAACAAATGGACAATGTGGATGTACAACACATACATTTCGGTAGGCTCCATGGTCAGGTTCACACTCACCTAATTGGATCCTGGGTCCCAGCTAACCTGCCTCCTCAATTAGAGGGGTGCATCAAGTCAAGTGGGACCCAATTAGGGTTGATCTGACTCGATCCGGTTTTGAAATAATCCTGAACTGAACTCGATCTGACTTGGTACTGAGTCTAGCATGCCTGACCTGATCCGAATCCGGGTCTAGCCTGGACTAATCCGAACTGAGTCCGACCCAATCACAAGTATATATCGAGTCAGGTCAAGTGCAGTGGGAATCCACGGGCTGAGATCACAACTCAAAACTTAGATTCACTTGATAGAATTGCAGCCTCTCCATCAGCTGCATGGCATCTCAGATCTAAAACGTCGGATCTGAGTTATATATATATATATATATATATATATATATATATATATATATATATATATATATATATATATATATATATATATATATATATATATATATATGAGTCAAGTATTGGATCAAGTCGAATCAGTACTGAGTTGGATTTTGGGTTGAGTCGAGTTGAGTTACTGGGTGACTCCAACTTGCCTCGGTTTGAGTTCGGATTGGATGAAGTCAACTCAATTCATATTGACTCACCCACTTGATTCGAATCAAGTTGGACGCAAATGAGTCGGACAAGTCAAGTTTGTCGAGTCGGGTCGTCCTATGCCCAAATCTACTCCTGATGGTGACCTAGATCCAGCCAGGTGAGTGTGACACTACACTTGGAACCTACCTCGATGCATATCCATGCCAGCCATCCGTTATAACAATTTATTTTAGGGCCTGATCAACAATGAAGCAGATAATAATCTCAATTGTACCACACTAAAATAAATAGTGGTCATATAAGGCCTTCCATTAAAAACTTACTAGAGTCCACCCTAATGTTTATTTTACATCTAACCTTTTGATAAGTTCACACAGACCTAAATGGAAGGAAAACATAAATAGTAGCATGATCCAAAACTTTATTCACCATCGAATGGTGGGAATTCAATCCCAATTGTGTGGTCCACTTGAGATTCGTATCTGATTCATTTTTGGGACTGTCCTAAATAAATAAATAAATATAAAGCTGTCAAAAAGAATGGATGGCCTGGATGTACAACGCATACATCGTGGTGAGCCCCACGGTCAGGGTCATGCTGACCTGCCTGCCGTTTGGATACCGCCGGACGCGGAAACGGATTGGTTACTCCCCTGACACCCGCCCTAGGGCTAGTGGTCGGTGCTCTGTGGGCCCCACCATGATGTATGTATTTCATCCAATCCGTTCATCAATTTTTACAGATCATTTTATTGCTTTATCACAAAAATGAGAGGTATATAAATCTCAGGTGGACCACACCACATGAAAACAATAGTGGTTGAATATCCATCATTAAAATCCTCCTAAGGCCCACTATACTGTTTATTTGACGTCTAATATTTTGATTAGGTCATACAGGCCCAAATGAAGGGAAAAAACAAAAATCATCTTGATCCAAAACTTTTATGGCCAAAAATGTTTTGTAATGGTCGACGCTCATTTAAGACTGTTTCATGTAATGTGGTCCACTTAAGATTGGGATATATCTCATTTTTGGTATCATACCGTAAAATGATCTATAAAAATAGATGGACGGCATGGATGAAGCACATACATCATGGTGGGTCCCTTGGAGCACCAACCACCAGCCATTGACTTGTGTCAGGGAGAGTAGCAAATTTAATACTGACAGGTTGAGTAGCCAGACTTGCTACTGAAGTGATGTTGCCAAGTATGTGGCCCACCATGATGTATGTGTGGTATCTACAAAGTTCATCCATTTGTAGAGATCATTTAAGGGCATAAGACAAAGAACGAGTCAAATCCAAATCTAGAGTGAACCCCACCACAGAAAAGGGTAGGGAGAGTGACACCCACCTTTGAAACCTTCCCAAGGTCAACTATGGCGTTTATCTGATATCCAACCTGTTTATGAGTTAAGAAAGACATGAAAGAAGGAAAAAAACAAATTTCCACTTGATCCAAAACTTTTGTGGCCTTTAGAAAATTTTAATAGCGGGCATCAATTTCTCCACTGTTTTCTATGGTGGGGTCCACTCGAGCTTTGGATCTGACTCATTCTTCGTCTAATGCCCTAAAATGAGACGGTGTGATTACAACATATATATCATGGTGGGTCCTACATAATTTGATGACGTCACTTCAATAGTGAGTCTGGCTACGTAACCAGTCATAGCTAATTCGCGTCCGATATCGCCGGGTCGCAGCTAAACAACTTCCCTCTGCCCCCGGTTCCCATTGCAAAGATCCCGTGTGTCAGGCTATGGTTATACGGAAATGGATTGACTACTGTTGGGAAGGAAAAATGATAAGTCTGGAAACTCGGTACTGAATGAACCGACATTGCTTACATTGTCTAAAGCAAGACAAAACTGAGAATAAAATGCCAAAGGAGAGACTTAGCTTGGATCTATGTGATTCGAATCCCGACCGAAGCTGAAAAGTTAAGAACCATAGGCATAATATGAAAGACGCATGAAGTTGACTCGGCCAAAGAGTCAACAACGTCTGAAGAGACCGAGTGAGGTCCTAAAAGCTAAAAGCCACCTAACCGACCATAAAATTGACCCATGAAAGGGCAGTTAGCGTCGGCTTCAGACTAAGAAGGGATGTCAGTATTAACCTGACTCTGTTTCGTCCGACAGTAGGCAAAGTTCTCCCTTTTTAAGCCAGTCGAGCGATATGCACTGAGGCCGAGCTAAGTAAAGAAGATGCAGTGTAATGTTAAATACCGTACTTACGTATTGTGAGAGGATCCGACCATGAAAAGCTCGGGATCAGAAAATATCCCTAAACAATCAGAAATTAAATTAAATCTATAGAAAATATGGGAGAGAATCCCCTTACACCGGGACTTCTCGTGCTTATATAAAGAAGGTTCTCCAGGAAGCAAAGGTATGCAAGAAAAATCCTAGAACCTCTTCTTCCTAAACTCTTACTGACTTAAGCATCGGAGGTTCCCCGGCTCTAGCCAGGGTTCCCTTTTCCTTGTGTTTTAGGAAAGGAGCTTGGTAAGAAGCTGATCCAGTTTTTTACATCAACAGTTTGGCGCCATCTGTGGAAAATGATACAAAAAGTTGTTTCTTCGCATTCTACCCAAAGAGCTGTGTGAACCATCTTTAATGGCGAGAACTACGAGAAGAACAGGCCATGAAGAGCCAAGTGACGCTGCCGCCGTTGGAGCCAACCCTGGACAAGTAGGGACAAGCGCGGCTGGTGCAACCCAGGGGGCTCAGAATCAACTCGATAACCAAGAGAATGAATGGTTGGATCGGGAAGTCAAAGAGCTCAGAGCTGACGTGGCTGTTATGAAGCGACTGTTGGAACAAATGCACCATCAGCAAATGCAACAGTTTCATTAAAGTCAAGCGGTAAATGCCCTGGATCAAGTGGCTGACCCTCAGCCCACTGGTCCGCGATCTCTCCCTCAGCTGAGTTAGCCCCATGGTTCGACTGAACCACCGCCTGCTCATTCAGAAACTGCCGTGTTACCCCCCACTGATCTCCGACATGAGATAGATCGGAGGAGGCATAACTGACTTCCGAATGAGGGTGTGAGGGAGAGTGACGAACCCTGGAAAGCTGAACTCCGGGACTTTAAGAAAGAGGTACGAGAGGAGATGATAGATATGAAACAAGGTCGAGATATACGACAAACCCGGCTCGAAGAAAAAATATCTCCTTTCATTGATGAGGTAATGTAGGCTCGGCTACCGGAAAGGTTTCGTTTGCCGCAAATTACAACTTTCACCGGCAAAACCAACCCGACTAAGCATCTCGAATGCTTTCGGACATATATGGAATTGCACGATGCTTCAGATGCCATGATGTGTCGGGCTTTTTCTCTTACCTTAGCAGATGTGGCTCGCCTTTGGTTCAAACAGTTAAAACTGAAGTCGATCAGTTCGTTTGCCGAACTCAATGAAGCCTTCCTCACCAACTTCATCAGCGGAACGAAGAAGTTAAAGCCCCCCACCTATTTGAACAACATAATTCAAAAGGAGGGAGAGCTACTAAAAGATTATATTAAGTGTTTCAACTTTGAATTATTATAGATTCGGAAACACTCGAAAGAAACGACACTCAATTCGCTTATGCAGGGTGTGAGAAACAAGCCCTTCCTAGCATCGTTAGACAAAAATTTACCCATAACATTGGCTGAGTTTATGGCTCGATCAGATAAATATACTGATGTTGAGGAAACAAGGATCTTACGAGAGGCTGCCCAGAACGCAAAAACCTCGGTTAAAGAGTCAGCCAAGAAAGAAGTTGACTTGGTCGGGGGAAAGAAGCATAAGGACAAACGAAATCGCGACGAGTGGAAATCAAGAAAACGTCCCGACAGAAGGTTTTCCACTTATACTCCACTCAACAAACTGCGGGAACAAGTGTTGATGGAGATCAAGAGTGAGGGATTCGTTAATTGGCCCGGCAAGCTTCGGACTAATCCCAAACGACGAAACAAAGACAAGTATTGCCATTATCATCGTGATCACAAACATAACACGACTGACTGTATTCATTTAAAGGAAGAAATTGAGCGGCTCATCCGTGAAGGCCGACTCAAAGAGCATGTCGAAAAAGCTAGGATGTCAGAAGTCGGCCCAGTCGACAACCGGCCAATGAAAGAAATCCGAACTATCATCGGTGGCCACCAAAGGGGAGGCGATTCAAATAATGCCCGAAAGAATCATGCCAGGAGTATAGGCCGACCCGAGTCTAAACTCCTAATAATCGCTCGACCTTCAAAGGAAAGAAAGAAAGAAAAGTATTGTGTCATGTTCACCGATGAAGATACTCGAGGCATCCATCATCCTCATGACGATGCCCTAGTCATCACTCTGACGATCGCTAACCGAAAGGTATTCCATATATTAGTCGACATAGGATCGTCAGCTGATGTACTGTTTACCCAGGCGTTTGATAAAATGGGAGTGGAACGATCGGCACTACGACCGGTTCGTACTCTATTGATCGGATTCTCAGGAGGGTAGATACTCCCAGAAGGAATCATCTTGTTGCCGCTCACTACCGGGAGCCCTCCACATCAGACTACTATAATGGTCGACTTCCTGGTAGTTGATCAATCGTCCGTCCACAATGTTATACTCAGCCGACTTTCTTTGAGTCTACTCCAGGCTGTAGTATCTACATACCACCTCTCCATGAAATTTTCAACTAAGTCGGGCATCGAAGTTGTCAAAGGAGATCAGCAAGATATGAGACGATGCTATGCAACAGTTGTAAAGATACCTGCTGAGAAAGCTCAAGCCGAGATATCAACAATCGAATCACTGGATCCTCGAGTCGAGACTCATGAGCGAGGGCAGCTAGTCGAAGATCTCATTTCGATACCCTTGGTCGGAACCAACACATTAAAAATTATACAGATTGGCTCATCTTTGCAATCACCATTGAAAGACTGTCTGATATCTCTACTCCGACGATACGCCGACATATTTGCATGGAATCATGAAGACATGCCGGGGATCGACCCTTCAGTAATCACTCACTGACTTAACATCGATCCGACATATCGACCTGTCCGACAAAAGCGATGTCCTCTCGGCCCAGAAAGGTACTCCATCATTGAAGAAGAAGTCGGCAAGCTCCTCAAGGCAAACTTCATAGAAGAGATATACTACCCGGAATGGGTAGCTAATGTCGTATTGGTGAAGAAAGCCAACGAGAAGTGGCGGATCTGTATTGATTATACCGACCTAAACAAAGCCTGCTCGAAGGATAGCTTTCCTCTATCGAGGATAGATTGGTTGGTGGATAGTACTGCGGGGCATGAGTTACTTAGTTTTATAGATTTATGTTCAGGATATAATCAAATTGTAATGAATAAATTCGATAAATCAAAAACCACCTTTGTCACAGACAAAGGTCTTTATTGTTACCGAGTGATGCCTTTTGGTTTAAAAAATACTGGAATAATATACCAGAGATTAGTGAACAAAATCTTTGCTTGGTTAATCGGCCGAACCATAAAGTATAGATATATGATATGCTCGTCAAAAGTATACATGCGGCCGATCATATAGCTGACCTAGAAGAAATGTTCCTGATCTTGCGCAAGTTCCACATGAAGCTGAACCCAAGTAATGTGTCTTTGGTGTAAGCTCGAAAAAATTCTTGGAATTCTTAGTTAGCCAGAGAGGGATCGAAGCAAACTAAGAGAAGATTAAAGTATTGCTTGATATAGAATCTCCAAAGACGATTAAAGACGTACAAAGATTTACTGGACGAGTTGTGGCGCTTAATCGCTTCCTCTCCCGAGCTACTGATAAATGTCTCTCATTCTTCAAACAGTTGAAGGGACTACAAACAATGAATTGAACAGAAGAATGTGAAGTAGCCTTCCAGCGATTGAAGTCGTATCTCGGTTCTCCACTTCTCTTATCAAAGCCCGAACCAGGAGAATCTCTGTTGCTATATCTTGCGGTGTCCAAGGCAGTGGTTAGCTCAGCTTTGATACGAGAACATGAAGGAAAACAATTATCGGTATACTATGTCAACAAGGTGCTCTTACTAGCAGAAACGAGGTATCCACTCTTGGAAAAAGTGGCCCTGGTGTTCACTCCCCAAGTGCAGGGTTATGATGTAGTAATAACTCGGTAAGACCGAGGTCAAATCCCAAGGGACTGAAACTGTACGTAATCTAAAATTAAGTAGGATTTGAACTAGAATAAGATGAATTCTAAATCAAGTAGCAATTGTGAAATAATTGTAGGTTAATTAATCTAAAACTAAGGAGATATCCGAGAAGGGTAACTAGGGATTCAAAGGATCCACTTGTAGAGATCAGGGAGATCTTATGCCTGCTTCAAGAATTATGCAATTTACTGAATTGTCGTTGATCTAGTTTTCAAAGAGATGAAAGGTATATGAATTAGAATGGATTCCATCACCAAACCATGCCCAAGAGACTATGAAAAATAACAGAATTAAACTAATTACCAACCAATCACATGTATGGAGGTTAGGAAGAGTACCGTCATCCGACCATGCCCAGGAGACTATGGTGAACAACAGGGCTCTTTAACGTCATAAACATAAAAGAGAAGAGACATGCTCAAAGCCATTGCAGACCCATTGTAATTTCAGTCACAACAGACCATTAAGAACTAAAAACATTCCCATAATAATCAACTAAAATCAAGTCAATTCATGAATTAAAATTAAATTGAAAACATACATAAAAATATCCCATCTCACTACAAGCTTCACCTCTTAGCCCTAGCTAAGAGGTTTAGCCAGACATGATGTGGGCTAGATCCAAATAAATAAAGAGAAAAAGAAAAGGAATAGAAAAGGGAAAGAAAAAAACCAAAGCTCTTCTCTCTCTCTCTCTCTCTCTTTCTCCTGACGTTCTAACCCAGCTAAAACCCAAACCGTGAATGCTCCCCTTCTCTCTCACTCTCTCCTCTTATAGCTACTAGAGTTAGTCGGTCAGATGGTGCGTGGACGAGGCGGTGAAGACTCTTTTTCGTAACAGGGAAGTTGGTTGAAGTTTCCGCACTCCTTTCGCAGTCGTCTCGCAATAGAACGCAACCAATCTGCGTTTGGCAATGAAGTTCCTGCTACACGGGCTCCAAGTGCAAGATCCAAGCCATTCAGGATCCTTTAAGCTGATCGTCCACCCCCTGACATGAATTTGAACGGTTCGGATTGATCGGATGGGCCATTCTAGTGGGCCATAACGTCCTGTTGCGTCCAGTTTTCACGGATGCATGGCCTGCGCAGAAAATTACGCTGTGATGATTGGTGGAGCCCTTGGATGATGATAACAGCGAAATCCGTCCCACTCCTTAGATTTTTCTTGAATTTATAGTGAAGGAGGGGTTGTTTTGAATTCCCATTGATGCGTTCCACGGCATCCATAAAATCGTCGTCCGTCTTCCATTTGGACGATCGAAAATCGATCTCCAACGTCTTGTTCAATTATTTCACCTAGGCATGAGTGAGATAGGCCGTGTGAGACTCATGGACGGTCAGGATCGGACCGTGAGTGTTCGGTGGTGGCCCACAAAGGAAAACAGCAAGTCGGTTTGCAAAACAGAGCCTTTGCAAACCAGCGCTGTGATGGTTGGTGGGCCCCACCCTGAAGCTTATGCAGAAATCCATTCCGTCCACTGGGATCCATGCGAAAAACCGTCCGAAGATGGTAGTTTTTGAATTGTATTTGATGTGGCCCACCAGAGTTCCTATTCCACCGTCCATACTGTCATTTAATGGTTAGAATCTTGCAATTGCCTGCATGGACTCAAAATGACAGCTAGGTGTTGGCTCTGGCCGTCTCCTGAGATAAATTAACGGCTCAGATCATCGTACCGTACTATCAGTGGGGCCCACAACGTAAAAACGGACGAACAGCGTCCGTCCGCTGCCCCTGGCATGAAACGGATCGGGTCAAACGCAGTCAAACTGTGCGTTTGGCTCAATGGATTGTGAGTGCACGTCGGGTGTGTACTCTCTCTTACACAAATGGGTCCCATTTTGATGCATGTAAGAAATCCAATCCGTCCATCCTGTTTCTTGTATTTTTTAAACCATCAGGACCAAAAATGAGGTATATCTGGATATTCAGCGAGTCCCAATTCATTGTTTTATGGGCTGAATCAACATTTGGACCACTTGCACAGCGATCCAATGGCTGATTTTAGACGTGTACGGCTCCTTTGTGGTCCTTAGGTGATGTATGAAATTCAGAGCCGATCGGATGGTGGGAACTCTGCAATCTTGAGTTCTGGATGACTGTCTGGCCTCTTGAACTTCAGTTTCCTGATTTTCTCGGATCTCAGGCGTTGATCTTGGTCCCCTGGAGTCCGTCCCTTGCCTTTAGTTTCATCAGAGCATTAAATCCATACTTTAGGCACCTATTTCAGTCCAAGCTTGTAAAATCACCTTGCAACATAAACACGATAAAAACACTCCATTAAGCAATATTATGTTTATAAATCCAGGCAATTATTGGGGTCTAATAAGCAATATTTGACCCTCAACACCTGGTCTTAGTCATCTCCTCGCGTCGACTTCGGCCATATTTTCAAGCTCATACCATTGTCGTAATGACCGACCTTCTGCTGCGACAAATTCTATAGAAACTAGAAGCATTCGGTCGACTTACAAAATGGGCGATTGAACTCAGCGAGTTTGACATTCAATACAAGCCGAGAGTTGCAATCAAAGGTCAGATCATTGTAGATTTTATTACCGAAGTCCCAATGCACACTGATATAAGTGTGACCGCCTCGGTTGACGAATCGACGATCGGTGTACCCGAGTCATTGCCCGAGCCAACCCCCTGAAAGTTATTTGTCAATGGCTCCTCCAACTTTAAGGCAAGCAAGGTAGGAGTGGTACTAGAAACTCCCGATCAAACCTACATGCAATATTCCTTAAGACTTAAATTTCAAGCCTCGAACAATACAGCAGAGTACGAAACACTTTTACTCGGCCCCCGACTGACAGCTAGTTTAGGTGTAACGCATCTCGACGTTTTTAGCAATTCTCAATTAGTTGTCAAGCAAGTCACCAGTGTATATCAAACACGAAAAGAACAGTTGAAAGTATATATGGAGAAAGCTAAAATACTGATTGACGGCTTTCAACGCTGTATCGTCACTCGGATGCCTCGGACAGAAAACGTCAAAGCTGACCAACTAGCAAAGCTCGCCTCTACCGATGAAGACAACATACCCAGGTCTGTTCCGATCGAGTACGTTACTAAACTAAGTATCTCTAAATCAGATAACTCAACGGTACTCGCCATTGATTCGGGATCTACTTGTCTTGACCCGATCATCCGATATCTAGACAGTGGAGAGCTACCTGAAGATCGTGTCGAGGCTCGGTGATTGAAGATCCGAGCTTCTCGTTATACCATACTCAACGGAACATTATATAAGAAGGGTTACTATACTCTGTTACTACGGTGCCTAAACCTCAAAAAAACTGATTATGTATTACGGGAGATTCACAAAGGAATTTGCGGGAATCATTCGGGCAGAAGGTCTCTTGCACACAAAGTCTTGCGTCAGGGATATTACTAACCGACAATCCAGCACGATGCTCGTAAACTCGTCCAAAGATGCGATAAATGTCAGCGATTTGTGGTCATTTCGAGATAACCTCCTGAAGAGTTAACTCCTATGATGGGTCCTTGGCCCTTTGTCCAATGGGGAGTCGACATCATTGGACCCCTCCCTATGGGGAAGGGTCAAACTAAGTTCGTGGTCGTGACAGTAGATTACTTCATAAAGTGGGCCGAGGCAGAGCCGTTGGCGAAAATAATCGAATAGAAGATTACTAACTTTGTATGGAAGAACATTATCTGTCGATTCGATATACCTCAAACTATCGTAACCGACAATAGGAAGTAGTTTGACAACAGAAGTTATTACAAGATGTGTGCTAATCTCAGAATAAGGAATGTATATTCCTCGCCACCCCATCCTCAGACGAATGGGCAAGTTGAAGCAGTTAACAAGATCATTAAGTAGCATCTTCGAACCAAGCTAGATCGAGCTAAAGGAGCATGGACCGAGGAACTCTTGAAGATACTGTGGGCATACCGAACTATAGTCCGAACCACCACAGGAGAAACTCCTTTCTCCCTTGCTTATGGCACTAAAGTCGTCGCACCAGTTGAGATCGGGATGCCAATGGCCCGAGTCAGCTCGTTCAATAAAAGAGAAAATGAAGAACTTTTAGCACTCGGACTTAACCCTGTGGATGAGCAAAGGGAAAAAGCTCAATGACATATGATAACTCGGCAATAGCAAGTGGCTCGATTTTATAATACCCGAGTCAAGGTTAGGCATTTTTGAGTCGGAGACATGGTTCTCCGGAAATCTTTCTTGAACACCAAGGAAGTCGGTTCAGGCACATTAGGGCCCAATTGGGAAGGACCTTATGTCGTCTCAAGCATTATTCGGCTAGGAACATATTAATTGGAGGACTTGACAGGCAGCTGCTACCTCATCCATGGAATGTCGAACATCTAAAGATTTATTACCCTTAAAGTTGGTACGATAAAGCAATGAAAAAGACTCAAAGATGACGAACATGTAAACTGATTCAATAAATAAAAGGAAAACTGAATGAGTTCATCTATCAGACTGTTTGTTACATCGGGTTACATCTTGCTTCAGCAGTACGTAAACTAGATCATGAAAGGGTTACAAGAAAAAGAAAGATCGGACATAACGATTATATTGTTCCCTCGGCCAAAACTGCCCCTGGGCTGGACCGATGCTGGCGTAAGTGCCAAAAATGGAGCCGATGATGGTGCCGAGATGAGGCTGGCGTGAGTGTCAAAAATGGAGCCTATGATGGTGCTGAGACGATGTTAGTGTGAGTGCAAAAAATGAAGCCGATTATGATACCAAAATGGAGCTCATAATAGAAGACCGAGCACCGGGACTCATTAGGCACCACTTGGGGGTGATCTCTGGAGCAGGAGTCATTTCAGACTCGGCCATAACACCAGTAGCAATCTCAGTAGACTCCGCCAGATCCTCAAGAGGGCCTTCTTCATATCTCGAGAAATCAAGGTTAGGGAAATACTACTTCATCACTTGGATGCAAGCAGAATACCCACTCTGATATAAGCGGTCCCTCTCATCCTTGAACTCCGGAGACTCGAGAAAGTCTTTTATGGCCTTCTCCCTAGCCTCTTTCTTGGCCATCTCGAGCACCCCTCTTGTCTTGGCTTTAAGCCAAGTCAGCTTTTCCTCGGAGGCTTCACGAGCAAGCTGATGCCTCAGACTCTCGTCCTGCGCTTCTTTCAGCAAGAGAGCCATCCGAGCATACTCAGCCTTACTATCTTCAGCCGCCTTTCTGGCAATGCTCAACTCGCCAGTCAATCGGCTAACCCGACCAGAGGAGATTTCTAGCTGAGCCTCCGCTTCTGCTGCTCGTTTTCGAGCCGCTTCGATCTCCACCACTGCCCTCTGAGCCTTTTCAGCCTCAGACAGATCCACGCTAGCTCTCAACAGGCAAGGAGCAAGCTGCATAAAAGAAAAAAAGGAGGGGTCAAGTCAGGATAGCGATATAAAGGATGAAAAGCTGAGACATAAGTTTAAGTTTCACCTCAAGCAGAATCTTTGTCACATGAGTAAGTATCCGACTCCTGGGAGCTTCGAAGAGAGAGCCGAACTCTTTCTCGTTCCCACGAGAGATAGCCCAAGGGACCATATCCATTACGGTCCTATGGAAGAACGACTGGTCTTGTGGGTCTGACTCCCCCCTTGAAGTCTCACCCCTCTGTTCTTATCTTCGTCCTGAGACCTGATCTGCAACAGGTCCTGGCTCGGGAATGGCCAGCAACTCGACAGGAATGCTCATATCATCTGCCCTCTCTTCGGGGTCAGAGGGAACGACGACGGTCGGGACGGATGGAGCAGAAGAGGTCGGAATAGATGGTTCTACAGCCGAAGGAATGGTTTTCGCCCTCTATATAGGACGAGGCTCCAACAAAAACACCGATTGAGGAGGAGCCTTCAATTTGGATAGGCTTCAGAAGAAGACGAGCTTCAGCCATTTCTGCGTCAGACAGAACATGTCACGCCCCAAACTCGGAAACCGAGTTCACAAAATTCCCGATCGCCGAATCCGGCGCCGACAGCCTCCGTAGAACCCCATTCTCGGCTCCTAGCTCCCATTCGCCAGGTTCCGATCCTGGGATGCTACGAGGAGGATTTCAAATACCAGTTTGTTTCGTAATAAGCATAACCAAAGGCATAACCCACAAACAACAACCAAGAACTCCATTACATTTCCACTATGATCAAAAACTTTACAAGTACAATGAGCATAAAGGGAAATACAATGGCAAATAGCGAAGACTCCAAGATGATCAGCAACCTGCTCCTGCCTCAGCGCTGCTGCTGTCCAACGTCACCTACACGCAACGGTCGTGCATAAGCTTACAGAAAGCTTAGAGGGTGGTGAAAGTGTGTGCGCAAGGTAGTAATATGAATGCAATGTCTGAGTGATGCGGAATATGCAAATGGAAACATAATATCATGAGCCGTACCAAGGCTTATGCGATGCAAGACATGAATGGTATCGGCCATCCCAAGGCCATGCAATGTATAATGCAACTCAAGCATACAGATACTCATCAATGTCCACACATCAATACAGCTCAAAGTATGGAATATCACCGGGGTCTAGTACACTCTAAACCAGATTGCCGCCACATCGCGCACAATAAGGTAAGTGGAAGAGACCTCACTATCCGTCTGCCAATATCGGGCGCAACTCGTCGATAGCGGACCCATTCCTCGAGCTGGTCAAACTCAGCCTAGCATTGCTCCCTACTCTCGGGCGGGTAAGGCCGCACCCCCTTCCAACCGACCACGACACAGTGGAGAGCACAGCCAACTGGTATTCGGCACTCAGTGCTCATCTACCCACTCGGTCTAGACGTTGGAGCAACCTCTTGGTACCATAAGGGTTTAGGGACTTTCACCCAGGGATATCTATAGTACCCCATGTAAAACAAGATTTTCGGTATCCAATCCTGCCAACCACGATGCGTCTGTGGAGGCTACGGCCCTGATGTCGCTAGGGCGTATAACAACCATATCACACAAATGCGAAATGCATGAATCACGCTATCCAGTCATGCAACCAATCCTGCGCATACCGTGCGCTCATGTAGGGCAACACCGCCTAACCGGGAGCCCATAAACAACCTGCACGAAGGCAAATGCTATGATCAGCCAATTCTCACGTCAAGCATACATATGATGCGTATGATCAAGAGTCATGAACTGTACTAAACATGTTATAACAAAATGAACTATTTACAATGCAGATGGACCTGGACGGCCTATACACGGCAAGTACGGCTAGTAATGGGCCCTAAGGAGAGTCATAATGTGGACATCCAACCAACATTACACTCGCAATGTGGACGTCAAACCATCATTGCATTCCAGGTACAATCTTCTTAAACGCCGTTACATAATCGGTATTGGGTTTACACATTGCAATGGACCTTATGTTCCTCCCATTGGGCCTTACATATATATCAAATGGGCCACATCTCATGAGCCCTTTATTCATCAGATGGGCCATATCTTATGGGCCTTTTATTCATCAGATGGGCCATATAAATGGGCCACACCAATGGGTCTTAAGTGCGTTGCAATGGGTCAAAACCCGTGGGCCTTGGATTGCATCAATTGGACCTAATCATATGAGTCTAATATGTATCAAATGGGCCACACCAATTGGACCCCCAAATGTATATCCAATGGGCCTCAACCCAGAGGCCTTATATGACTCAAATGAGCCTAAATCCCTAGGCCTTAAACAATTCAAATGGGCCTAAACCATGAGCTTGCATGCATGTCAAAGTGGGCCTAAACCCTTAGGCCTTACATATATCAATTGGCCTACCTCCATGGGCTTTAAATTTCAACAAAAAGGGTCCAATTACATGGGCCTTGAAGTACATCAAATGGGCCTAGTCCCATGGACTTGCAACACGTTAAATGGGCCTAAGTACAAGTGAGCCCAAGCCCATAGGCTTTACGTATCAAGTGGGCCCAAATTCTTAGGCCTTAAATGGATCAAATGGGCCCAGCCCATAAGCATTTTATAATTCAAATGGGCCTAACCCATAGCCCTTTTTTACAGTCCAAAGGGGCTTAACCCATAGGCCTTATATGTTAAAGTGGATGGACGGTATGGATGCATTTCATGCATCATGGTGGGTCCCACTGTCCAGTGGACAGTGCGGATGGCGCACGTAAAATACACAGGGCCCCACCGTCCACTGGACGGTGGAGGCATACATGCATCAGGTGGGTGCCACCGTCCACTGGACGGTGGACTTTAATATGCACCTCATTGTGGGTCCCATGTGGGGCCCACCCTGCAGTGGTTACTTGACATCTAATCCATTCAATAGGTCCCTCGGGCCTGGATGAAGGGACAATATAAATTTCAGCTTGATCCAATACTTCAGTGGGCCCAAAAAGGATTTTAAATGATAAAATTCAATTCGCACTGTTTCACTTGGTGTGGGCCACCTGAGTGTTGGATCTGTTTCATTTTTGGAGGGGGCCCATCTGAGGATGGGACCCACCTCATGAACTGATTGGATGGCAAACAGGCATTACGGTGGGGCCCACGGCTGAAGCCGTGGGTCCCTGCTGGGCGCCGCTGCCCGCCTACACGGCTGCACGCAGCAGGTGCAGCGCTGAAATGTCAGGGAGGCAGGGGGGTAAGCCTCCTTCAAAAATGAGAAAAAACTGATTTTTGGATGGTTTTTCACGCGTGGGGCCCACTAAAGTGGAATCCGCCCCGGCCATTGCGTTCAGTGGCTCGACGCCGTCCAAATGAGTCCAGAGTTTGGATTTTTTTGACGCTTGGAAAGTGAAATAAAACAAAATAATGATCTTGAATGGTGGTGATGCATTCATTGATGTTATGGCCCACCAGGTCTTCCAATCAGCCCCAAATTTCTACCCAACGGCTAAAACACCGTAGGTAAGAGGATGGACGGCTTAGATCGAACCTAAACATCAAGGTGGGGCCTGCACTAAGGGACCACCCAAAATCCTCTCCTTTTCTTTCCTTTTTCTTATTTCTGTTGTAAACGTCCAGCGTCTGGACGGTTTTAAAAAAATATATTTTTTTTTGTTTTTAAGATGGAGGGCCCTGATGAAGTGGGCCCCACTGATGGGTGGCATGGGAGTAACAGCCAAGGTGGGCCCCACTTGAATAAAATATCTCAAGTGGGATCTACTCAAGTGGGCCACACCCTCCTATTGCAATAAAATACAATAAAATAAAATAAAATAAAATAAAATAAAAGAGAGAGAGAGAGAGAGAGAGATGGAGAGTGGGACACGGCTTGTGATGGAGGGACCCCGTCATTATGGGCCCTCCCTTGCAATGAAACATACAATAAATGGATCCCTTGCACATGGGACCGTTAAAAATGTAAATCAACGGTGGAGATCCATTCTCCACCGATATGGACGGTCTAGATGACCTTTCTAAGTGAAAATAAACATCATGATGGGGTCCATGGAGATTGGCCCCATCATGGAACGATCGTGAAGATCCAAGTGGTTCATCGGCCACATAGTAGGGTCCCAAGTGAGATCCACACCATTGATCGGTGGGCCTCACTTGGTCCACCATAAAAATAAGGAAAAACTATCCTATAGATGCACCCACCGTCCAATCTTCTCGCTCCTAGGGGTTCCTTGGCACCTTGTCTTCAACTTCAATGGCTAAGATGAAGAATGGAGGGTTGAGATGGGAGATTTTGGGGTAGGAAGGTGGGCCACTTGAAGTTTAGGAGGTTTTGCAAAACTCCATACGTATGGTGCTTAGAGATTGCTTGGAGATTGAAATGAGAAAGAGAGAAAGAGAGAGAGTGATGTAAAGGGAGAGAGAGAGAGAGTGATGGATGGATGGGTGAGTGATGGTTGTGTAAGAAAAGTATGGGTTAAGAAGACTTTTGTGGCTTTTTGTGTAAGAAAGGTATGGGTTGAGAAGACTTTGTTGGCTTTTGTGTAAGAGAGGTATGGGTTTGGGAGACTTTTGTGGTTGCTTGGGAAAATGGGTGAGAGTGATGTGTACTTGACATGTGATGGGTTGATGGGTGATTGATTGATGGGATTGATGTGATTGATGTGACACATCGTTGAGATTCCCTTAGTTTTCGCAATGCGCGGCATTTTCTCGCACCAAACGTTGGCCCATATCTCTTGATCCGGGTATCGCCTCGGCGCGCGAGTCGCGGTATCGGAACCGCGGCGACGGCGCGGTCGCTATGGTATTGGTTTCGGGTTGAGTCGACTCGGGTTGTCGGTACATGAATCCAGGTCGCGCGTCGATATTGTTTAAGGGTCGAAAGTTGCCGAAATTCGACCGGTACGACCGCGGGAGTGTATGGAAAGGTACGGACCAAGATACGGGTCTTACAGAACAAGATTAGGAAAGTTCAAGGAGAATAATTGATAAAACTAGAGTAACCCGAGGGTACCTGTCACGGACGAATCCAAGCCCGAAAGAAGAAGACGCTCTGGTTGTAAGAGAGACTTCCAAGACCGATCCTCAGAACTTATCTTTCACAAATCCTTGATCCGAGCTAAAGTGTTTTCTCTTAGCTTCGGCTGCTTTTTGGAGATCACTGCAGAATGAGCTTAGTCAGACTCGGAAGGATTGTAAAGTAAAAAAGACAAATAAAAGAACATGCCGAGTCACCTGCTTCAGAGAAGGCTCGAGGGACGAGAGGCTCGAAAAGCCCAGGCTCGGCAGTCTCCCAACTATCGCAGACCTAGAACCACTTCTCTTTCCAGTGCTTGTTAGAAGTAGGAGGGTGGGTTATCAAAGAGCTGCCCTTGTTCCACCAAGCGCTTAAAAAGTACCAAGCCAGATGCGAAACGTGCAGCCGTACTTGGTATAGATAAAGGAACTCATCCATGGACAGCGGGGGCTGTTCAGCCTCAGTTCACAACACTGCGCATCCAAACAAGTTCCTTCATCCATTCGAAAATATCTGTCCGGGAGCAATTTGAGGTCAGGAGAGGAAATCCTGAGCGACATGTTGTAAGGGAAAACGCAGGCCACATTGCATGGCAACTTAGAAAATTGAGACCATCCCAGGAGGGGGATGGTCGGGCAATTCATTTGGGAGTGGAAGTTGAAGAATTACCGAGTCGGGAACATGCTACTCGACTCTGATCCTATCCAGATTCCCCTCAGTCAAGACCGAGAGGATCGACCCTTTTCGTTCATCTTCGGCCCCTTCACTCTCCACAGCCTCTTCTTCAGCAGCCTCTCCTTCTTCAGTTGTTGATTCTACTAACCGAGCTGATCTCCGTAGGGGCACCGACTCAGCGGTTCACCCATGCTCCGTCCATACCGACCCCCTAAGAGAGGTCGACTCAACTATCTCTTCCGATTATATTTTCTCTTCCGCATTATCCCCAAAAAAGTAAGGAGTACGTCTACCAGGAGCATGTCTCAAGCAAGAAGATCTTGCTGGAGCAGAACATTCCGTTGAAGCACCACTGGACTGCTTGGCATTAAGCTGGAAGGCTTCATTGGCATTCATTGCCATCTCCACCAGTAGGGAGGGTGATTCCGAGACATTCCAGAGGTGTCTCGTTTCACCCTCGTCACCGTAATTCCCCACTTGGGGATGCAAAGGTTGCATTATCGTTAGAAATTAAGAGAGAGGGAAGGGAGAAGACTCACTGGAAAGGCGAAAGGCACACGAAGAAAAAAGGACGAAACGATGAAATGAAACAGTGGGTTGCTAGCACAAGAAAGGCACAATGATGGGGGAAAAGAAAGGAAAGAAAAAGGAAGGAGAGGTGAGGAAGAAGATCGGGCGTGGGCGAGAAAATGAAAAATTTGGGCCCGCCCGACCTTTTATAGCCAAGCTACGTGGCGAGGCGCATTAAAGGAGGAGTCGAATCGACGCTCGCATCGATTCCCCCGCTCGACACGTAGCGCACGCCGATTGACACCGGTAACGTCTTTGCTATGTGTCCGAAGCTCATAGGTCGATGAAGCGACCTGACGGTTGTCCGCTCGTGTGACATCGAGTAACGAAACGTCGTACGTTGAGGACGAGATAAGAAGAAATAAATGTTTCATCATAACTTCGGTTCCTAAAACAAACTGACTAAGAAAATCATTACTCCTTCGTGTTGACACGGCTAACACAAGGAGTAGGAGGCTTATTGTTCGGAAGGAAAAATAATAAGCCCGGAAACTCGGAACTGAATGAACTGACATTGCTTACATTGTTCAAAGCAAGACAAAACTGAGAATAAAATGCCAAAGGAGAGACTTAGCTCGGATCTGTATGATTCGAATCCCGACCGAAGCTGAAAAGTCAAGAACCATAGGCATAATATGAAAGACACATGAAGTTGACTCGGACAAAGAGTCAGCAACGTCTGAAGAGACCGAGTGAGGTCCTAAAATCTAAAAGCCACCTGACCGACTATAAAACTGACCTACGAAAGGACAGTTAGCGTCGGCTTCGGACTAAGAAGGGACGTCAGTATTAACCTGACTCTGTTTTGTCCGACAATAGGCAAAGCTCCCCCTTTGAAAGACAGCCGAACGATATGCGTTGAAGCTGAGCCAAGCAAAGAAGATGCGGTGTAATGTTAAATACCGTACTTACGTATTGTGAGAGGATCCGACCCCGAAAAGCTCGGGATCGAAAAATATCCCTAAACAATTGGAAACTAAATCAAACCTCCTGAAAATATGGGAGAGAATCCCCGTACACCGAGACTTCTCATGCTTATATAAAGAAGGTTCTCCAGAAAGCAAAGGTATGCAAGAAAAACCATAGAACCTCTTCTTCCTAAACTCTTACTGACTTAAGCATCGGAGGTTCCCTGGCTCTAGCCAGGGTTCCCTTTTCCTTGTGTTTCAGGAAAGGAGCTTGGGAAGAGGCAGATCCAGTTTTTTGCACCAACAACTACTATCCCTGCCACCAGCCCCGTGGCCAGTGGTCGGTGCTATGTTGGAACACGATAATATATGTATTTCATCCATTCCATTCATCCATTTTTACCGATCATTTTAGGGCTTTAGCCCAAACATGAGAGGGATATAAATCTCAGGTGGACCACAACACAGGAAAACAATAATGATTGGATATCCACCATTAAAATCATCATAAGGTCCAATGTATTATTTATTTGACATCCAATCTGTTAATTAGGTCATACAGGCCCAGATGAAGAGAAAAAACAAATATTAGCTTGATCTAAAACTTTTATGACCCCCCAGAAAGTTTTTAATGGTCGACGCTCATTCAACCGTATTTCCTTAATGTCATCCACTCCAGATTAGCCAATCCGATTCCTGGTTGTACATGGGGATTCTGAGGGAGTATAAATTCTCCAGCGGTTTCGGAAACGGATATCACTAAGTAACTCAATACGACTTGATAAACCCACGTAGGTTTCCACTTACGGTTCATTTTTAGCATCATATCCTGAAACGAACCCACGAAACGGATGAAAGGAGAGTATTTCTCACAAACATCGCAATAGGCTTCACCTGGCTTGCAGGAACTTCTTGCTAAAGGCTTTTGCAGGAAATCGGTGTCCGTCCAAAATCCCAACACGGTTACGGAAAAGGATTGCATGCTGAGTACACTAAGCTTATTGAGTAAACTCTATGGAGTTCACCATGATTTATATATTTATCTACTCTGTCCATCCATTTTAACAGATAATTTTATAACTTGAGCCATGAAATAAATCCAAATCTCAAGTGGACTTCACAACAGGAAAGTGTGAATTGAAATTATACCGCTGAAAATTTCTTAGGGCCCACAGAAATTTTGAATCAAGCTGGTATTTGTGTTTTCCCTTCATTTATGTCCGTGTGATCTTATGAACATGTTGGATGACAAATAAACATCACTGTGAGCCCTAGATAGGTTTCAACGGTGGAAGTCATTATTTCCACTGTTTCCTTTGATGTGGTCCACTTGAGCTTTGACAGTACTTGTATTTTGGATTCAACCGCTAAAAAGATCTGGAAAAATATATGGATGGCGTGGATAACTCACATACATTCATAGTAGGCCTAACTAAGTAAAAGCATAGTGAGTAACTCGGTACGCACTCCTATTTCCACAGTTTCCATCACAGAGAGGTTACGTGTCAAGTTATGGTTGGATAATAAGACCTAAGATCCAACATTATATATATATATATATATATATATATATATATATATATATATATATATATATATATATATATTAAAAAAATAAAAAAAGACTTCGAAGAAAATTAGGATGAATAAGTTAGTGACCTCTTTTTGGTCAAGTACGTGGGAGACGAAGACGCTAAAGGAGGACCTATGAGATCTGACAGATGACTTATTTTTCGGTGGTAATTGCTTTTCTCATTGGAAATGTGATTCTTTTCACACCGATTGAAGACGGCAAGCAACTTTGAAAAAGTCAGTCTAGCCAACAGAGCGTACAAGCTGTTAGGGCCCGGCCCACTATTTGTGGGCTTTGAATCTTTGAGTAGTGAGTTAGGCCAACGTGAGCTTTGAATATACTCATTCGACCAAACTTGAGCTAAAATCACTGGCCGATTAGTGTATAGTTGGGCTCAGCCTAGAAATGCAGCTCGATTAGTGCTGGGGTTAAGCCCAGCCCATAACTGACATGGAAAATGGGCCGAGCAGCCCGATTTAGGTGCTCTTGTAGCCTACATGAAGAGCAGGGCAGCTAATTTTTGGGTCACAATTGGACCACTTGGCATCTCATCCGTGGAAATTTGTCTCTTCTTCATGTGAAACTATAATGTTTGCTCTTTAACTGGAAATAATATTTTACACAAGGAAGAGCATGAAGAGATAAACAGAAAGATCATTGTCTTTCTCAAGTGAATAAGACCTTGAATCCATGAGGCATAGTGGCTCTTGCATTCACAAATTTTAGGAAAATTCAAAAATACTTTAATAAAATCACTCTATTTCAACTGAGATTACAAAGCTTTAAATAACAAAATGAACCCTTAATTAAGGGTGCTAATTAATCCAAATGAACTTAAACTTTTCTAAAATAGTAAAATTCATTAAAAATATAAAGTTTTAATCTAACTAGTTTCATAGCATGATAACAAACAAACTCTAAGAAGACACCAAAACTAGAACTCTAAGAATAAAAAGTTACATCCGACCAAAACAAAAACTCTAAGAATAAAAAATAGTAAGTTTTTTGAAAAATGGAAGACTTAAAGTAGAAATTAGTCATTTTCTCATGAAACGGAGCAATGTCGGTTAGCCCCAGAATGAAATTTCGGTCAAAATTCATAAGTCATGCATCCCATATAACTCATTCTGGATCAGAAGTTATGGTTGACTTACGATTTGTGCTTTGAAAGGCATTTTTCTTAATCTGAAATGAATTTCTCTGATCCAAATGTAGCCAAGCCCAATTACATCATGCCCTATGTAAAATTGAGCCCAGATCTAATTGATCACGTTTGCTTCCATCTGGCCTTTTTTCGGTCCATCTATAGTAGAAATAGGTATGCAACCTGCTCTACATCAATATCTCAACCATGAATTTTGTTAATACTGCCATCCAAAATACCTTAGCATTTATGTTAGCATTTAGGCTCCAAATTGCAAATTACTTTCTAAGTTGTATTCAAAAGTGACAAAATTTCACATTTAGGCGGCTTGCTCAAAACCAACACAAGAAAGCATTTGCCATTTCTCTTGGATTTTACTAAATGTTTGCAATTCAACATACATGTTCGTGCAACAAAATGCAGCCTTGTGTTTGTAGGTGAACTTACAATCTTATCGGAAATGATTTTTGTATCTATGGTAAAGTATAGACTGGGTGGTGAGGCATCAACACATGAAAATGTCTATTGTTACCAAATCCTTCTGATGGAGATGTTCTTCGGAAAGAAACCAACCGATTACTCATTTAAATATGATCTTACCTTTTGATGTAGAACGTGGCACACATACATTCCTAGCATGATTGGACCAAAAGAAGGTGAACCCTAAATTGGCCATAACTTTTGATCTGGGTATCATTACAGGGTGCATAACATATCAATCTTTACTGAAACGAACAATCCAAGGTAAAGAAACCGACAAAGTAGGTCACATCTGTCTGTTTTGTCAGAAAATGCGTACGTTCAGCTCAAAAATGAAAATTTAAGGAAATTTTACTATTTTTAGTATTTCCAAATTTTTTAATATTTTCTTCTTTTTAGAGTTTTAGATTTTCTTATTTTTTAGAAACAACTTATAATTATGCTAGGACTCTTCTAGCAAAAGTTTATTTGGAATTTTTATTTTTAGAAATTAGGCTTTAGAAGAGTTTTATTAGAATTAGGATTTTTATTAAAGTTAGAATTTTTATTATTTTTGGTAATTATGATTTTTTTTAATATATTAATTGTGTAACATGAACACATACAGATTAGACAATTATCAATCAATTTATTTCAAATTTTATTAGAATTTATTACTATTTTCTATCTCTCCACGTGGATTTGAGGAATTTATATGAGTCCAAAGAAGCTCAGTGGATTTGGAGTAATTATCCCCTGAGGAAGACGGTGCTCAATTTCATTACACCTATCCCTGCATCAATTTAGTATTAGAGCGAGGCTTTTTCCTCGGATCTATAGCTTCTAACGACGGGTTAGGAAACAATCCCATGAACGATGCTATAGGGAATTAATTATCATTTAATCGCGACAACTTTTGAAGCAGTGCAGGGAGAAAATCGACAAGTCATGCAAGGGTTACAGGCTGCCATCGATCGCATGATGGAGGCCCTAGGGTAACTCCATGTTCATGGCTCGCGGTGATCCATCCCCAACAAGGGTTGAAACTTGTAATCGCACTGATTACATGATGGTGCCGATAGTGAACCACAGAATCACTCCTGAGAAAGTGGGATCTAGTGACATAATTCCACAACATCTTGAATGAGGAATTGATCGGATAAATCGAACAGATCGAGAATTTAAGATGAAAGTCGATCTTCTTAGTTTCAACGGCCAACTCCACTTCAAGAGCTTCCTCGATTGGTTACTTGAAGTAGAACGTTTCTTCGACAACATGAACATTGTGAAAGAAAAGAAAGTTAAATTTGTGGCTTACATTGAAGGGAAAAACTTTGGTTTGATGGGAACAACTTCAACTCGAGTAAACGAGACAAATGAAGGCACCAATATGCACGTGGTCGCGAATGAATTAGTTGTTGCGCATGCGAATCCTCCCTAGTAACTACGATCAGGTATTATTTCAACAAAACAAAATTTATTGGCAGGATAGCCAATCAGTAAGGGGTTATGCAGAGAAATCTCATTATTTGTCTGCCAGAGATGACTATATTGAAACGGAGTTGCGACAGGTCATAAGATTAATTAGTGGCGGACATATAGCCTCCATGGGAATGAGAAACCAACCCAAGACTTCTAAAGTAAAGGGACAATTTCTCATAATCAAATAATATTTTGTTAAATAATCTGAGGAAATAAGAGTAAACAATCTGTAAGACCTGTATCCTAGTCCGTATTGTTCCATCGACTCCCGCAACCATTTTCGTCGAATTTTGACTACCTGCGACCTATAAGCGATGTTTGCGCATGATCCTAAGTCATATCCTGTAGATTTGAGTCGATTTAATCTGAGACCTGTACCATTGTGACTGCACCGTCGCTGCGGTTCTAACACCGTGACTCGTGCGCCAATCCGCCCCTTAAATCATAAGATGTGGACCGTGCATTATAATGAACGTGGACCGCATATTGCGGGACCCACCCATCCCATGTGGCACCTATCCCTAGGTAATCATGAGGGTGATGGATGACATCACCCTAGCTATAGCCACCCTACCCCTTAGCCTTCTTACAAGCACTTATGGCTAGCCACCATACCCCTAGCCCTCTTACAAGCATTTATTGCTAGTCACCCTCTCTTACAAGTAATTATGGCCTACCTAAGCTACTCTCTCTCTCTCTCTCTCTTTACAACCCCCTCTCCCTCACATTTTTCAAACCCATTTTTCCCAAACAACACCCCACGTCCAAGCCATTTTTAAGAGAGAAGAGTGAGTTGTATGGCCCACTTTCTTCTTCCAAAAACTTTCATCCTAGCCATTCATTCCTCATCTTCCAGCATCAAAGTGAGACACAAGGAGATCGGCTTTCTAACGGACCAAGAAGATCGAATGGTGGGTGCTTCTATATTCTAGTTTTCATGTTATTATGATGGTCCAAGTGAGGCCTACCGATCGATGGTATGGATCTCACTTTGGACCCTAAGATATGGTCGATGGCCCACCTTGACTATCATAATCATTCTATGATGGGGCCATTCTCCATAGGCCCCATCATGATGTTTACTTTCTAAGTTCGAAAGGGTCATCTAGACCTTACATTTGGTGGAGAAAGGATCTCCACCGTTGATTTTTGATTTGATGGGCCCCACGTGTTATGGGACCCACTTGATGTATGATTGATTGCAAAGGAGGGCCCATAGTGTCTAGGTTCCTCCATCACACACGTGTCCCACTCTCTTTCTCTCTTTCTCCCTCTCTTTTTCATTTCTTTTCATATGATGATGTGGCCGTGTGGCCCACCTGGATGGACCCCACCATGAAGCATGTATTTTAGCCAAGCCATTTATAGGCAGGGCCCACTTATAAGTGTTGTATCCACACCACCCATCATTTGGTGGCCCACGTGGGTAGTCCACTTGAAATGCACAGCCGTCCAGCGTCCTTGGACGCTGGACGTTGAATGGAAAACAAAAATATTAGCTTGGTGTAAAGCATTTGGGGTGGGCCACTTGTGTAGGCCCCACCTTGATGCATGAATGTAATCCATGTCGTTCATCCTATTATTCAGATTATTTGAGGCGTTGAGATGAAAAATGAAGCTGATCTGATTTTCTTGTGGGTCATAGCATAACAAACAGCGTTTTTACCGTTGAAATACCCCCTGTCGCCTCTATACCCCAAAATATATTGAACATTGGGCTTGATGGATTGGTTATGGACTGTAGAATCTATTAGGTGGGGTGAATTCTGTTGATGTGGGCCCTATGTGCGAAAAACCACAAGAATATGTGATTTCCAAAAAAAAAAAAAAAAACATAATTAAGCAGACAGCGCCTGCTGCTGCTGACGTAGCAGCAGAACGCTGCTGCGTGTAGGTGGACGGACAGCAGGATCACTGTCCAGCCATGGGCCCCAACCGGATGTATATTATGTATCCACCCTATTCATTTGGTGGGACCCTCCCTAAAGTGGGCCCCCTCCAAAGATCAGGCCAATTTGACGCTCAAGTGGCCCACATCACAGGAAATAGTAGAGATTTAACATTTGCCATTGAAGCCCTTTTTAGGTCACCACAGAAGTTTTTAATTAATATGAACTTTGTGTTTCCTTTCAACCAGGTCAGCGTGACCTTATCAACAGGTTGGACGATAAGCAAACATTGTGGTGGGCCCCACGTGGAACCCACCAGTGATGTATGTGTTTTAGTCACACCGTCCACACTTGGACGGTGGGACCCACCCTTGATGCATGTGTTGCATCCAAATTGTCCAACCATTTGGCAAGCTTGTCTTGACAGGCTTGCGACTAAAAATAAGTCAGATCTAAAGTCCAAGTGGACCCCACCAATTAAGGTAGTGGACAATGACGTCCACCATTCAAAATTTCTAAGGGCCATAGTAGTTTTCTATTAAGCTGATATTTGTTTCCACTTTATGTATCGCTACGATAATTTATGAACGGGTTAGATGGGAAACATATGTTATGGTGGGCCTTAGGAACTTTAATGGTGGAAATCATTATCACCACTCTTATTTGGGTGTGTCCCATTTGATGTACATATAGGGCCCAATTGGTGTGACCCATTTGATATACATGTGGCCCATGTGATGTGGCCCACTTACCGTATGAGGGCCCATTGTAATATATTCTAAGGCCCATGGATTATGGCCCATTGCAATGTACATAAGGCCCATTGGTGCGACCCATTGATGTGACCCACTTGATGAATATAAGGCCCATGTAATATGACCAATTTGATGTATTTAAGGCCCAATGGGATGTACTTAAGGTCCATTGCAATGTGTGATCCTAACATGGTTTAGCTAATAATATTTATGGCAGGCTATGCCTTGGGAGCAATGCTGGTTTGATGTCCACATTGTAAAAATAATGTTGGTTAAACGTCCGCATTATGACTCTCCCTAGGGGCCATTAAAAGGCCAACACTTGTTGTGTGTAGGCTATTTAGGCTCATCCGCGTTGAAAGGATAGTTCATTTATTTATAACATGCTTAGTATAATTTCATGCCCCATGCCATACGCATCGGATATATGCTTAATATGAGGAATATTTGATCATAGCATAAGCCATTGAGCTGAGACATTTATGGGACTCCTTATGAGATGGAGTGCCCCACATGATCACGTGGTATGCGTGGGATTACTGCATGACTATACGGTGTGATTCATACATCTCGCATATAAGTGACTTGATCATTATATGCCTTAGCGACATCAGGGTCGTGGCTCCACAGGCATATCGTGGATGGCCACATTGGATACCAGAAATTATTGGCTCTATCATTGTGGGCACGTAAGATGTCCTTGGGTAAAAATTTCAGAACCTTTTTGGTACCAAGAGATGCTCCAATGTCTAAACCGAGTGGATACACGAGCGCCTGAGTGTAGAATACTAGTAAGCTACATCTCCCATTGTGTCGTGGTCAGTTGGAAGGAGGTGTGGCCTTATCCGCCCGAGTGACGGGGTTGTAAGCTAGGTTGAGTTTGACCAGCTCGCAAATGAGTCCGCTATCGATTAGCCGGGTAGGTATTGACAAACTACTGGTCAGGCAGATAGTGTGGTCTATTTCACTCTTTAGGCTGTGAGGCTAGGGAGGCAGCAGTCAGTGTGGAGTGTACTAGACCCCGGTGATATCTCAGAGAGAAACTGTATTGATATATGTACTTGATGAGTACTGGCATGCTTGTTTTGCATTTTGCATATGACATTTGGCTATATAGGCCTCGCATCGCATGATCTTGGTATAACCGATAGCATTCATGTCTTGCATCACATAGCTTTGGTACAGCCGGTAGCCTTCATGGACTTATCCGCATATTTCGCATTACTCTGATATTGTATACTTGGCTCTTACCTTATGCACATACTTACACCGCCCTTTAAGCTTTTATAAGCTTATGCAGGACCGTTGCATGTAGGTGTCGTTGGATCATAGCAACGCTGAGGCAGGAGCGCGTATTAGACTATTTTGGAGCTTTTTGATCACCCTATATTTTCCTTTCCGCATTGTACTTAAAAGCTTTTGATATAGTGGATATGTGGCGATGTTGTTTTGTGACTTGGTTATGCTTGTGGTTATGCTCCATTAAAAAAAATCTTGTACAAAATCCTCCTTGTAGGATCCCAGGATCGAAATCTGGCATATGAGTGCTGGGATCCGAGAATGGAGCACTATGGAGGCTGTCGGCACTGGATTCGGCGATCAAAAATCTTATGAGCCCGGTTTTTGAGTTTAGGGCATAACACAATCTTACGAAACAAGAGCTGTAGATGTAATAATTGAAAAAGAAAAATGTATAAAGCTTGTTATTATCCCAAAGTATTGGAAACCAATGTTGTATGAGTTCAAGACAATTGTGCTCGATGAACTCCCTAATAAATTGCCTCCCACACGAGATATACAAAAATACATTCATCTTGTCTTAAGGGCAAGTCTGCCTAATTGCCCACATTGTCAGAAAGAGTGTGAGATCTTGTAAGTATAAGTGAATGAATTAATTCATACTAGTTAAGTCAAGGATAGCATGAGTACATGTATTGTATCAACTCAAGAGCCTAATACTAAGTACAAGAAGAAGGCTAATAAACATTGGTATCAGAAATTATTTGATTATCATGAGCCAAGTCCCTTAAGTAACTCAAAAACGAGTTTTTTCAAAGTAGGGGGGTCTTATATAGAACGTGACAGATATACATTCCTAGCATGGTTGGACCAAAAGAAGGTAAACCGTAAAGGCTATAACTTTTGATCTGGGTATCGTTACGTGGCGCATAACCCATCAATCTTTACTGAAACGGACCATCTGAGGTGAACCAATCCACAAAGTGTGTTGTGTCTATTCATTTTTTCTGAAAACTTGCACTTTCAGCTCAAAAATGAAATTTTATGGAAAATTTACTATTTTTTGTAATTTTGAATTTTTTTAATATTATTTTCTTATTTTTAAAGTTTTAGATTTTTCTTCTTTTTTAGAAATGACTTGTAATCATGTTAGGACTCTTGAAAATAAAAAAAAATAAAAAGTTTATTTGAATTTTTATTTTTATTTTTTTAGAAATTAGGCTTTGGAAGAGTTTTATTAGAATTAGGATTTTTATTAGAGTTAGAATTTTTGCTATTTTTGGTAAATATGAATTTATTTATTTATTTTTATATATTAATAATGTAACAGGGACATACAAATTAGACAATTATCAATTAATTTATTTCGATTTTTATTAGAATTTATTGCTATTTTCTATCTCTCCTCATGAATTCGAGGGATCTTTGAGGAGTCTAGAGAAGCTCCGTGGAGTTGGAGTAATTATCCCCTGAAGAAGATGCTGCTCGACCTCACCATTCTCATCCTTGTGTCACCTTTCATCAATTAGCTAACATAGCATTTCCCAAACGAGTGATGGAGATTGCATATCAACAGTTGCTCTCAGAAGGAGAAACTATCGACAGAGTAAGCAGGTTCCAGGAGTGCTTGCCAATCAAAATAAGTTACAAAAAGTATATTGTGTGCTCTACCTGAGATTTATATCTGCTTCATTTTTAGGATTATGCCCCACAATAAGCTGTCAAAACAGATGAACAGCTTGGATGTACAACACATACATTTTGGTGGGCTCCACGGTCAAGTTTGCACTCAGCTAGTTGGTTCCCAGGTCCAACTAATCTACCTCCTAAATTTAGAGGTGTGCATCAAGTTAAGTTGAACAGAGTTAGGGTTGATCTAACTCAATCCGGTTTTGAAATAGGCCTAACCTGAACTTGATCTGACTTAGTACCGCATCCATCTTGCCTAACCCAATCCGAGTCCGAGTCTAGCCCGGACTAATCTGAACAATGTCTGACCTAGTCACAAGTACAAAGTCAGATCCAGTGTAGCAGGTATCCATGGGCTAAAATCACAACTCAAAACCTAGATTCACTTGCTAGAATTGCCGCCTCTCCATCAGCTACATGGCATCTCAAATATGAAACATCGAATGTAAGTTTTTTTTTAAAAAAATATATATGTACGAGTCGAGTTTTGAATTGAGTCAAGCCAGCACTCAATTAGATTTCGAGTCGAGTCGAGTCGAGTTACTATGTATACCTGAACTCGACTCGATTTGAGTTCAGATTGGACAAAGTCAACTTGATTCGGATGGACTCACCCACTCGGTTCGAATTAAGTCGGATCTAAATGAGTCGGACGAGTCAAGTTTGCCAAGTCTAGTCGTCCCGTGCCCAGCTCTAGTCCTTATGGTGACCCAGATCTAGCCAGGTGGGTGTGACACTGACCGTGGGGCCTACCTTAATGTATATAGATGACATCCACCCATTTTAACAATCTATTTTAGGACCTGGTCCAAAAAATGAAGCAGATAAAAATCTCAGTTGGACCACACTACAAAAAATAGTAGTCATGGAACACCTATCATTAAAAACTTCTCAATATCCACCATAATGTTTATTTTCCATCCAACCTCTTGATAAGATCACACGGACCTGAATGAAAAGAAAACAAAAATATATAACAGTACGATCCAAAACTTTTGTCGCCCTCAAATGGCGGGAATTCAATCCCAATTGTGTGGTCCAGCTGAGATTTGTATCTGATTCATTTTCGGGACTATGCCATAAACTTAAAAAAAAAAAAAAAAAAAAATTAAAAAAAAGTACTCTGAAAAAGAATGGACGGCGTAGATGTACAACGCATACATCGTGCATGGTGAGCCCACGGTCAGGGTCATACCGAACTGTCTGGATCCCGCCAGGTCGGAGCTAAACTGCTTCCCACTGGACTCGGTTCCCATCATAAAGAGCCCATGTGTCAAGCTATGATTGTACCTGGAGACTGGGAGAGTCTAAATTCTCCACACGGTATCCATCACAGAGAGCTTATGTGTTAAGCTATGGGTCAAGTACATGGGAGAAGGAAGACGCAGGACGAATTATGAGATTTGACTGAGGACTTATTTTTCAGTGGTAATTGCTTTTCTCAGTGGACAAATGGGTCTTTTAACCATGATGAAGACGGCTAGTGACTTAGAAAAAAGCCAATGTAACGAGAAAATTCTTCTTGAATGGATTCTCACTATAAGAAAATTGCGGATCCACTCATGTACGCCACAAAAACCTGGCTGATCCAACCATTAAGTGAGCCGGCCACCAGGTGAGTTTGGGATTTAGATGGGTGGTTCATTTATTTTTATTTTTTTGGCGTGGCTCACATAAGCATGGGATATGCCTGATTTTTTGTGCATCTGATAATTCTGGTGGGGCCCACTTAATGCATACATTGGATGGGACATATACACCAATTTGGCCCCCCAAAAGGTAATAGTATATGAGCAAGCGAATAACTAATCGCATATAGGAAAATGACTAATAGCATGGGTTTATTATACAAGGAGCTGTAGAGGTATTTGCATGCATCAACAAATGTGTAGACCATTGTACAACTGATTGTATGTGGTCATCCTTACGTGTATGTATCAATGATGCTCTGTTGGACTGCACAAATTCTCACAGGACCATCTGATCAAATGTAGTTTTCAACCCTTTTACCATTCAAAGTGGGGTTAACTAGTTCAATGGTCCCGATGGATCCATCATCATTCCACATATTCCAGGGAGGGACGACTGTAGCCTGAGATATACAATATGGTCTCAGGATTCTCAAATTTAAGTAGATTGGACTTAAAACCATTAATTCTAGCTGACAAGTAAGCATTTCAGTAGTTTAAGAGCAGCAGGAACTGAAATATGGTAAAGCCATCTCTCTACAGTACACTTGAAACAGTGATTTACCACTAGTGCACGTCCATATGAAAAATAAAAAAATAAAAAAATGCAGGCCAAGCATGGATGGTTCATGTCTCAAAAGTCACGCCTGTTAGACAATCCTATTCTTTTGATCAGTGGCCATTATACACTCACTTGATTAGTGATCATTAATTAATGCATGGTGGAAAATAAATATGGTGAAGGGTCAAATATGCAGGGGATGAACATTAAAAACAAGTAAAGGATAGGTATGTCTCATGGGTTTTATTTTTAAAATGCGAACCAACCGTGCAATTGCCTGTGGGGTGGACCCTACAGATACATCACTCTACCACACGACTTCACCATATTCCGCTGCTTCAAGCTCTATTGTAGCATTTCTCTCTCCAACCTGCGTTCCATAGATGAAAATTTTAAATCCATGCATGCATGCTACGCAGTTGAGTGAATGATTACTAATTTATAAACCATTATCTAGAGATCTTAGGCATACAATACTAGTAAAATAACAATATCACTGTACTAGTATGCAGAATGAATCATATCAACAATGCAATTGGATGCTGGCCTTTATTGGACAAAGAAACATAACGATTGTATGTGTTTACGTCTCAATGTATCAGAAAAATGTTCCAATAGATACCATAGATTTACATTGGAACGTGCATGGGATCTACCCCATCCATCCATTTAGGTGGGACACTGGGGGTGTGACTTGCGTTAGTAGAGTGCCACCCGGGGTGTGAACATGCATGTGATCCACCCTGTCCATCAGATATAGCACCTCATTTTTCAACATGGATTTCAAAATTCAGGGCAGTCCAGAACTCAACTGAGACCACGTTGTAAGGATGAGTGTAAACTCTTGCTTGAAATCTTTAAATTCTTGTTATGTGGCCCAAGTAATTTTTGAAATTGGATTATTTTTGAGGGAGTGTTTTGGATGAGGCACCAAACATGGTGAGGTTATGATGTGGCAAGATTTGATTGGGCCATATATGTCAAAGATGGAGCCATGTAAAGTATGTTTGAATGTGGTTTGGTCTAATGTCCACTAGACCAATGTCACACATAAGGCTTGCCCAAATATTGTGATGCCGGGCCTCACCGAATCTGCTCCCTATTTTTAGAGCATACCTTCATCTTAGTGGAGTACCTCCAATGGATCGGGTGGGAAAAGCACATGACGATGTATCCCACACATAATGCAAAAGGTTTTAAAGGTGGGTGTCCCTTTCTTAACCTTTTGCTGAATTGCATCCTACATGACTTTAAGATGGGCCTGATTTTTGGGATCAAGGCCAAACAGTTGGATGGCACACCTGACCGACCGGTTGGATCTCATCAACATATAGTCATTCTCCCACGCTAGCACAAGTCACGATTTCCGGATTCCCTGGGAATCACACTAACATTTCTTGTGCAATAATAAGGAAAGTTGGATCATGTGCACATGGTGGCTGATCTCGTGCTTCCCCCATGTGCAGCTCTCTCTACTCCAACCTAAAGCCCCCTCCCTCCTATTTCCCCTCAGTCAGCCTCGTCGTAGCCCCTGGCCACATGGTTGCTTCATCGTGAAATGGATCAAGCCGATAGAAGGGTGGCATAAGTTGAACATTGACGGCTCAACCCTCTCTAATCCAGGCACAGCTGGAGGGGGCGGTATATGTAGGAACCATAGCGGAAACTTAATTTTCACTTTCGTCAGAGGGTATGGAACTATGTCCAATAGTGGGGCTGAAATATGTGCAGTCCATGATGGTATGCGACTCTGCTTAAACCACAGGTTGTGGCACATTCACATCAAATCGGACTCCAAGTGGGTGGTGGATTGCATGCTGGAGAAGTCTACTTGTGCTTGGAAATGGAAGTATTGGATAACAAGGATTAAAAGGCTCAGTTTACAAGGCTCTTTTTGTCTCTTCCTCATTTTCAGGGAAGCAAATGGTGTAGCAGATGGGCTAGCCAAAGAGGACAGCAAATATCAATCCAACAACCATTTCACCAAAGTCTCGGCTCTTCCTCGTCTCGTCAAGGGTGCTTTTCTATTGGATAAGGCTGGTTTATGTTCTCTTAGGAAAAATTCGACTTCAGGTTTAGCATAGGTAGCTCCGCCAGGGATAGGGGCTGCCTCAGCGTCAGCTACAGTCTTTTAGTCTCCTTGATCTGTTCAGTCTCATACGATAGGTTTCCACGAGATCCTTTTTGTATGCAGAAGCCCGAAACACTGTAGATGATGTACTGTTTCTATTTTTGATGAAATCTAAAATTAAAATTTTTTTTAAAAAAAAATAAAAAAAAGAAAGTTGGATCATCTTACGGAAAAAAAAAAATGAAGGAAAATTTAGAACCACAAAATTATGTGATCACCTCCCAATGAAGGAAAATATAGAACCACAAAATCATGTTATCTTCTATTATTACTAGCCTCCTGCAACTCATCGATGGTCAAGAAATGAACCCTTGTCTATAAATATGGAAGATCCATTCTATAATATTATCCAAAGCAGATAACTTTAGAATATGAGTCACGATAGGCAGTTTTACAGTTTTCAGGTAGCTTTCCACTTGCAACTCTACAAGTTCATTGTAATTTGATCTCAAGTGAAGCAGCAAAGGTGATATGTCCTGAATCTTCTTCTTTATATCTTCAGTAACAGCCTTGGGAATGTCAAAATCATTTAAGCCAACACTATATCCTTCTAAAAAGAGAATCTCCATCAGCAATGGCTGCAACATTTTAAAGAACTTAACAGCCTCTTTTGTTCCCTTCTTGTTAAGAACAAAAGTAACAATCTCTATGAATGATGACTGCAATAAATCTCTATTGAAATCAATCTTCACCATTTCACTTTTATTGATCAAATGCCTCTCCCCAAAGCAGTCAAAAAACACAGGTAAAGCACTCTCTACTATTTGCAAAACAGTCCACAAAGGACCTGTACGGTGAGCCGCAAAGCAAGTTTTGGTAAAACTGGTGAAACACACATAGCCAATTGTTGTGCAGTCGCTTTGTTCAAGAAAAAAGTCCTAAACATGAGTTTAAGTGACAATAACAATCATGCACCAGTTGTAAATTCAGACTACCACCGTGAGAACTACGGATTTTTCTTTTGAACACTAAATAGCTCCAAAACTTCTGCCTTTGCTGCTAGAGACTGGATAAAATATATAAACACAATTCCCATCAAAATTTGCACCTAGGGGAGCACAAATAAGAGGATTGATCTTAACAGTATGGTCGTCATGCACATAGACAGAAAATGTTTATAATGAATATTTATGAGTACTAAGTGGCCTATTAACGAAAACAATGTCTTTGTCCATAATACGCCTATTTATGATTTGAACAACTTTCAAATCTGATTTAGTTTACTTTGATTCTCTTTTTTCCAATTCGAGAATTGTCCATTCTAGCTTTAGTAGTCTACAATAACTTGTTTTCCATTCCGGCTTGGAATTTGTAAAACGGACCTACTATCTGGTGGAACACATGTATACATCAAATGTGTTATGAATCAAGTTTTCTTAACTATCTATTCTTGTCTACAGGTGAGGAACACATGATCAGCACTCTAAAGCTCCAAGCAGTATAATCTCAATGTTGTGCCACTTACCGAATCAGCTATGCTTCTCAGCCCATTGCAAGGAAATTTTCAAGGGAGGAATTTAGGCTCATTGCAAGAAAAGGGCCTACATCACACATCGTGGACATGTGATCATGGCCAGTGAGGTTGGTGTTGTAAACATTTGCCAGAAAATGTGGCTAGGAAAGGTAGACATGATCGGTCCAGAAGGGGACTTTACTGAAACAGTTCATGTGAAAGGCTAGGAAAGGAAGACATTTATAGTTTGTTTTGAAAACTTTAAATAGACCATTAATTATTTTGTTGATATTGTGTTAATTGTTGTCTTGATGAATGTTAGATTATCGGGTAATTCAAATTCTTGTTATTCAATCATAGGTTTTTGATAGTTATGTAGATAAAGATTTGATTGTAGTATAGCAATTATAGGAAAGGATTAGTCAGAATCAACAAAAATTTGTGTGAAAGGATTAGTAAAGAATCAATAAGAATTTCTATTATCGGTACTTTTAGCGGCGTTTAGATGGATGTGAATGTGAATATGATGAAATATATTATATAACAGGTGTATATCAGGAAAAATATGATGAATTATATTGTAACAGGTGTATATCAGGAATTTCGAGCTGAAAATTTTAAAAAAAGAAAAAACTTTTACCTACGAAATTTTTCATAGGTAAAACCCTTTACGTACGAAATATTTCGTAGGTAAAATTCTCATAACTGTTTTTTACCTACGACAATTTTCGTAGGCAAAAGTCTTAACGTTTGAATTTTAAGTTAAATATTATATTCTTACCTACGAAACATCTCGTATGTAAAAGTCTGATACACTGCAAACATTTTAGTAGGTGAAGGTCTCAACTATATTTGAAATTAAAGTTAAGGATTATATTTTTACCTACGAAACATTTCGTAGGTAAAAAAGTGTGATACACGTTTTTTACCTACGAACATTTTCGTAGGTAAATGTCTCAAGTACGTTTGAAATTTAAGTTAGAGATTATATTTTTACCTACAAACCATTGTGTAGATAAAAGTCTGATACACATTTTTTACCTACAAATATTTTCGTAGGTAAAGGTCTCAACTACGTTTGAAATTCAATTTAGAGATTATATTTTTACCTACGAACCATTATGTAGGTAAAAGTCTCATACACATTTTTTAGCTACGCAATAGCTCGTAAGTAAAAGTCTCTCATATATGTTTTTACCTATGAAAATAGTGGTAGGTAAAAGACTCAGACACGTTTTTTGCCTATAAAATTGTAGGTAGGTAAAAGTAAACTTTTCGATTTTTGATTTTTTCAAAAATTCAAAACACCTTTACCAATGAAAATCTTCATAGGTAAAGATCACTTTTACCTACGAAATTAAATGTCGTGGGTAAAAGTAAACTTTTCGAGTTTTAAATTTAAAATACCCTTTATCTACGAACATTTTCGTAGGTAAAGATGACTTTTACCTACGAAATATAATTTCGTAGGTAAAACTAAACTTTTCATTTATTTTAAATTGAAAACACCTTTTACCTACAAAATGTTTCGTAGGTGAAGATGGATTTTACCTACGAAATTATCTTTTATAGATAAAAATAAACTTTTCGTTTATTTTATATTGAAAACACCCTTTACCTACAAAAGATTTCGTAGGTGAAGATAGCTTTTACCTACGAAATTAAATTTCGTCGGTAAAAGTAAACTTTTCGGTTTTTAATTTATTTAAGAAATTCTAAACACTCTTTACCTACGAAAAGTTGCGTAGGTAAATATGTCTTTTACCTACGCAACATAGTACACTTTTCGTTTCTCTACGAAAAGTTTCGTAGGTAAATATGACTTTTACCCACGAAATATAATTTCGTCGGTAAAAGTCATCTTTACTTACGAAAATTAATTTCGTCGGTAAAAACCATATTTCTTGTAGTGAATTCTCTCATTGTCATTTTAGCTTTGGAAAACTAGTCAAATGAATAATGGAACTCTCACCTTATGAGCCCAAAGATCCGTGTTAATGCATGGAAAAGAAAGGAAAGGAAGTACTATTTCTAATGAAACACAATTCTGTAGTTAGTGTAGACTTTTTGTGAGAATTGGTGGGAAGCACCATTCTCTGTATCCTTTTTTGTTGAAAATTCAATAAATTTATTTTCCCACCTCTCTTCATAAGAAATTTTAATTGAACAAAAATGATTTTTTCAAGAGTTAAACCACGCATCACTAATCAACTCATATGTGTGATATATGCAAATACACCATCATCTTCTTTTTTGTCACATATGTGCCAATGTGCCACATGTGCCAATATCTATCTTCACTTGAACCCCACATGTACAAAGTGCCTTGCATGTGTGCATATGCCAAATTTTTTATTGGTCGTCTGCCACCCTCCATCTTTCACTTGTGCCCCAAGTGCCGTTATAACACATGTGACATTGTTTATCTCCAATCACTCTACATGTACTGTTATATGTCACAACATATATACCACATGTGCTTATGCACTTATGTGCACATGTGCCACCATTACCTTCAACCACTAGCATGCCTGAAATATGTTAATATGTCAGCTTATGTGACATGTGTCTTCTTGCAACTTCAAGCACCCCCCATGTGTCATTTGTGATATGACTAAGCTTTAGTACCTACAAGTGCCCGATTTAATCTCAGAGCTCTCCGTGTGTCACATTTTAATCTAGCACATGCCAACAACTACTAGGGAAAATAAATTATTGACCTAAAAATACTAAAATATATATCACAAATTTTATAAGCAAAACTTATTTAAAAACAAATATTGAAAACAAAATATACTTTCCTACAATTTTCTACAAATATGGTTTCTCATCAAATAATATTTTCTTTCCCATGCTTTCCACACATCCAACCAGCCTTAAGAGTATTTTGGTCTACACCATCTTCCATGAACTTTCTATGGTTGGACAAGGAGGCTGGAAGAGACCACCTTCTCCACACGACAGGGTTTCCACTATCAAAGAGATTACATATTAAGCTATGGTTGGAAAAGGAGATTGTGGACCCCACATTAAGATCCTAAGCCCCAAGCACTTCCACACCTCCATTTCTTTCATCCTAGGTTGGATAGTTATTTTCTTAATTTTGAGTTGTTGTAGTAAATTTCCTTAGTCATATAAGGTATGTCAAATTACCTTATGACCCTTTTGATCTCGATCACACAAAGAACAAAAAGAAAACCAGTGGACAGATAAATGGTAGGTGACCTCTTTGGTCAAAAGTGCGTGGGTGACTAATGAGTAAAGACCAGAATGAGGAATCACGAAGCCCTGGACTAAAGGCATTCACAAATCCTTGCTTGATTATCATCATAGATCGCTATTACCTTATACACATAAAGAAAATAATAAATAAAAGTCGTCAACGGCTCATATTTGGTGAAAAAAGGACCATTTAATTGATAATTAGGGTCGAAAGCAGTGGGAAGAGTAATTCCTACCGTTGAAAGCTTCTTTGGGCCCACCGTGATGTTCATTTACCATCCAATCTATTCCTAACATCACATAGAATTCGATGAAGGGGAAAAAAAAAATATCACATTAATCCAAAACTTATGTGACTCTAATAAGTTTTCAGTGGTTAACATTCAGTTCCCACTGCTCTCTACGGTGTGGTCCAATTGAGGTTCAGATCTGCTTAAATTTCAGGCTCAAGCCCTAAAACGATTTCTCAAAATGGACGGACGGTTTTGATATAACATATATACATTATAATGGGACCCACGGAACCTAGTGACGTCAACACACTAGCATGCAATCCGCTTCAGTTTGAGGGAGGATCCTCTGCCTCCAGCGCTTTCCTTGGTCAACGTTACTAAAAGTGCTACGTCATCATTTTTTTAAATATATTAAAAAATACATTTAGTATAACGGAGACGTTAAACGGAAGCGGTTTGCGTGCTAAATTAGTATGGTAAGGGTACTGAGTAAAGTCCCTCGAGGCCACTGTCATTCCTGCATTGTATCAACTCCATCCATCTCTTTTATCATTTAATTCCAGGGTTTTACAAAAAAAATTAATCATATCCAAAGATCAAGTGGACCACACCACCTGAAATAGTGTGAATTGAATTCTATCATTGAAAAGTTATGGGGGGCCCACATAAGTTTTTTATCAAGATGATATTTGTTTTTTCCATTCATCCATATCTTTGTGATCTTATGAACAGTTTGGATGAAAAATAAACATCATTGGGGCTTAGAAACATATCAATGGTGAAAATCAATACTTCCACTGTTTCCTTTGGTATGGTTTACTTGAGCTTTTGATATACTTCATTTTTTAGCTCAACCCTAAAATGATATGAAAAAATAAATAGACCGCGTGGATAAACCACATGAATTCATGGTGGGCCCAACAGAGTTTACTCAATACGATAAGACTTGGTATGCAATCCGATTTCAATAGGGACGTGGATTTCTTGCCAAAGCCTTTTGCAGTAAGATCCGGTGAAAGGATTTTGGATGGGCCCATTGTGACGTTTGTGATAAATCCAACCCGTTCATCTATTTTTAGATATCATTTTAAGACATAATACCAAAACTAAGGTGTATACAAAACTCAAATGGGCCACACGAGAGGAAACTGGGGATTTAGTGTCCACCATTGAAATATTTATATGGCCACAAAAGTTTTGCATCGGTCTAATATTTTGATGTTTTCACTTCATCCTAGTAAAAATGACCTTATAAACAGTTTGGATGGCATATAAACATCAAGACAGCTAGGAAGGTTTCAACTGTAGGAATTTCTTTTTCCACTGTTTCATCTTGTATGGCCCAGTTGAGTTTTTGATCATCCTAATTTTTTATTACATTTCTTAAAATGAGATCTAAAAATGGATGAATGGATTGGAATTCTTTTAAACATCATGGTGGACCCCACCATACATCCCAACGCTGGAACTTCATGTAAAGGCTTTCCCCGGTAAATCCACGTCCACGGTTTCCATTGCAAACGGACTGGCTACTCCCCTGCCACTTGGTGCTATGTAGGCCCACCATGATGTATGTGTTTCATCCATGTTGTCCATTTATTTTTTGAGATCATTTTATGGTCTGAGGCCAAAAATGAGGTATAACCTAATCTCAAGTGGACCACATTACATGAAATAGTGTTGAATGAACGTTGACCATTAAAAACTTTTTGGGGACCTAAAAGTTTTGGATCAAGCTGATCTTTGTTTTTTCCCTTCATCTGGGTCTTTATGACTAAACCAACAGATTGGATGTCAAATAAACAGTACGGTGGGCCTTAGGAGGACTTTAATGATGGATATCCAATCACCATTGTTTTCTTGTGGTGTGGTCCATATGAGATTTATATCCCTCTCATTTTTGGGATCAACTCCTAAAATTGTATGTAAAAATAGATTAACGGAATGGATGAAACATATACATCAGGGTGGGGCCTACAGAGTACCGACCACCACCACCACCGGGCTGGTGGTAAGGGAGTAGTCAATCCATTTTCATTTCCATTTGGGATTCAGTGCCACATTGATTAGTGAGACTCGTTACTGAAGTGATGTCACCTATTTATATGGGTCCCACTATGATGTATGTTTTGTATCCACACCGTCCATCCATTTGGAGAGATCATTTTAGGGCATGAGCCAAAGACTGAATCGGATCTAAAACTCGAGTAGAGCCCACCACGGAAAACAGTGGATAGAGTCATGCTTACCATTTATTATGACTGAATCCAATCCAAACCTCGTCACTTTGTCTACTGAATCCCGTCACTTTGTACTGCAACCCCGTCACTTTATCTACTGAACCCTGTCACTTTATACTGCAACCTCGTCACTTTAACGAGGTTGCAGTACAAAGTGACGAGGTTGCAGTATAAAGTGACGGGGTTCAATAGATAAAGTGATGAGGTTGCAGTACAAAGTGACGAGGTACAGTAGACAAAGTGACGAGGTTGTAGCACAAAGTGACGGGGTACAGTAAACAAAGTGACGGGGTTGCAGTACAAAGACACAAGGTACCATAGATAAAGTGATGATGTTGCAGTACAAAGTGATGAGGTTCAGTAGACAAAGTGATAGGGTTCACTAGACAAAGTGACGAGATTGCAGCACAAAGTGACAGGGTATAGTAGACAAAGTGACGAGGTTATAGCATAAAGTGACGGGGTACAGTAGACAAAGTGACAAAGTTGCAGTACAAAGTGACGGGGTTCACTAGACAAAGTGACAAGGTTGGAGCACAAAGTGACGGGGTACAGTAGATAAAATGACGAGGTTGTAGCACAAAGTGACGGGGTACAGTAGACAAAATGACAATGTTGCAATACAAAGTGACGGGGTTCAGTAGACAAAGTGACGGAGTTGTAGTACAAAGTGACGAGGTTCACTAGACAAAGTAACGAGGTTGCAACACAAAGTGACAGCGTTCGATAGATAAAGTGATGGGGTTGCAATACAAAGTGACGGGGTTCAGTAGACAAAGTGACGAGGTTTGGATTGGATTCAGTCGTAATAAATGGTGGGAGTGACTCTCTCCACTATTTTTTGTGGTGGGGTCCACTCGAGTTTTGGATCTGATTCATTCTTTGGCTCATGCCCTAAAATGATCTCTCCAAATGGATGGACGGTATGGATACAAAACATACATCATAGTGGGACCCATATAAATAGGTGACATCACTTCAGTAGCGAGTCACACTATTCAATGTGACACTAAATCCCAAATGGAAATGAAAGTGGATTGGCTACTCCCCCCACCACCAGTCTGGTGGTGGTGGTGGTCGGTACTTTGTGGGCCCCACCATGATGTATGTGTTTCATCCATTCCGTTAATCTATTTTTATATATAATTTTAGGGGTTGATACAAAAAATGAGAGGGATATAAATCTCATATGGACCACACCACAGGAAAACAATGGTGATTGGATATCCATCATTAAAGTCCTCCTAAGGCCCACCGTACTGTTTATTTGACATCCAATCTATTGGTTTGGTCATAAAGACCTGGATGAAGGGAAAAAACAAAGATCAGCTTGATCCAAAACTTTTATGGCCCCCAAAAAGTTTTTAATGGTCAACGTTCATTCAATACTGATTCATGTAATGCAGTCCACTTGAGATTGGGTTATACCTCATTTTTGGTCTCAGACTGTAAAATGATTTAAAAAAAATAAATGGACGGCATGGATGAAACACATACATCATGGTGAGCCCACATATCACCGAGTGGCAGGGGAGTAGCCAGTCCGTTTCCAATAGAAACCATGGACGCAGATTCACCAGGAAAAGCCTTTTGCATAAAGTTCCAGCGTTGGGATGTATGGTGGGGTCCACCATGATGTTTGAAAGAATTTCAATAATTCATCCATTTTTAGAGCTCATTTTAAGAAATGTAACTAAAAATTAGGATGATCAAAAACTCAACTGGGTCATACAAGATGAAACAGTGGAGAAAGAAATTTCTACAATTGAAACCTTTCTAGGCATTTTGATGTTTATATGCCATCCAAACTGTTTATAAGGTCATTTTTACTAGGATGAAGTGAAAACACCAAAATATTAGACCGATGCAAAACTTTTGTGGCCATATAAATATTTCAACAGTGGACACTAAATCCCCACTGTTTCGTCTTGTGTGGCCCATTTGAGTTTTGTATACACCTTAGTTTTGGTATTATATCCTAAAATGATATCTAAAAATGGATGAACGGGTTGGATTTATCACAAACGACACATTGGGCTCATCCAAAAACCTTGCGTAGGATCTTACTACAAAAGGCTTTGGCAGGAAATCCGCATCCCCATGTGAAATCGGATTGTGTACGGAATCTTATGGTATTGAGTAAACTTTGTTGGGCCCACTATGAATTCATGTGGTTTATCCACACCATCCATTTGATTTTTCAGATCATTTTAGCGGTTGAGCCCAAAACTAAAGTATATCAAAAGCAAACCAAAGGAATCAGTGGAAGTATTGATTTTCACCATTGAAATGTTTCTAAGCCCCCAATGATGTTTATTTTTCATCCAAATTGTTCATAAGATCACGAAGACATGGATGAATGGAAAAGGCAAACATCATTTTGATATAAAACTTCCGTGGGCCCCAACAACTTTTCAACAGTAGAATTCAATTCACATTGTTTCAGGTGGTGTGGTCCACTTGATCTTTGGATATGATTAATTTTTGTTATAAAATTCTAAACTTAGATGATAAAAGAGATGGATGGAGTTGATACAATGCACGAATGACGGTGGCTCCACAGACTCTACCAGTACGCTTACCATAATGATTTACTCATCAGACAGACTGCTTCCGTTTAACGTCTCTGTTATACATTCTTATTAAATGTATTTTTTTAATATATTTAAAAGTTCTAATGACGTGGCACTTACAGTGACGTTGACCAATGAAAACGCTGGAGGCAGGGAGTTCCTGCCTCCGTGAGGCAGAGGATCCGCACTCGTCATATATATGAGCTACAAGAGTAACAGATATTGCAGGTGAGTACAACACATCAATGCATTCCTGTTTTTTCTTCTTCATCATCCCATCTCCTATCCACATAATGGAATTCCCACGTTCCAATCTCAGGGTATTATGGTCATTTATCCTCTTCCATGCAATCCTCCTCTCGTCCATCAACCCCTGCTCACCCTCGGTATTTACTTTGAAAAATGAGACAGACCGACTCGCATTGCTCGCATTCAAAGATGGTATTTCCGAAGATCCTCTTGGAATATTGAGTTCTTGGAACGATTCTCTCCATTTCTGCGAATGGAAGGGAATCACCTGCAGTCGCCGCCATCATCAGAGGGTCACCATCTTAAATCTCACGGACCACAGCTTGGTGGGCCACGTATCACCTCACATTGGAAATCTCTCTTTCCTGAGAAGAATCTTTCTCTCCACCAACAAATTCCAAGGCGAAATCCCTCGAGAGATCGGCCGTTTGTTCCGGCTTCAGATTCTCCAACTGGATAAAAATCCACTCCAAGGAGAAATTCCATCCAATCTGAGCCACTGCTCAGAACTCGTAGCCATTAGCCTCAGGCGGAATCAGCTCGTCGGAGAACTTCCCGCTGAGCTTGGTTCTTTGTCAAAGCTCATTTTCCTTTCTGTCTCAGAAAATGATCTGAGAGGAAGCATCCCACCTTCGTTGGGGAACCTTTCCTCTCTCACTACTCTTGATCTATCATCTAACAATTTTGACGGGCAAATTCCACCATCGATTTATAATATCTCATCCATCCAATTGTTTAGCATGGCAGTTAACAGGCTACATGGAAGCATTCCCCCCAACCTAGGCCTTGTGTTTCCACACCTGCAACAGATTTCTGTAGCTATAAACCAATTCACTGGAACGCTGCCAATTTCATTGTCCAATGCTTCAAGTCTCGAAGTTGTTGATTTTAGCAACAACAGTTTTAGTGGACATGTGCCTTTGAATCTAGGAAGTCTTTCGGGTCTCTACCATTTCAATATTGAGATAAATCAGCTTGGAAGCAGGGAAGGTGATGACCTGAGCTTCCTCACTTCACTGATCAACTGCACCCATTTAAACCTCGTATCTGCCTCTCGTAATAATCTCTCTGGTGAGTTGCCCAGCTCCATTGCTAATCTCTCGACACAGCTAAATACTCTGCTTTTAGGAGACAACAAGATATTTGGAACAATTCCCCAGGGAATCGAGAATCTTGTCAGCTTGTATGCTCTCGATCTGGGAGGGAATTCCATGAAGGGAACTCTTCCAGATGCTATTGGGAAGCTTAACAATTTGCAAGTCTTGATTTTTGGTCGAAATGAATTTTCAGGGCAAATCCCACCTTCAATGGGCAACATCACTCGATTAAGCACTCTCTCCTTGGATTTTAATGATTTCCATGGAAGCATACCATCTAGTTTTGGAAATTGGGGATTTATAGAAAAACTTTTCATTTCTAAAAATAAACTCAATGGTACCATACTCAAACAAGTCGGCGCAGCTCAAATCGAACTGTCTGGTAATTCATTCACTGGATCTCTCCTGCTGGAAGTTGATAACTTAGAAAATATTCGGGAAATGGACGTCTCAGAGAACAAACTATCAGGTGAAATTCCAGATACGTTGGGAAAGTGTCAAAGCATGGAGTTGCTTTATATGCATGGCAACTTGTTTCAAGGAACCATTCCAGAGTCTCTAAAGAATTTAAAAGGTATCATAAAGCTAGATCTCTCGCGCAATAACTTGTCTGGGAAGATTCCAAAATATTTCGAAGAATTTCATTTCTTACTGTATTTGAATTTGTCATTTAATAATTTGGAGGGTGAAGTTCCCAAAGGAGGAATCTTTAGAAATGCCAGGGCAATTTCATTTGTTGGAAACAGCAAACTCTGTGGAGGTATACCAGAACTACAATTGCCAGGGTGCCCTAAACAAGCTTCCAAGAAAAGAGGAAAGGCTCTTACTCACAGAGTAAAAGTCACAGTCATTACTGTGGTTTTATCTTCGTTTCTCCTGTCATGTATCATTGCAGCTCTTTATTGGAGAAGAAATTCTCCAAAGAAAGCTTCTTCTCCATCTTCCACAGAGAATCAGTGGTTACAAGTTTCTTATGCAGATCTCCTTCAAGCAACAGATGGGTTTTCTTCAGCTAATTTAATTGGTGTGGGAAGTTTCGGTTCTGTATATAAAGGACTTCTAGAATGCTTTGAAACAGTACTTGTAGCAGTGAAGGTACTCAACCTCCTACAGCGAGGAGCTTTTAAGAGTTTTGCAGCTGAATGCGAAGCATTAAGAAACATCCGGCATCGAAATCTTGTCAAGATCTTAACAGTTTGCTCGAGCATTGATTTTAATGGCAATGATTTCAAAGCTCTAGTGTTTGAGTACATGCCTAATGGTAGTCTGGAGAAGTGGTTGCATCTAAATGTAGATGAACAACCTCAACTGAGGTGTTTGAATCTTACCCAGAGGCTAAATATAGCCATTGATGTGGCTTCGGCATTAGATTATCTTCATCATCATTCCAAAATACCAATTGTTCATCGAGACCTAAAACCAAGCAATGTTCTTCTCGATGATGATATGGTTGCCCACGTGGGTGACTTTGGTTTAACAAGGTTCCTCTCTGAAGCTGCAGAAGGTTTCTCCCAAAATCAAACTACCACATCTGGGATTAAGGGATCGATTGGGTATATTCCTCCAGGTAAGGTTTTCAATCCATTTTTTTAATTCATTCATCTTGCAAAATGATTGGTAATTTCTATATAATAATATTATGGTGAAGCTTGTTAATAACGATATGCATAAATTAATCTAATCGATGGATATTTTAGGTACATTAGTGTGTGTCTATATATATATATATATATATATATAGTTATCAAATGTCTTGAATTTGTTTGTAACAGAGTTTGTTGATGCTAATAACATATGCTGGATCTTATTGGAAAATTTTAGAAAAATTCTTGTTGATTGCTGTATAGTTTTAGAGGTTGCTACTCGATGGTATTGAGGGTTCTTCGATGTCATCGACTACTTATTGATGGTTGTCGATGTCATCAAAGGTCCCATCAAAGAGGTTTGCAGAATTGCTTAAGTGTGCCATTTGTTTCCTATTTCAGTTGTGGTAGTATATATACATGGTGTAATCGGAATTAGGGTATCAATTAGGGTTCTCTAAACATGTTTAAGGGTTTGAGAGGATTTTTAAGAAAAAAGGTTTGAGCATTTTTTTTCTTGGAGCTTTGATTGCTAAGATTTCATCTCTTGTAACTTCGTTTTTTTATAGCACATTGTCGCTTTGTAATTTTTTCCCTACTTCAATTGGGATTGCATTATGATTGAATGTGTTTGTACAATCATGATTATCTTATTAAATTTCTCTTTGTGATGTAAGCCCAAAATCTGAACGGTCCATGTGATGTAACACCCCATGAAACTCCCAACGCACAACTTTTACCCTGATGCAAACTTTTGGTGGGCCATGGCAAAAGAAAACAGTTTCCTCTCTTGATTTGTTATGGCCCACGAAAGTTTTGAATCAGGGTGAAAATTGGTCCTTAGGGGTTTCATGGGGTGTCGCATCACATTGACTGTTTGGATTTTGGGCCCATGATATGTGTGTAAATGGAAATGTTAATTATTTAGATGAAATATTTCCTCTCCCTCTCAATATCTAACCACTATTTTTATCTTTCTTTAAATAGATGCCTAACATTCAAATATGTGATATTTGTAAATCGTAGAGTATGGGATGGGCGGCAAGGCGTCCACACATGGAGATGTATACAGTTATGGGATCCTTCTACTCGAGATGATCACTGGAAAGCAACCAACTGATAACATGTTTAAGGACAATCAGAGTCTTCATCACTTTGCAGAGTCGGCTTTTCCTGAACAAGTAATGGAGATTATAGATCCAAGACTTCTCTTAGAAGATGCTGAAGCTATTCAAAACCGTGAAAATCGTAACAATTTGAGAAATAGAATGCATGATTGCTTGGTTTCATTGGTCAGCGTTGGTGTATCGTGTTCTGCAGAATCGCCAAAGGAACGAATGAAGATGAGAGATGTTGTCAGGGAAATGCATGCAATTAGAGACTTATATCTTGAGGTTAGGATTCACTGACAGAGACAAAATAAGCCCCTTTTGTTAGGTGAGGGTTCATCTTACTTCAGTAACTACTAATATTAGATTAGTAGTTACATTGAAGCAGATTCCAACATAAAATAAAATTGTTTGATATTTTTCTTAAGAAGCTCTAGATATATATTGTTTAGTGTTTGAATCTAAGGGGAAGATGTTTTCTTCTTCTTCTTCTTCTTCTTCTTTTTTCTTTTATATATCTTGTTTTAGATAAAGGGTGATTGTATTAGAAATATAATAAGAGAAAATACTTATCAGAATAAAGAGAATATTGGGTACTAAGATACTGAATCCTCACAAAATTTTATAATCTTACCAAGTATTCATCTATGGCTTTGCCTGTGTGCGCGCATGAAAGAAGTGGATATTAAAAGAAATAATACCAATAGCCCATGGTGTCCAAGCTGTTTTGGGCCTAGCCTACTTTTGTGGGCTTTGAAACTTTGATTTGGGCTGGGCTTAAGCTTTTCATATACCCATTGGGTCAAATCTGGGCTAAATTTTTTGTCTGATTAGTGTATGGTTTGGCTCATGCCCAGGAATGCAGCTCGATTAAAGAACGGGCATTGATGGAGACTCTGCCCATTCCCACTTGCCCTTTCCGTATTTTCGGTCCAGGGAACATTTGTGATAGGAGAACCCTATCTAAGAACTAACTCGATGGGTTTGAACCCATAGCTCAATGGCATACAACTTGTGTTTCAACATTGAGGTCATGAGCTCAAGTCCAGCCAATGAACTAGCTAGAGCAGTAAATGGCCTGGTGAAACATGTCCAGATCTAGCCCATTAGCCATATATCTGTGTAAACGCCCAAAAAGACCTGAATTAGGCTTCAACAATCATTTCAGTACATGAGGTGGATAATTCAGTACATGAGGTAGCAGGTTTAGCTGATCTAATGTGATAGATATGTATCAAATGTTGGGAATATTGCAGAAGCAAACTCGAATTCAATCAACCAAGATGAAATCAAACACAAACAAAAACATACTGAGAAGACATAAATTTTTCATGGAAAAGCCGTCTTAAGAAAAATCATAGTATAAAGTGACAAACAATCAACCATGAAATGATATTACAAGAGCTAGAGAACTTACAACAACGAGAACTCCCTTCAAATTACTCAAAATCTTAACTTTTGCTCTATGTAACCCTTAAGAAGGTTTTAACATTCACTTAGAATACTAAAGTCCCAATTGCACTCTATATATATATATATATATATATATGTGTGTGTGTGTGTGTGTGTGTGTGTGTGTGTGTGTTATCACAATTTGAATTGAAAATAAATTGCACGCTTATGCAGCTTCGCGCGTGCTATCAATTTATTAACATCGATTGAACAATCATTGATTCGATCAAAGACACATGTTTGATCAATTGAACATGCCAAAAACATTTCAAAGAATTTGAGATATTTTTTGAATTATTATTGATCGATCGACCCAATCATCAATGAACATGTGCAAAATGTCAAGAGAGCAATCTATCTAATTTTAAAGAGGTTCGTTCGATCCAGTATTATTATCAATTGATCAATGTCTTCTACATAAATTGAAGGCATCCATTCAACATCCCACTGCTAATCTTGAAACCATGGTTTGACCAAACCTGAGATTCGAAGCAGCGAGTAGCACAAAAGGGCATCTTATAGGGAGGCCTCCCTTTAAGAAATCCATAGAGTTAGATCATGTCTAACCAAATCTAAGTTGGCTCTGACAAGTCACATCAGACTTCACCAAATCTTAAACCATTAGTCAAGCCTAGCCAATAAGCTGGCATTGCAAATGGGCCAACCTATAGTTGTCCAAGTCCAGCAACCCATGATCCATTAACCCTTGTTATTTCAAGCATGCCTGAGTTGACTCGGACCGGGCCTGGCTTACCAGACCAAGTGAGACCAAGTTCGAGCTGACTCGGACAAATCTCATCGGGCTCGTCCAAGTCATAAAACCATGGTTCGAGCAGCCCATGTGCTAGCATCTAAAATGGGCTAGCCTATATCATGTCCAAGTCTAGCCCATGAATCAAGACCCAAGTCAGGCTCAAGCTAGGAACCACGAATCTCAGTCACCAATGCCAAGCTAGTCATGCCAAGCCATGCATAACCCTCAGGCCCACATTCAACCAACAAGCTACGAAGGTCAGCCCAAACCAAACCCAAAATTGGGTGGGCCCATTTCTGATCCAGCCAGGTAGCTGATGTCAAAGCCTTGTGGTCCCCACCATGATATATGTGTTTTATCCAAGCCGTTCATTCATTTTTCTAGCCTATTTTAGGGCATGAGCAAGGCAAATACAAAGCTCAAGTGCAACCCACCACTGGAAACAGTAGGGATTGAATTATTACCTTCAAAAACTCCTTAGGCCCACGGGTGTTTTTGATCCAGCTGATGTTTGTATTTTCCCATCATCACCGTCTTGTCTGAACTTATGAACAATTTGGATGGAAAATAAACTTTATGATGGCACTAAGAAGGTTTCAACGCTGGCCGATACCACTATTTCTTGTGATGTGGTCCACTTGAAGATTTAGATCTGCCTCATACTTTGGGCTCATGCATTAAAATGAATATAAAAAAAATGAAGGGCTAGGATGGAAAAAACACATACATGGTGGGCCCACATAGCTTTGACACCAACTAATTGGCTGGTCTCGAGGTCACCGCCAAATCAAATCTTTTATGGGCCCACCATGAATGTGGACGCGGATTGCGTCCTACCCCCATCATGGCAGGTATCTGTGGGGCCCACCGTGATCTAAGTATTTTATCCATGCCATTCCTAGTTTTTCTCAGATCATTTTAAGATATGAACCAAAAAATGAGACAGGTACATGGCTTAAGTGGACCACAAAGTAGGGATTGAACTTTCACCAGTAAAAACTTCTTGGGAGCTGGAGAAGTTTCAGATCAAGCTGATATTTGTTTTTACACTTCATCCACGTCTACATGACTTTATTAATAGGTTGGATGGTAAAAAACCATCACGGTGGCTCTTAGAAAGGTTTCAACGGTGGGTGCCATTATCACTGCAGCTTCCTTTGATGTGGTCCACTGGAGATGTTTACCATATTGATTTTTATAGTAATACCTTAAAATGATCTGATAGAAGCAATGAACAGCGTAGATAAAACACTTACATCATAGTGGGGCCCACATAGCCCTGCCCAAAAGGATTACCGTCCGAGCGGGGGTAGGACGCAGTCCACATCCCGTGAATGTTTGTAATTTATCCATGCCATTCATCTGTTTTTTCAGCTCATATTAGAGGTTGAGCTTAGAATCGAAGCATATTTAAACCTCAAGTGGACCACACCACATGAAACAGGGGAAATAATGATTTCCACCATTGAAACGATCCCAGGGTCTTTATTTGTCATCTAACCTTTTTAAGATCACACATACACAGATGAAGGGAAACACACTTATCAGATTGATCCAAGACTTCAATGGCCCCCGAGAATTTTTCAACGGTAGAAGTTCAATTCACAATGTTTCTTGTGATGTGGTCCACCTGAGCTTTCGATATAGTAAAATGGATGGACGGAGTGGATAAAATGTGTAAATCATGGTGGGCCCCACAGTTTACTCAGTACACAATCCGCTTCCTGGCCCTACCGCGCTCCTTCTCCCGAGCATTGCTTGCGTGCGAGTATTCTGTCTTTGGACAGTGGAAATAGGAAAAAGTAGAAAGAAGGAAGAAGATAGATAGAGATGGCGAGCAATGACAGCAACTCATCTCCCAAACCCAACCCTAAAAAAGCTAATCTGATGGATCCTCATTCCATCAAACACCTTCTCGACGAATCCGTCTCTGAGGTTCTGAAACCCTACACCTCCCCCCTATCTATCTATCTTGATCTCTCTCTTGTATTTCTAGGGTTTTCAGAGACTTAACATGAGGTTCTAACTCTTCTCTTCTTGCAGATTGTCACCGGCAGAGGATACACCGAAGACGTGCGTCTGAGCAACATCAGATTGCTTGTGGGAACGGTCATCATCGCCATTGCTCTCGTCACACAGTTTTACCGTAAGAAGTTCCTGGAAAACAAAGATTTCCTCATCGAATGTATCTCATTATATCCTTCAAAACCTAATTCTTGTACATCTCTTATAGAACAAATCATCTTCTTTTCAGTGTTTTTGCAGTGTAATCTATCTTTTGGAAATTGGGTTTTTGAATTTATTATTTTTCTTATTATTTTTTAGATCTTTGACTCCTTTTTGGCAAGTCTATCGTCTTCAACGAATTGTTGCAGTTGATCATCTACAAAAAGGAGAAGAATGCGATCCTTTTCACTTATCCTCTTCCAGTGAGTTCTTCTTCTTCTTTTATCGGATTTTAGGAATAAGTCAAATTTTTTCTTCTCTGTCTGTTCTTTAAAAAAAAATGGGGAAATATGCAATTTGGGTTTGAATTATGGTAGCATTTTCACATGGGTAGACCGTTCATCTGGTGGGCCTTATCGTAGATGCTTGACGCTGCAAAGGTACCTACCTCTATTGGATAATTTGAGCTATTCAATATTTGACTTGCAAATGGATGGGTAAAAGAAACATAAGAGAAGGCCAAGGGGCAATTTGCAATACGCAATTACCATTAATGAGATGGACATAATTGTTTGATGGGGGTTTGGTCCATCACCATCCATGGTGGGGCCCACCAGATGGAGGCATGTTCTGCAGAGCATTGTGTGACTCCACCATTATCTTCTAATTCAATTGTGAGATTGATAGAGTAGAACTTTGTTTGATGTTCATGCTCTAGTTAATGCTATTGGATTGGTGAGGCATGCTGAAAAGTCAAGTTTTTTGACAGAAAAATCATGTCAACTTGGGAAATTCGATGACTGGATTTTGTAGACAAACAGATGGTGGCGGTGTAGAAATTTATAAAAAGCAAGGCTAGGAGGGTGATTGGCATCAGTCAAGAAGATGGTTGTAGTGTTCAATCCAGGGAAAGATTAATTCAAGAGATTCACAAATTTTGGCTAACCTACACATTGGATGTCCAAGCCAACCCAACTCTACATAATCTTGTTTTCCTAGTTCTGATTTTCAACAAAGCTTCTCAAGATGTGTTAAGACAAATGTAACTCCAAGAGCAACTGTACAAAGTATTACGTACTTGCCTCCAACAACAACAAAACAAACTAGATTCCTTATCATATTAACCAACCAATAACCCAATGGGAATAATTTTACCAAAATTGCCAATCTTCCTATCTTTTCAATTATGAATCTTGCTATCTAGATTATGGGTCATTTGCAATCCAAATTGCTATTTCGACTGGTCCACAAGTATGGTTCTATAATCTAGACCAGAATACCTTGTGTTCTCGATCTATATTCACAGTGAAGAGATTAATATGTTGATTTATGAAATAAAATGCACATATAATATTATGCATGTGGGCCTTGTAATAATAATATTCCTTATTTCATGTATAAATTACAGTATTGATTCTTGTATAAAACTATGCTATATACCGAGTTATGTGCTGGGGCAACCCACATGATCCTACCCCTAACAAACAACCATTTGGAGAAGTAGTGTACTGCTTGCTTGTTCCTGTACCATGTACCGAAATGAACCGTGGTCCAGCTAACACAAAGACACTTGAAACTAGGCCCAACAACTCAATAACTCGTATTAACATAGACTTGGTAATGACTTTTCAAAAGAGTGGTATATTAATTGTTTCAAGTTTTGTGATTTGGAAGAAATCCATTGTATTGATATCCTTTTGTGTTTCGTTGTTTGGAGTGCGTTGATTCTTGATGGAAGGTAGATTGTGAAGTAATAGAATTTTCTTTAATTGCTTAATTTGATAATGGATCAAACTCATGATTTAAATGCTCAAACTCAATTCAAACTTGTGCTTGATTCCATGCTGCCTCGAAACTTGATTCATTACTCAATTCAATTTATTTCAAGCTTAAGAATTGTTAGTGTGAAGTTGTTGCCTTTGCAAATTAGACAGAATGTTTGTATTCTATCTCTATGCGAATTAGCCATGGGTAAACAAAGTCTTTAGCCTAAAGGTGATATCTTGGATCTCTAGTGCAACTTGGTTATCAAGTCAATGAGACATTGACACCTGAATCGTAATGAAATGGACAAGAGTACACCTACAAGAATATTTGAGTAGAGAGAAAGAAATACTTTATTGATATCAAACTTCTTCTTACAATACTTAAGAAAATATCACATATGGAAAATTTTGGAATGCCTACCTCCTATGCCACCCCCTCTTTTATAGACCCTAAATGAATCTTCATTGAGAATTCCCCTAAACTAAGAGATTCATTTCAAACCAATCTAATCTACCTAAGATGGTTGGACTTGTACTACCTCTACGACAAATCTTCTTCTTTGGCGGAAGCTAGTGGTGCAACCCTATGCATCAGCTCAGCACAACCTTTGTTGGGAGTCAATTGTAGATGATGTCACTTTCACTTGCACTTTTGTGGGTGCCAACTTATTTGTTGTAACTTCAAAGTTCTTTAGATCCTCAAATATTTGCCTAGCCTTTTGTGTCACAGTCCTCTTTTGCAAAAGTGCTTCAATTCAAGTACTGAGACCTATTTGCATGTTTATCAATGTGGCCACCACTATCAATGGATCCATCTATCGATCCATTAATGAATCTAAGTGTAGGTCCAACGTTATTACATCTTCAAATGTTAACTTTTCCTTTGACTACAGATCACTGCATAATTTTCTACTTCAATTTTGGACTATTCATCACATTCCAACAATCGAAGGATTCGATCATTGTTGTCTTCATAAGCTGGGGTTACTTGTTATTGGTTGGGACCTTGGTGGGGAGGTTCCCCTACGTGTCCATGTACTCCAACTTCAGTCCTTGAATTCCCTCCACACCAGAATTCTACCACTTGAATAGTGAGATTGTCTGTCGCATGCACGCCTATCCCACATCGGAGCTCCTACCACTTTGGGTATATGTAATATTCTAGGGGTTTTTTTTTTTTTTTTTTTTTTTTTTTTTTTTTTTTTTTTTTTGCGAGGGGGTGCACAAAGAAGTATTATACAATGGTAGGGCTAAAAGCTTGTGTAGCGTTGTTCAGGTTTTTAGTCTATGCAAATGGGGCCCATGGGAACCCTTGGATCTGGGATCCAAGCCATTGATATTAGGGACCCGGGGCTCCATTAGAGATATCTGATACGCTAAAAACTCTAAAATGGAAAAATCCTAACCCTGCAATATGTGGCTACAGAATAGACAGTTAAGAAATCAAAAAGAGCAATAATTCGCATTAGACCCAAGAAAAGGCCAAATATTCTATAGGTAAGAACCTCTTGGGAGTGTAGTCAATGCATTCTAGGTGCATGACTAAGCGTTTTAGCCCTAATGCACCCTGCCTAGACCCTGGGTGAGGTGGCTAGCTCATGTATGAGCCTAGGTGCACCTAGGCATGCCTATTGCACCAGTGTTTTTTTTTTAAAAAAAAAAAAATAATGTGAGATACCTTATGGGCACCTCATAGGTATGGGTTTTTACTACCCAATGAGGGTGTGAATAGAAAAGAAATGGCTTTTAAGCCCTTTTCCAACAACTTATCTCCTTTTATGTTAAGGTCATCGCTTTGGACGTCTTGAAGGTAGGTTGAGCTTTCGTCATTGTCAGACAAGGGATAAGCTGAATTGGGGTTTTCAGGAGATTTGGAAAACATAGGTTATTTAGGGATTTTGAATATTGGATTATAGGGTTTCGAAAATTTAGGGATTTTGGAAAATTGTAGTTTTAGATTGGTGAATTTGGATGTTTGGGTAAAGTGGGAAATTTAGGGTTAGGATTTGGGGAAGTTAGGATTTAAATTTTGGGAATTTGGGGGGAATTGGGAATGTGGGGTTCCAGGTTAAGAGGAATTCATGGCATTAACTTTTGATTATTTCAAAAAGATTAACTTATATCCATAAATGATTAAATATCAATGTTTATATATATAATTTAAAAAAAAAATAAAATGCGCGTGGAATCTCTAGGCATGTGCCTAAGCCACTTGAACATTTCAGGCGCTATAGGGGTAGGTGCTCCTGGCGTCTTCAACCATACTACCACCCATTTCAGGAATTTTTGGTGCATGGGCCATCCAGAGTTCGACCCATCATATCAACAATTTGGACAACTGAACGATGGCCTTAAGGCCCCGCCTCTACAATTCGCCTGTGCATGTATATCCCTTCATATGTATCTCCAGACGTGGCATTCCTATGGCTGTTTATGAGCAAACATGGGTATGTGAATATGTAACATGATGCCAATACCACTTATGGGGATTTTCTTCTACTGGAATCCACCATGTCAAGTGGGAGCCGCAGATGACTCAAAACTCATAGAAACAGTTGTATAGTTGTCTCTAGCGTGGTAACCCCAGGAGGCACCGTCAAAAAGCTCCCTTGCATGTGCGAAGCAAATGGCGGCTCCCATAGAACGACTCCAGAAAATGGCCTTAAAAATTTAGCAACCATGGAGTTACCTTATGAGCATTTTGGATAGTTTTGATAATTGATCCCTAATAAGATTCCAAAATGAAGATGATAATTGATGCGGACATCAGACCCTTCAAAGTTTATCAAAGACGAAGGCAACCAACGAATACATCTTTATGGCTTGATGATGGTTCGTGGCACAACCGATGATGATTTTGAAGATATGGTTATTACACAACTAAATGATGATTTTGAAGATTTGGTTAATTGCAAAACTAAGGATGATTTTGAAGACTTTACACGTGTCCTTGGATTAATTAAAAACCCCGCATTAAGAGGGCACACGTGTAGGATGAGTTAGAAGACTGATCTGTTACGCATGATTTATTTATTTATTATTTTTTACAAAGCTTTGTTTTGCGCATTTTTTTTTCTACTTATGTTATAGGGGTATTTTAGTCATTTTCTTTTAAATCTGAATTTTTAAATAGAGTGCTCTCTACCCTAAACCTAATAATGATGTTTTTTAATGAAAGCTTGGTGCTTTCTTCCCCTTCCTCTCTGTGGTAAGTTCTTCTATTCCCCTAATCTCTTCTCTTCTTCTAAATTCTTTTTCTAGCCCTCCAACCTTATCCTTCTTTTTCTATGCCTACTTTTCTTTTTTTAGTTGCTATTGACCTTGAAAATCTAATAATTGATCCCAACCCTCTCTCAGATTTTCCAATCGTACCTATTCCAGAAATCTTTTGATTTCCTGGACTAAAGAAGCTGCATTGATTGTTGGATTGAAACCATGCAAGATTGAGAGGTCCCATCCCTCACTGAATCCAACCCATGCATGATTTGAATACGATACCGCACGATTGCGATGATAATCTGCAACTATTGCATGTTCCCTTTATTATTATCTTTACTATGATGTGGGATGTGAATATTTCAATTGATTTGCTTAGTTTATTTTGCCAGATCATTTTTGCGCTCACACATGCATTCTAGTTTAGATCGTCCTGTGTCAATAATTAGTACCAATGAATAGATGGTGAGAGCTGGGTCCGGCTCCATGGCGTAGCGGTAGACAGACTCTATTTCAACACTGAGATCATGGGGTTGAGTGCCCATGAGGGGTGTGTCATGTGTGTGTGTGTTTAAAAAAAAAAAAAAAAGGAATGGCAAGAGCTCAACGCCCAAGAGGACTTGAAACACACTAAAACACTGAGATCAAGGTGCCACTTGTAGTACCATACCATGTTTCCGCCAACATGCCTCTAGTGGAGGACATCAGTACCATGAAAATGGTAAACCTCACCGTGAGATCACCTGGCACTAAAATCAGGCCCGGTCGCTCAGGTGGGCCACTGTTGGAATCAATGGACAACCAATGGTATAACTCAACATACAGTTGTGGCCTACCTAGTGAGTGGATCAGCTTTTATTTTTGTGAAGGGCAATCTTCATGGTGGGACATACAGCTTTTATTGGTCACTTGTACAAACAGGACCTAAGCATGCCATAGATTTTCTCAACCTGAGCATTGTTTAATGCCTCTTAGAATGTTTCTTTGATTTGCAGGTTTACTCGTGATGGGATTCCGGTGGAAGGTCTGTTCTGGAAGGATGTTAGCAAACTGATTGATGATTATAGTGGAGATTCTCGAAAGAATAAATGAACTCAAACGGGACGAATAGATATGACACAACAGGTCAGACAGCGGCTTGCGCTCATCCCTTGAAAATTTTAAGGCAATTCAAATTCTACTGGTTTTAAAGAACTCCAAGTTCTTAGGATTCATGGCCAACTATTTCTCTGGACATCTCTTTCAAAACAGAAATGAATACGTAACTTCTCTTTCACACCTCTTAAATGGGGATGACCACAGGCAGCAGCCCAGGTGGTCCATCTTGCTCCCAGGCCTGGCCTGCCATGTCCCATGTTTGGCCATGATTTTTAGGCTTGTGCGTCCACCCAGGGCTGAATTTAGGCCCCATATAAAGAGCCTGCGCAGATTCTGTATCTTTCGTTCAAGCCTGGGCCAAGCTTAGAGGTGCAAGGTTGTTTTTATGACTGTGATCTCTTCGCATGCTGACCCATGCATAGTAAATATTTTGAATTGGCAGATCATCTGAATATTGAAGGCCTGTTTCAAGATAGCTGTGGTACTGGCAAGGAGCCTCATAAGCCACATGAATCAAATGTCCTCCATGCAGTAATCAGGAACTAGCAAAAACTATTGATCAGTTGATCATGGAATTTTGGCATGTTTATTGCAGATTGTTGAGTTGCCCACTCCTTAAATGCAGACTCTTACTTTGCCATTGCTGACCTTTTCCACCATCAGTCCATCTGTTGACAGGCAGCTGTTTGGATGACCAAGATTATCTTAACTGTCATGATTTTTTGGGACGCTGATTGGGTACTACCCCTGCCATCCCTCAGCTAGGAATGGACAGGGCTTTGAGGCCACCGTGATGTATGGGTTTTGGGTTTTAACCACACTGTCCATCCATTTTGCCATATCATTTTAGGGTACAAGCCCAAAAATGGGCAGTTCCGAGGCTCAAGTGGATCTCACGGGGGGGGATTAAACACCTACCATTGAAAACTTTTTGGGGGCCACAAAAGTTTTGGATTAAGCTGATATTTATGTCTTCCGTTCATCCAGGTCTATGTGACCTTATGAACAGGTTAGATGTCAATTAACCATCACGGTGGGCCCTGGGAAGGTTTCAACGGTGGGTCTCATTATCACTGCTTCTTCCTGTGGTGTGGTTTACTTGACCCTTGGATCTGCCTCCTTATTGGGCTTGCACCCTAAAATGATATGGCAAAATGGATGGACTGTAGATAAAACCCATACATGGTGGCCCCTCGGAGCCCCTATCTATTCCTAGCTAGGGTCAGCCGGGGGTGTTACCCAATCCGGGCCTCTTTTTTTTTTTGTGTGTGCAGCTATTGAGGGGTCATGCTAAAATCCATGTGATACGGAGTCGGAATGCAAATTGCAGTTGTCCTTTCGAGTAGCTGAATCCAAGCTTTGGAATTTTTATTTTTTTCCTTCAGGTTTGTTAACTTGGCCACCTACTATGGTGAATGTGTTCATTGACCCATCTCGGTTGGATTTCGTGAACTCCAAACGCTGCAAAAGGTTATTGACAATGTTGATTAATTGGATGCTGGTGTGGCTATGGCTAGAATTTTCTGTTTATAGCACCAAATTTCATGGAAATTTGCACCAAATTAAACTTATGAATCATGAAATATCATGATATTTGCTGCAACCAAATGCACCCTTAACGTAGAGTTGCATCAAAGTGTTAATGCCAGGAACATCGACTTGTGCATGCTTCTGTTAGGATGGGATAGGTAAGGATGCCTATGTTTTTTTTTTTTGAAAGGTAAAGATGCATATGTATGCAGATGGTATTCAGTCAGAAGTTTGTATGAATTGGTATTCCTTTCTATCCTATCCTTGCAGCTTCCAAATGCAGCATTAGAGTGTATCACAAGCTAGTGTTGATCAGCATAGTGAGTTTCAGAGTGACTCAGCTTGATTCTTGCTGACTCAAGTTGACAAAGTTCTGAGACGTGTTGAGTTTCCGAGTTTTAGAACTATGGTATAAGAGACTGTTCTGATATACCCGTGGAAATCTATGGAGTGCACCTTTGATGTGGATCATTTGTCATGTGGGCCACACCTTCAAAATGGGCTGTCCATCATGTGGGGCAGGCTTTGGATGTGGATTGTTCATCATTAATGGTCAACCTTTGATGTGGACTGTCCATTATGTCGCCCACCTTAATGATGGGCCCACATTCAATGTCATTATGCTTAATGTGGAGATTAATTTTGATATGGACCATCCATCATCTGGACCCCACCTTCGATGTGGACCATCCATCATGTAGGGCCACCTATGACATGGACTGTCTATCACAGAGGAGAAGTTGGTTTGGGGTTGGAAGTTTAAGCAATAAGCTAATTTTACAAAGGTGGTCACCAACCATACGTTTTGAAAGCTACAAATAGGGTATATCCAAACAGGCCGTAAATATCTGTCCTAATATAGTCATTGGAGATTCCTCTTATCAGAAGTTGCTGGTAGACCCGACCTTTTCAAGTTTTCCGACAACCATTAACAAGTTATTTGAGGTTCTAAATAACCTTGCTGTCAACTCAGCGTCAAATCAGCTAGGTTTTTTAAGCTCATTTAAACTTTTAGCTTCGAGAATAAATACTACCAAACAAACAAAAAAAAAAAAGATCAAGTGCTTCCTGGCATCCTTACGGTTAGACATATCCCCGTGGTCCCATGATGGCGACTTCAGCACCCATGCGCACATCTGCACACGCATATTAGACACAAAATCTGAACGGTCCAAGTGATGCGGCACCCCTTGAAATTTTATGAGCCTAATTTTCAGCTTGATCTAAAACTCTAGTATTTAATGGCCTTGCATGTATATGGGCCAAATGGCCAGGATAGCAGCCAGCAGCCGCAATACATATGCCCTCACAGATGCCATCAAGTACAGTTTCATCTGGGTGAAAGAATCTAAGATAAACAAGAATTAGACAAAACTACCAATTTACGTAACATTTTATTACCAAGAAGCATAGATCAAGCCATTTTCTTAGAATGCTCCAAGTTGTTTAGTTGAATAGGCAACTCACTTCATTAATCCCCAGTACTAACGACACAACCCCAAGCTCAACTCAGTTCATTACCCCCCTCCTATCCCAAGCTTTGGAACAGCTAGTGCACCATGATATATAGGTTTTATCCACTCCATCCATCCATTTTTCCATATCATTTTAGAATATGAAGTCCAAAATTTAGTCAGACCCAAGGCTCGAGTGGACCACACTACAGGAAGCACCGATGATAACGGCGTCCATCATTGAAAACTTCATAAGTCCCACGGTGATGTTTATTTGCCATCCAGTCTGTTCATAAGGCCACACATATCTGAATGAAGGAAAAACACAAATATCAATTTGATCCAAAACTTCAATGGCCACCAAGATGTTATCAACAGTAAGAATTTAATCTCCACTACCTGGTCCACTGGAGCCTTAGATCTGTGTTATTCTTTGGCTTATATCCTAAAACGATATGAAAAATTATATATACCAAATGGATAAATGGGTTTCAGCGAGGTGAAGATTGCCTAGCTACAAAATAAACAGTATTATTATTATTATTATCTTTTTTCTTTTAACGGTTTATTTTTTTTACTTTTTCTTCTGGCCATTCATTTTCCTCAAAATCACGTGACCCATTAGACAAGTGGGCAAACTTATTTTTGTATGGGTCATCATCTCTAATTCCTTAGTTCTCATCACATTCATTTAAAAAGGCCATTGATCAGACAATCCCAACCATTTACACAGCTGTACAAAGATAGCTAAAATTAGTGACATTTTACAGCATTCATTACATGGTTAGAAATGTACGATTAATGTGAATTTTTTTTTTTCGAGATTGGTCCATTTATGGAGCTTGTGATGAGCGCATGGACGACAGTATCACAAGGTCAAGAAAAGTAAGGACACTTTTTCCATGGTAATCTTTTTTCTTTTTTATTTTCCCTCGAATCTTCCAAAGGATGCTTGGAATCTTCTACAGAGAACGCAAACCTTTTTGCCTCGTGAAAGAGAGTGGGGGCCATATTTTGAAAGCAACGTTAATATTTTGATGGCTTTCTTCGTACATTTGTACATTCGTACGTTTCTTCTGTTTTTTTTTCAAAGAAGCCCTAATGCAACAATCAGAATCCTTAGATAAGTGTCCTACACATAGGAAGAAAGCAACGGTCTGCATTCAATTGAAAAAAAACAGAAGAAAAATGGAACCGTCCGACATGTTGGTTGAATGTGGACCAGTGTTCGAATTATGAATCTCATTGATTCTTTGGGTCCATGTGTGGCCCACCTGATGCATGATGTGACTTGATCTTTATACACGAAATCTAGACCGGTGGGCCCATGCATTAGTCACCTTAGATCCATGCTTCCCACATGCCACCCCACAGGACAGTTATAAGACCCATATCCTAGTCGGTATTGTTCCATCAACTCCCGCGATCCTTCCTGTCGAATTCTGACAAGCTGCGACTGATAATTGATGTTTGCGCGCAAACCTAAGCCATATTCTATAGAATTGAGTTAGCTTGATCCGAGACTTATACCATTGCGACCGCACAGTCGTCGCGGTTCCAACGCCGCGACTCATGTACCGATCCAATACCCTGACTAAGAGATATGAGTCGGCATTTATTTTGAGAAAAATGCCGCACGTTTGCAATCCCAAGAGAATCTCAACAACATATCTCATTAATCCCATCAATCACCTCTCATGTCAAGTACAAAGCACCCATGTTTTCTTTCTCCACAAGTCAAGCAAACCCAAAGTCAACCAATCCATCACCTCACCCTCTCTCTTACACCACCCATACTTGTCAAGTACCACATCACTCACATCCATCACTCTTACAACCACCCCTTTCTTCTCTCTTTCTCTTCACAAATTCCAAGCCACACCAAGCACCAAAGAAGTGCACGTCCAAGCCCTCCCATATGAGAGAAATGTGATTTTTGGTAGCCTACTTTTCCATCCCAAAACCTCCATCCTAGCCATCTAAATCTCATCATCCACCATCAAAGTGAAGCTCTAGGAGACCAGCTTTCCAACGGACCAAGAAGATCAAGCGGTGGGTGCTTCTATAGGTGTAGATTTCTTATTTTGATGATGGGCTAAGTGAGGCCTACCCATCAATGGTATGGATCTCATTTTGGACCCTAAATGTGGCCAATGGCCCACTTTGATTTCAAGATCAATCCATGATGGGGCCATTCTCCATGGACCCCATCATGATGTTTAATTTATTTGCATAAATGGTCATTTAAACCGTCCATTTCGGTGGAGAAAGGATCTCCACCGTTGATTTTGACTGGTGGGCCCATATGAAATGGGACCCACTTAATGTATGTTATAGATCATGCAACGGAGGGCCCATAGTGCCGGGGTCCCTCCATCACACGTGTCCCTCTCAATCTCTCTCTCCCTCTCTCATTCTTTGTGTGTGTATGAGATGATATGGCCTTGTGGCCCACCCGGATGGACCCCACCATGCAATATGTATTTTTTTTTAAGCCATTTGTAGGTGGGGCTCACTTTGCATACATGTTGTACCCACACCTTTCGTCATTTGGTGGCCCACCTGAGCAGGGCCCACCTTAGAGTATGTGTTATGCCAAGCCGTCCAGCGTCCCTGGACGCTGGACGTGCAATGTAAACCAAAATATATTAGCTTGACTCACAAGCCTTTGGGGTGGACCACTTGTATAGGCCCCACGTGGATATACGGATCCAATCCAAGCCGTCCATCCTTTTTCCCGACTTATTTTAGGCGTTGAGCCAAAAAAAATGAAGCTGATCCAAGTTTCTAGTGGGTCATACCTTTAGGAATAGTCATTTTCACTATTTAAATTCAATTTAAAACTGTTTGTACGCCGAAATACATTGAACATTGGACTCATTTGGTTGGCCTTGAGTTATAGAATCCAATGGCTAGGGTGGATTTCACTAATGCAGGCCCCACACCCGAAAAACCTTGGAAAAATAGGTTTTTAATCAAAACAAAAATAATAATAATAAGCAGTAGATGCTGCTGGCCAGAGAGGCGCAGGCAGCGCCTGCGCCAGGACGGGCGGGCGGACGGCTGGGCAGGGACCCACGGCTCCAGATGTAGGCCCCACCATGGTGTGTATTTGCCATCCAACCTGTTCATATGGTGGGCCACCTCCTGAGGTGGGCCCCTTCCAAAAATCAGCCTCATCCAATGTTCAAGTGGACCACATCAGAGGGAACAGTGGGGTTGAACATATACCATTGAAACTCTTTTGAGTCCAAGAGTTTTGGATCAATAAGATATTTGTTTTTACTCTCCATCCGGTCTGTGTGACCTCGTCAGCAGGTTGGGTAGCAAATGAACATTTTGGTAGGCCTCACGTGGGACCCACAATGATGTATGCATTTTATTCTCACCGTACCCACCAAGATGTATGTGTTTTATCGATGTTGTCCAGTCATTTGGATGGGCTGTTGGATGGCCAGTAGGCCCCACTCTTGATGTCTAGGTTATATCCAAATCGTCCATTTAATTGGTGGGCCATGTGTGTGGACCCCACCATGATGCTTGTGTTGCATCCAATCAGTCCAGCCATTTTAAAAGCCCACTTTTTTTGCATGAGTTCAAGTGAACCCCACAATTTAGGGCAGTGGTCAAGGACGCCCACCGTTCAAAAATCTCTGACGGCCATTGTAGCTTCCCAACAAGTGGATATTTGTTTCCCACTTCATCTACCACTATGGTCGTTTATGAATAGGTTGGATGGGAAACATATGTAATAGTGGGCTTAGGAATTTTAATGACGGAAAATCATTATCACCACTTTTATTTGGTGTGGCCCATTTGATATATTTAAAGCCCTGTGAGCAGGCCCATTTGATATACTTAAGGCCTCTGTGAGTAGGCCTATTTAATATATGATTAGGCTCTCCTTGATGTATTTGTGGCCTATTGTTGAGGCCCACTTTCATATTTATGAGGTCCATTGTGATGTATTAGGGCCCATGGGGTGAGACCCATTGTGATGTATTAGGGCCCGTGGGTTGAGGCCCATTATGATATACTTAGAGCTCATTGGTAAAGGCTCATTGTGATATACTTCCGGCCATTTAGCAAGGCCATTATGATGTACTCTAAGGCCCATGAGTTATGGCTCATTACAATGAATATAAAGCCCATTGGTGCGGCTCATTGATGTGGCCCATCTTAGTGTACATATAAGGCCCATGAGATCAGGCCCATTTGACATATATAAGACCCATGAGATCAGGCCCATTTGACATATATAAGGCCCATGGGATCAGACCTACTTAGTATATATAAGGCCCAAGTGATTAGGCCCAGCTCGTTATATTTATGGGCCATTGTTGAGGCTCACCTTGATGTGTATAAGGTCGTGTTGAGGCCCATTTTTCATATGAATGTAAGGCCCGTGTTACGAGGCCCATTGTGATGTATTTAAAGGCCCATTGGTGCAGCCCATTGATGTGGCCCACTTGATGAATATAAGACCCATGTAACACGGCCTATTTGATGTATTTAAGGCCCAATGGGATGTACCTAAGGTCCATTGCAATGTGTCATTCCTTCATGGTTTATGTAATGATAATTATGGCGGGCCGAACCTTGAGAGCAATGTTGGTTTAACGTCCACATTATAAGTATAATATTGGTTAAATGTCCACATTACGATTCTCTTTAAGGCCCATTGATAGGCTCATAGTTGTTAATAGTTCATCACTTTATAACATGCTTAGTATAACTCCATGATTTATGCTCATACGCATCATATGCATGCTTGATATGAGGATTGTTTGATCATAGCATAAGCCGTTGGGTTGAGACATTTACAGGACTCCTTATGAGACGTAGTGCCCCACATTATCGCGCTGTACGCGCAGGATTGTTGCATAACTGTACGGTGTGTCTCATTGTCACGCCCTAAACTCGGAAACCGGGCTCACAAAATTTTCGATCGCCGAATCCGGCGTCGACAGCCTCCGTAGAACCCCATTCTCGGCTCCTAGCGCCCATTCGTCAGGTTCCGATCCTGGGATGCTACGAGGAGAATTTTCAACGTCAGTTTGATTCGTAATAAGCATAACCAATGGCATAACCCACAAACAACAACCAAGAACTCCATTACATTTCTACTATGATCAAAAACTTTACAAGTACAATGAGCATAAAGGGAAATACAATGGTAAAGAACAAAAACTCCAAAATGATCAGCAACGTGCTCCTGCCTCAGCGCTGCTGCGTCCAACATCACCTGCACGCAACGGTCGTGCATAAGCTTATAAAAAACTTAGAGGGTGTTGAAAGTGTGTGCGCAAGGTAGTAATATGAACATGCAATGTCAGAATAATATGCAATATGCAGATGAAACCATAATATCATGAGCCGTACCAAGGCTATGCAATGCAAGACATGAGTGGTATCGACCATCACAAGGCCATGCGATGTGCAATGCAACTCAAGCATACAGATCCTCATCTATGTCCACACATCAATACAGCTCAAATATGAGATATCACCGGGGTTTAGTACACTCTAAACCAGATTGTGCCACATCGCGCGCAATAAGGTAAGTGGAAGAGACCACACTATCCGTCTGCCAATATCGAGCGCGACTCGTTGATAGCGGACCCATTCCTCGAGCTGGTCAAACTCAGCCTAACATTGCCCCCTACTCTCGGGCGGATAACGCCGCACCCCCTTCCAACCGACCACGACACAGTGGAGAGCGTAACCGTCTGGTAATCGGCACTCAACGCTCATCTACCCACTCGGTCTAGACGTTAGAGCAACCTCTTGGTACTATAAGAGTTTAGGGACTTTCACCCAGGGATATCTATAGTACCCCATGTAGAACAAGATTTTCGGTATCCAATCCTGCCAACCTCGATACATCTGTGGAAGTTACGACCTCGATGTCACTAGGGCGTACAATATCTATGTCATACAAATGCAATATGCATGATTCACGCTATCCAGTCATGCATCAAATCCTGCGTATATCGTGCGCTCATGTAGGGCAACACCGCCTAACCGGGAGCCCATGAACAACCTGTCCGAAGGCAAATGCTATGATCAGACAATTCTCACGTCAAGCATACATATGATGCGTATGATCATGAGTCATGGAATTATACTAAACATGTTATAAGGAGATGACTATCCTTACGATGCAGATGGGCCTGGACAATAAGTACGGGCCTAACAATGGGCCCTAAGGAGAGTCGTAATGTGGACGTCCAACCAACATTACGCTCGCAATGTGGACGTCAAACCAACATTGCTCTCAAGGCACGATCTTTGTAAACATCACTAGTTAGTCTGTATGGGAATTATACATTGCAATGGACCGTAGGTTCCTCCCATTGGGCCTTACATGTATATCAAATGGGCCATAGCTTGTGGGCCTTTTATTTATTAGATGGGCCACATAAATGGGTCACACCAATGGGTCTTACGTGCATTGCAATGGGTGAAAACCCGTGGGCCTTGGATTGCATCAAATGAGCTTAACTCATGGTCGAATGGGTCACACCAATTGAACCCCATATGTACGCCAAGTGGGCCTTAACCCTTAGGCTTTGCATGCACATCAAAGTGGGCCTAAATCCCTAGGCCTTACATATAGCAAATGGGTCCAATTTCATGGGCCTTGGGATACATCAAAAGGGTCCAATCCCCTGGGCCTTGTACCTACCAAGTGGGCCTAACCCTGTAGGCCTTTATATAAATTAAATGAGCTTAAATCCATAGGCCTTTTTCAAATCAAATGGGTCTAACCCATAGGCCTTAAATAAATCAAATGGGCCTAACCCATAGGCCTTTTGCAAATCAGATGGGCCTAACCCATACATAGGTGGCCCACCCAATCTACCCTCATGCCTAAGATGATCCCACCAAGTGGATGGGCGGTCTGGATGCATCACGTGCATCATGGTAGGTCCCTATGTCCAGTGGATAGTGCGGATAGGGCACATACATTACAAAGGGCCCCACCGTCCGCTGGACGGTGGAGGCATACATGAGGTGGGCGCCACCGTCCGCCTGGACGGTGGTATAAAAACACATACAGCATTGTGGGTCCCATGTGGGGACCACTGTAATACTTATATGCCATCCAATCCGTTCATAAGGTCATTTAGACCTGAATGGAGTGAAGCCCCAAATTTCAGATTGATCCGAAACTTCAGTGGGCCCAGAAGGAGCTTTCAATGGTAGATGTTCAATTCACTGTTTCCTGTGGTGCGGGCCACCTGAGTTTCGAAATTAGTTGAAACTTGGAGGGGGCCCACCTAAGGATGGGACGCACCTCATGGACGGCTTAGATGACATATACAAATCAAGGTGGGGCCCACGGCTGATGGCCGTGGGTCCACGCCGTCCGCCCGCTCCACGACGCAGGACGCGCCAGCATCTGCTCTGATAGCAGCAGTCTTGCTGCTGCTATTGAAAAAATTAATTTTTTTAAAATATTGTTTTCCTGTGGTTTTTCACAGGTGGGACCTAAGTTTGAAAGATCCATCCCGACCACGGGACTCTACAACTCGAGATGAACAAAATGAGTCCAAAGTTCGAGAATTTTGGACGCATAGAATCATCAAAAAGTATTTATAAGGGTAACCACCCAAGTTTCTGATATTACGGCCCACTGGATGACCACGTCAGCCTCATTCTTTGGCTCAACAGTTAAAATGTTGTGGGTAAGGGGATAGACGGCTTGGATCGAATATATACATCAAGGTGGGGCCTACACAAGGGAACCACCCCACAAGCTTCTCTTTTTTCTTTTTTTTTTGTCCAGGGACGTCCAGCGTCCCAGACGCTGGACGGTGTAGCTATCCTAAAATGGTATCGTGGTGGGCCCTGATGAAGTGGGCCACCACTGATGTTTGAAGAGGGTACAATATATAAGGTGGGCCCCACTTAAATAAAAACTTGGATAAAATAAATCTCAAGGTGGGGTCCATTCAAGTGGGTCACACAACCTTATCACATACAATAAAATAATACAAAATAAAAAGAAATAAAAGAGAGAGAGAGGGAGAGAGACATGGAGAGTGGGACACGCTTTGTGATGGAGGGACCCCGACATTATAGGCCCTCCCTTGTAAGGAACTATACAATAAACAGATCCCTTTGTACATGGGACCGTCGAAAATGAAAATTAACGGTGGAGATCGATTCCCCACCGATATGGACGGTCTAGATGGCCTTTCTTAAAGAAATAAACTTCATGATGGGGTCCATGGAGGATGGCCCCATCATGGAATGATCATGATGATCCAAGTGGTCCATCAGCCACAACTTAGGGTCCCAAGCGAGATCCACACCATTGATCGGTGGGTCTCACCTGGCCCATCATAAGAACAAGAAAGAAACTACCCTATAGAGGCACCCACCGTCCAATCTTCTTACTCCTAGGGGTTCCTTGGCACCTTAGCTTCAACTTCAATGGATGAGATGAAGAATGAGGGGTTGAGATGAGAGATCTTGGGATGAAGAGGTAGGCCACTTGGAGCTTAGGAGAGTTTGGAAAACTCCATACGTATGGAGCTCTTTGTTGCTTGGGATTGAGATGAGAAAATGAGAAAGAGAGAGAGAGTGATATAGAGAGAGATGGATGGATGGATGAATGATGGTTGTATAAGAAAGTATTGACTTTTGAGGCTTTTGTGTAAAAGAGGTATGGGAGGTGTAAGAAAAGCTTGACTTTTGTGGCTTTTTGTGTAAGAGAGGTATGATTTTGGAAGATTTTTGTGGTTGCTTGGGAAAAGGGAATAAAGTGATGTGTACTTAACATGTGATGGCTTGATGGATTGATTGATTGATGGGATTGATGTGATTGATGTGACACATCGTAGAGATTTTCTTAGGTTTTGCAACGTGTTGCGTTTTCTCACACCGAACGTTGGCCCACATCACTTGATTAGGGTATCGCCTCGGCGCGCGAGTCGCGGTATCGGAACCGCAATGATGGCGCGGTCGCTATGGTATTGGTCTCGGGTTGAGTCGACTCGAGTTTTTGGCACATGAATCAGGGTCGTACGTCGATATCGGTTAAGGGTCGAAGGTTGCCAGAATTCAACCGGTAAGACCGTGGAAGTCTACGGAAAGGTACGGACCAAGATACAGGTCTTATACTCATGCATCTCGCATATGTGTAACTTGATCACTGCACGCCCTAGCGACATCAGGGTCATGGCTCCACAGGCACATCGTGGATGACTGTATTGGATACCAAAAATACTTGGTTCTAGCATACGGGCACATAGGATGTCCTTGGGTGAAAATCTCAAAACCTTTTTGGTACCAGGAGTTGCTTCAACGTCTAGACTGAGTGGATACATGAGCGCCTGAGTGCCAAATACCAGTAGGCCACGTCTCCCACTGTGTCATGGTCGGTTGGAAGGGGGTGTGGCCTTATCCGCCTGAGTGAAAGGACTATAAGCTAGGCTGAGTTTGACCAGCTCGTAAATGAGTCCGCTATCGACGAGCCGGGTAGGTATTGACAGACAACTGGTCAGGCGGATAGTGAGGTCTATTCTGCTTGCTTGGCTGTGCAGTTAGAGAGGATGCAGTCAGTGTGAGTGTATTAGACCCCGGTGATATCAAGAGAGGAACTGTACTGATATGTGTACTTGATGAGTATTGACTTACTTGGATTGCATTTCGCATATGACATTCGGCTATATAAGTCTCGCATTTACATCGGTGTGGTCGGTAGCATTCATGTCTCGCATCACATGGCCTTAGTACGGCCGATAGCATTCATGTTTTGCATCACATAGCATTGTTATGGTTGATTTTATTCATGGACTTACCGCATACTTCCGCATTACTCTGATATTGTACACTTGGCGTTTTCCTTACGCACACACTTACACCACCCTCTAAGTTTTTGTAAGCTTATGCACGACAGTTGCGTGCAGGTAGCGTTAGACAGCAGCAGCGCTGAGGTAGGAGTGCCCATCTGGCTATTTTGGAGTTTTTGAGAACCTTATATTTTCCTTTCTACATTGTACTTAAAATTTTTAATATAGTGGATATGTTGTGATGTTGTTTTGTGACTTGGTTATGCTTGTGGTTATGCTCCATTACAAAAAAAAATAAAAAATCATTAAGAAAATCCTCCTTGTAAGATCTCAGGATCTGAATCTGGCATATGATTGTCAGGAGCCGAGAATGGGGCACTACGGAGGCTATTGGTACTGAATTCGGCGATCGAGATTCCTATGAATCCAATTTTCGAATTTAGAGCGTGATAACGGTAATCCATTCGGTGAGGGCTCTATATGGCCCACCGTGATGTAAGCATTTTATATACGCCGTTTATTGCTTTTATCATATCATTTTAAGATAGGATCCTAAAAATGAAGCAGGTCCACACCTCCCGTGGACCACATTAAAGGAAGCTGCTGTGATAATGACACTCACCGTTGAAACCTTTATAAGGGTCATCGTCATGTAGCCCAAAAACAAATATCAGCTTGGTCTGAAACTTCTCCATCTCCCAAGAAGTTTTTAACAGTGGACGTTCAATCCCTACTTTGTGGTCCACTTAAGCCATGTACCTGCCTCATTTTTAGACTCACGCCTTAAAACGATATGAGAAAAACGGTGATAAAACACTTCCATCACAGTGGCCCCACAAATCCCTGCCCGGGTAGGACACAATCCAGATAATAATAATAATAATAATTAGCAGCTATCTCTTGTTTTCTAGTGTTTGGCCCACTTGATTAAATAGATGAAGCTGATTTTTGCACTGTGGTCCCATGTATGGCTAACCTCTTGGGCAGGTCCACACGTAGACAAAAGGTCGGAACTTATTCACTAATTGTACGTTGGCTTATCCTTCAATCCAGTAAATTCGATTGGTGGGCCACACAATTTGGACAGTTAGCTTATAGTTCAATACAGAAACCATGTCACTCTGGTAGAGTAACAAGGATACACCCGCGTAGTGAACTCCCTAGGTGCGTGCGACCTATGCCCTATATCCATGTCGCCCATCTGGTTTTTCAAGCTTATTTTAAGGCATTGACCAAAAAAGGAAGCCGATAAAACTCTCAAGTTGACCACACCATAGGAAAGGGGGTCATTGAATGTTCACCATTAAAAAATCTCAGGGCCCACTGTAACGTTTTCTCGTGATCCAACTTGTTGATAATGTCACACGGACCTGGACGATGGTAAAAGATAAATAGCAGCTTGATCCAAAACTTTTGTGGCCCTAAAAAACTTTTAACAGTGGAGATTCAATCCCTACTGCCTGTTCCACCTGAGATTTATGTCTGTTTAATTTTTTGGACCACCTATAAAATAAGTTGGAAAAGACATACAAGCATAAGTCGAAGTAGCCCCACGGTCAGGGTCCCACCCACCAGGCTGAATCCAGCAAGTTGAAAAGTTCTGGCGCACGAGTCACGACACAATTATCACTTACCCTAACCGGACCCCAGGGCACACGTTAGAAAACGGCGCTTCGTTTCCCACAAGAAAATGATAGCGTCCATCTAGCCATATATATTAATTATCTTCAGAAAATTTTCACAACCGTCGAAACATCGTATCATTTTTTTCTACTTTTCAACCTTGAAAATTTCCTCCTCCCTATGAAGAACAATGATTTAATAGATAATATATATTTAATTTAATTAAATAAAAATAAAAGCATATGGACGGTTCTGATTGTCACGTAACTAGGCTACGTGTACTTTAATAGTATGTATGGCTCTAACATACTCTGGTGCTACCGCCTCTACGTATCATCTCTTCTTCTAGTGAAGTCGGATCGCATCTTACCACACGGCAGAGCCGCTGGACCGGAATACGGGAGAGCAATCTCCCACAGTACACGTGGCACAATTAATTATTTATCATTACCGTTCATCTAGTGTATCCGCTCTTTGGGTGGCCTATGTTCCATGAATCCCACCGGCCAACCAATTTCTAGCCATCGATTTTGTTTACTAATAGCATTTGATGCCTGCTTTTAATTATCTTCTTTCTACCGTTGCTGCAGAGGTCATTATTCAGATGGTTAAGATCTTAGAATCTTTTGTACTTTGATCCCTTTGCCATCCACAGGAGTAGAAACTAAGTGAACGTATTAAAATAATAATTCACCCTGCCACGTGTATGGCGGAGAGATGGCTATAGCGAATTTCAGTTCTCCCGGTTCTATCAAATCATTTCCCGCCAGACCTATGACGTGTCACCACTTAACATCAGCTTCTGGTGGGCCCATTTTCGGTGCCACGTCGGATGAATGCGTGAACAAAAGCTCCGCACGTCCGGACTCGAAATAATCACAACACCGCATTGGATAACCGAATTTCAGTTCCACGCTTTCTCGGATGATATCACGGTCGTTCTCATCGTGCTTTAATTAGGGCTGAAGGTCCGGCTGGTTGGGTCGGGCTGGGGCTCAACCCTAGCCCAATTCAAGGTTCTTATACCCCAACCCAACCCAACCCAACCCAACCGAATTTCGGATTGGGAATTCTCAACTCAAGCCCAGCTTAAGCGGGTTCGGTCGGTTTGATCGGGTTAGTCGGGTGTATATGTGCTAATATTTTCATTATTACATTAGTTTATTATATTTCAATATAAGACTTATTTTTTGTACGTATAATTTTATTAATTATATATGTAATTATTTATTATAAAAAACTTTATTTTTTTCTTTAAAAAAACAAGTCAAAATATAAG
>CM073578.1:124752787-124945287 GCA_037074715.1 Magnolia kwangsiensis | reverse complement strand
GGCCTCCTTCCAAAAAAAAGGTGGGAAATGGACTCACAGTCCCTACGTGGCCTTGCAGAAGAGATAGTCGAAAGGCTGCTGTCACAACAGACACAACTCGACACCATTTATATGCCTTTCGCCTGAATATTTGCTTCAATAGGGACAACCTTCATCGAAATTTTTCACACCAGAGTGGAGATCTTCGGGGGGAGGGCTAAGTGTCAGATCCATTTAGCCCACTGTTTCCGTGGCTACCTCAATCTACATAAATCCCATGCTGAAGAGAAGGAGAAAACCCCCAAGGGCGTGAAAGGCTAAATAGGGAGGTCAGGCCCAGGAGTCATGTAGAACCCCCCTTGGAAAATAAGATCAGTGACTTCTTGAGGAATAATTGTCAACACTGAAGACGGAGGAAGGGGGCCTGATTTACCTAACAATTGGTTAATTTTTAGATGGCGCAAAGAGTAAGGAATGAGGATATCGTTAATGTGCTTAAGGGGACCCAGTCTTGTCCAATTCGTTGTCCAGATGTTACTGTCTCCTGATCCAATCTATAGCTGAGAGGAGGTCTCCACTGTCGGGATAAGGCGCTGGATCTATTTCCAGATGGGAGAGACAAAAGTCGGAGTGGAGCGTTGCCTATTCCAGTTACTTCTTGGGCCGTATTTGGATAATATAAAATCTGTCTAGAGGCCATGACTTGATTTGAAATGGACTGACCAAGCCATCTTTGTTCTGAATGCTTGCATGGTGTCATTGAGTCTCCTTATGCCCAGCCCCCTTCCTCTCTGGGGAGAGAAATCACCTTCCAACTTCGCTAGTGGGGCTTGCGTTTTCCCTCGGACCAGTCCCACAGAAAATTTGCCATCATTCTTTCCAGGGATCACAGCACCTGCTCAAGAATATGGCAAGCTGCTAGTGAGTGAACCGGTATGCTGCTGAGGACGCTTTGGATCAACGTCGCTCTACCGGCTTGGGAAAGAAATCTGGCTTGCCAATTAAAATTTTTTGCCTCAATTTTGTGGATGAGACCCCAAGGTAGCTGAAAGGATTTACTGAGTTTGGGATCCTGCATGCACGTTCAATTGATCTAATTCTCGCAGTCGAAAGAGCTTTACCACACACAAATGAACTCTTGTGAAAATTAATGGTCTGACCTGAGACCGCTTGGTAGTCATCCAGGAATAGCTCCATGGCCCTAATCGAGTTAAGACTGTCATTGAGTAAAAGCAGTGTTGTCGGCGTAGAGTAAGTGAGAAACCGTTTGAGCGCCTCTCCTCAACTTGTAGGGTGAACTAGAACCTTGAGCGAATTGATCTTTTAAACTACAACTGAGGACCTCAAAGGTAAGGATGAACAACACCGAAGATAGAGGGTCTCCTTGCCGTAACCCTCTGAAGGATTTAAAGAAACCAGACGCCTCACCGTTGATTAGGACTGAGAACCAGACAGTGCCCCAACAGTTTTCCACCAAGGTAATCCACCTATTGCTAGAGCCAAAACGACCAAGGACCGCCTTGAGCAATCTCCAATCCACTTTGTCATATGCTTTCTCCATGTCCACTTTCATCACAATGTTCCCACCCCTGTGCTTTCTGTTAATATCGCTAAAGAGTTCCTGAGCAAGCGCAATCTGCTCGGTAATTGGGCAGCCTTGAATGAAGGCCCCTTGTTCAGGGGAAATCGGAGATGGTAGGATGATGCTTAACCTGTTGATAATAATTTTAGTGATGATTTCATATAGGCAGTTGCATAGGCTTATCGATCTGAAGTCTGCGAAGGACTTCGGGGAGGTGGACTTTGGAATGAGGCAGATGAGGGAGGTGTTTACAGCGCGCGGAAGCAATCCACCCTGGAAGAGGAAACTAGTGGCTAGATGAATATCATGGGCAATACTGTTCCAACAACTAGTGAAAAAGGCTCTTGAGAAGCCGTCCAGGCCAGCATCACCATCAGGAGGAATGGACAGCGTGGCCTGATGCACCTTGTACAAGGAGGGAGTAGCAAGAAGATCCACATTTTGCTGTTGCATGACTAGCTGAGGGATTGCCTCTAGTAGGGCAGGGTGAGCAGTGCAGGAAGCCGCCGTAAATTGGGTGATGAAGTGTTCAACTGCCAAACTCTTAATGATGTGAGGATCGGAAGTGAACTCTTCACTTCGAAGCCTGATAGATCTGATCTCCGCTCTTCTCTGTTTCTTTGAAGTGACTGCATGATAAAACCAGGTGTTCCCGTCTCCCACTTCCAGCCAGCTGATTCTTGATTTTTGCTTCCAAAACGTTTCTTCCATGACTTCCAGGTGATTAAGCTTTGTTTGACAATCTTTAAATTTCTGTTGGAGATCAGTTTGCATTGGGATGTCATCATGGTTTGATTGCATAAAGAGTTCCAGCTCTGAGAGCTCCTGTTTAGCTAGGGAAACCTGCGTGGTTATATTACCAAAAACCTCTTTGTTCCATATCTTAAGAGCTTCCTTGACACGCTTGAGTTTGAGGAGAACGTTTTGAATAGGGTGGGGATCACTTTCCATGTTTCAGGCGGTCCACACAACCTGTTGGAAGGAATCATGGAGAAGTCACATGCGTTGGAAGCGGAAAGGTTTGGGGCCGCTAGGCGTCCTGGGCGAGAAGGCTAGAAGAAGTGGCAAATGGTCCGAATGAACCCGAGGCAGATGGCTAACTTGAAAGTTTGGGAAAGCAGTGGACCACCCCACGTTAAAAAGAACCCTGTCGAGGCGAGCCCAGACCCTAGCAAGCCCACCCTGGTTGTTGGACTATGTAAATCGATTTCCTAAAAAACCAACATCAATCAGGCCCGCATCATTTATGGCTTCGGCAAACTCTCTCATACTAGCACTGTCCCCTGGCTGACGGCTATGCCTTTCCTCCATAGAGACTGTTGCATTGAAGTCACCACACACAGTCCAGGGACCTTGAACAGAGGCTGAGATGGTGTACAAGGCACTCCAAAGAGACCGCCAGTGGATCCTGTCACTGCTAGCATAGATCACTGTGAAATAAATGGAGCTCTGGCAGTTTGGGAACTTCGCTGCAAAAAAAAAAATAAAAAATGAACTAGTTAGTGGAAATATACACTGATAGGGAGCTCATGTTTCTTATGGAAGATCCAGATCTTCCCTCCAGCTTCGACATTGGAGGAGTTATGAAAACCTAGGGATAAACCAATTCCAACCCTTCTGTCATCGCTGATCATGGGTTCGAGAATGGCTAGCAGGTGGGGTTTGTGAATCTTGGAAAGTCTCCTCAAGGAGCGCATAGTGCGAGCATTTCCTATCCCTCTTGCATTCCACACAATGATTTTATCCATCAGTTACACATCCTATGTTACAACCCTTCGTTTCAATCATCTTAACCTGGATTCCCATGAACCTTTAGCGTATATAACCTTTAGCCTTCATCTCCTAGTGAGCACGGGTGTTATGAGAGTTGAGAAATGAGCCGTGGATGTGCCTGGTGTGTCCACTGATGGCCCACATTCTTGTTCTAAACAAAGAGGAGCTGCCGGCTTTAGAAAAGGATTTTGAACCCCAGAACTAGTATCTTGAGCTATGATAGGTTTTTGGAATGTGGAAAAATAAGGTGAGAGGTCGACTTCTAGCCTTCGCACGCCAAGATCTTTACTTGGGGAATGCAGGACAACTGAATCAGGGGTAGACGGAGGGCTGATATCAGGTCTAGGGGGAAGGGAGGAATGTAATCTGGGTAGGGTCTTGTGGGAAGATAGGATTGCTACAAATTGGTTGGGGATAGATTGGGGTTGATGATAGTTGAGGCATGGATGGTAATGGTAGTGGTTAGGGGAGAATCTCTCGGACTCAAGGTCAGAGGTGCGGGTTGGCAGGAGCTGAGGCTAAGATTGGGGACAAATTGGGGTTAATGATAGTTAGGGCATGGATGGTAATGGTAGTGGTTGGGGAAGAATCTCTCAGACTCGAGGTCAGAGGTGTGGGTTGGCAGGAACCGAGGTTGAGATTGTTGGGGGATACACTCAATAGGAGGATCAAAGAGAGTGGCTTGAGCATTCATATGAACAACACTGATGGGGCGTTAATGGTTTGGGTTTTTGCCTAGGGGAATTAGGTCTGTTGGGAGAGTGCTGAGATTGATAGGTTTGAGCTTGGAGTAGGGTGGCCATGTGGCGCAGGGGCAGTTAGGATATGCCAGAATGGGGCTTTTGAGAATGGGTGACTGGGTCTGCATGTAGCATGCTCCCCTCCTCACCCTCCTGCTCTCTCTCTCTCTCTCTCTCTCTCTCTCTCTCTCTCTCTCTCTCTACTTGCATTGCAATGAAAAACCCCCTATTTTTTTCCTACTGAGTCGAGTTCCCCTGATTAACTTGGTGAACTCTTTTCATGATGTATGAAGGAAATACTTTCTTTGGCAGAGAGGTTTAAAATCCAAAAGAAAATATCAAACCAATGCTACAGCGACTCCTGAAGTAGCCATTGAGATCGCGTTATCCCAATCTTGGATCACCATGCATTGGCCATGAAGAGGCTAAACATGAAAAGAAACTCACCTCTATCAACCATTAATGGAACTTGCTTGAAGAGGATGACAAGAAAGAAATGATTGTATTGAAAGTTCACATACAACTTAAATTACAATCAGTGCACTATTTTATGTCAAAGGAATATAGATATGCTGAAACATAGCTTTGTTTGATAGGCATACATCTTGTTGTAGCTTACACACAAAATGAAAATACAAATGAAATATGATAAAGAAAAATAGGCATTTAAAATGACCTGATAAGATCAATCAAACTCTCTAATGACTCGTATGAAGAGCCTCCTTTTCTTATACAACTCATTGCATTTTCCTTTAGACTAGATATCCTCTCTCTTATCTCCTTCCCTTCAGTCTCCACCATCAATCTTCTTATGACCCACTCTATCTTAGCTCTCTCAAACCCATTCTCAAATTGCAGTCCCACCCTCCAAACATGGCTCACATACCTAGCATTCACCTTTTGGTCCCATAAATAAGGACAACATAGCATGGGGACCCCTTCACAGATGCTCTCCAATATAGAATTCCAACCATTGTGTGTCCAAAATCCTCCCACTGATGGGTGGGCCAACACTTCTTGTTGTGGGGCCCACTTAACGATCAGGCCCCTCTCTTGCGTCTTCCCTTTGAATCCTTCTGGCAGTTCGACCCAATCATGGTCGTGGATGGAGCCAGGCCGGACCACCCACAAGAAGGGATGGTCACTATTGGCTAGCCCCCAAGCTATCTCCACCACATCTGTTTTATTAATAGAAGCTAAGCTCCCGAAGCTGACATAAATGACGGAACATGGTGCCTGTTTGTCTAGCCAAGCAATGCAGCTGTAGTCTTATTTTAGCAAGCTGTTTGAAGCGCCTGGTGAGAATTTATGGAGTGGGCCAATTGTAAAGATCGGAAGGGAATGATAACCTTCTCTAAGTTTCTCCAATGCAATTGGTTCAAGACTGTCAAATGTGTTCACAATAAGACCCGAAGAGGTGTTTGTCCCTTTCTTCACGTTGGCTGCCAATCGATCCACCATCTCTGGATCTGTCAAGCTGAAGTCGGGGAGATCCTTGATTCTGAGAGGTGGAAGCTCCGATACTAGGGCATCTGGCCGTTTATCTGGTTGAGATAGATTCATGAATGCGTTAATGATAATCAACATTTACACCCACACCCAACTATAGATATCACATAGGCCTGAGCTGTGTATGGCCCACCGTGATGTGTGAGAGCCATCCACCCTCATCCATTAGATTATATTCTCCCCCTCCCATATAAGTCGTCCTCAACAAGTAGCACATTGCTCTTTGTGATGTGTCCAACCTGAGTTTTGGATCGGGATGATTGATTTGGATTTCACACACCAATGGGCTCCACAAAGCTTAGAGATGGTAATTACTATAAGTTTTTTTTTTTTTCAAAATGCAGTTCTCATATAAGAAAGTTGATGTACAACCGAGTATTTCAGGTAGGCTCAACGAAAAAAATACGGGCCTCACCTATCTTTTCAACTAAGCTGAAAAGCAGGGGAAAGGAGAAAGAAGGACTAACTGGAATATGAGAAAATAAGAACTTAACAATCCTAGGTGTAGCGAGAGTGCTGGTCGTGGTTGACAGAGGATTAGGATTCTCTAACTGTTCCTATGCCTGTGCGATCGAGGAGGAGGTCCCCACGAGGGATGGTTGGGAGATCTGTTGCCTGGTTGTATTCCCTAGCTATTTGATTTGAGCTGGCCAACCGAGCCAGGCCATCCGCCACTCTGTTGGCCTCCCTCTCGGTGTGGATGATGGTGATAAATATCATTTCCCGAATGAAATCTGTTATGGGGAAATCTGAACAAGGATAATCAGGGTTGGCCTGAGCTACCCGAATCAGTTAACAAGGCCTCGAAAGGAGGATATCACATCAAGTATGAGCCGACCCCTAAGTTACGACCGTAGGTTAGCTGAGACATGCTCTCCACTAATGAATCACGACTCGAAACTACAACCTTGATTGGCCGATCCGAACTCTCATCCTCATCCGAAGAAGGATGGCTGAGCCAAGCTCTGATCCTCGTCCTCAGCTTCATTCAGCGGACTCCGACCTTGGTGATCTACTGACAGACTCCGACTACTAGTACTCGGTCTCGGGTCTATATAGCTTAAGGCCAAGCTCGGGTGAGGATACTCCGTATGCCGAGGTTGAGGCTGAGCCCAAGTGAGGATACTTCGTGTGCCGAGCTTAAAGACTAACCTAAATACGGACGTGACCGAATATCTCACCCAAGGATACGTGCCCTTAAGACATGATATGCCACACAACCCAAAGATTACAGATAATATCTCTATGATCACAATATCTTACTGATTGAGCAAATCATGTGGAGATTAATGGACGTGGATCATTCAACCCACAGGTATAAATACCAGGGGACCCCATTGCTATAGGTACGCAAGATCTCGCACCCTCTTTCTACTTTCGACTTAGACCTAGATTCCCTAGCCTGACTTAGGCATCGAAGGGTCCCCCGGCCGAGCCAGGGTCTCCTTTGCTCACCTCTTTGTGCAGAACCAGGGCTCGTTGGAGGTTTGTAGCATTGAGTGGAGGGTGGTCCAGATTTTGACCTCAGCAAACAAAAAGCTAGAAGGTTTTTTCAGAAATGACAAGAGGGAAGAAGAAGGTTATGGCGATGGAACCTGAACCTAGTAGACAATACTAGTCTTCCTCGCTACTGCATACCAAATCGGCTCCAATAAGGCCATCTTAGCAGACTCGGAGCCAAGAAGGAAATTATAAGGCGCTACAAAATGAAGTACAGATGCCGAAGGACGAAATCAGCCAAATGAAAGTGCATAAAACTAGCAGCCACTTCTTAATATGGTGGAAGCCACTCTAGCACCTGAGGAACGACCCCAACAGGTCAGTTCTCGAGTCAGAGGATCCCAAGCACAGTCTGCACGAGCTCCCGACCCTACGTGCAATGCAGTGTCCCAAGAACGATCCGCCAGAATCCCGAAACCTACTCGGGATGTAGAGCCATCCTATGTATCCGTCACTCCGGCTTTGGCCCTCACCAACCTCCGCCATTGACTGAAGAGGAGAAGACAGGGCAGAGCGCTCAAGGTGGTGGGGGCCTTCCAAGAGACAGTAGTTGAGAATCAGAATCCTTGAAAAGCTTAGCTTAAGGAACTCCGCGATCAGTTTAAGACGTTTCAAAAGAATCAATAATCTACGTCCGCCCCAACTGCAGTACAGGCGATGATGGAAGAGACCGAGCCTCCCTTCACCTCAGCAATCATGGATGAGGTAATGCCACCGAGGTTCAGGATGCCTCCCATCATCCAATTCTTTGAGTCTAGAGACCCATCGGAGCATGTAGAGTCATACCGATTGTGGATGTCATATCGATTGTGGATGTAAATCCAGATGGCCACGGATGTAATGATGTGTAGAGCTTTCTTGAGAACCCTCTCCGGGTCTACTCAGAGTTGGTATCGACAGCTTAAACCAAAATCGATCAACTCCTTTGCAAAGCTCAGCAGAATATTCCTTACCCAGTTCATCTTTGGTAAGAAGAGTTGGAAGTTGACTACCCACCTGTTTACCCTTAAACAGGGGAATAAGGAAACACTAAAGGATTTCATTGCCCGCTTCAATGAGGAGCATTGTTAGTGAAAGACTATGATGACAAAATGACACTCTCAGTCATGTTCAATGGACTCAGAGAGGGAAGATTCACTTTCTCAATCGGAAAGAATCTACCAACCACCTTGGTCGAGTTCATTAGTAGGGCTCAGAAATATACCAATGCCGAGGAATTCTCCAACTCCTGTAGGAACGTACAAGTAGCTGAGCAGTCGTCTAAGAAGAAGAGGTTGAGGAACGAAGAGCCTCAATCATCCAATAAGAAGCCCAATGATCGAGCCTCTCTCGATCGCTAACCGATCAGGAAGCCTGAGAGAAAATTTCGTTCTTACACTCCACTCACCATATCTCTAGAGCAAATCTTATTGGACATCAGGGGTCAAAAACTCCTGAACTGGCCAGTTTGCATGAAGACCGATGCAGATAATCGAGATAAGCGCAAGTACTGCCAGTTCCATCGCAACCACAATCATAATACGGGCGACTACGTGGACCTTAAAGATGAGATTGAAGCCCTCATCCATAAGGGTCATTTACGCCGGTACACCAAAGAGGAGAGATCGACCTGGAGAGAAGAGTAATTGAGCAAGCCGGCAGAAGAACTAGCTGAGATCCGCAGCATCTATGACGACTCGTCCGGTGGAGGTGACTCGAACAGGGCTCGCAAAGCCTACTCTCGGAGTTCAGACCCTGAGCATTATGTCCACTTGGCCGAGAGGCCGGGGAAAGAACTCCGAGTCAGCCCGTGTAGTCTGACTTTCACAGAGGATGATGCGTGCGGAATCCAACATCCGCATGACAATACCCTCGTAGTGACTATGACACAGGGAGCTCGACCGACGTCATCTATTCCGAAGCATTCAAGAAAATAGGGATCTAAAGGTCATGCCTCTGACTTGTGAAAACCCCTCTACATGGCTTTACCAGAGATAGGGTGATCTCCAAGGGAGTCATCACTCTCCCCGTAATAGCAGAAGAAGGACAACATCAAGTCACACTTCTTGTGAACTTTCTTGTTGTTAATGTGTCATCGGTGCACAATGTCATTCTGGGTAGACCGTCCCTTAATGCAATGAGGGCGGTTGTGTCCACATACCATCTGATGATAAAGTTCCTCTTTCTCCCAAATGAGGGGTTGGATACCTCCGAGGAGATCAGCGTGAAGTTTGGAAATGCTATGTGATAGCTGTTAGAAAAGAGTCAGTAAAGCAGGCCCTCACCATCAACTTCCTCGACCCCAAAACTCCCACCAAAGATCCCCCGTGGACCTGGAGACTGTCCCACTTGAGGAAGTCGACCCGAGCAAAACTATTCAGTTTGGATCTTCGCTGAATTCCGAGCAAAGGTCTCAAATGCTGACTTTCCTAAGATAGTACAGAGACATCTTCGTGTGGTCATATGAGGATATGCCAGACATCTCTCCTGACGTCATGGTTCATCGGTTAAACGTGCATCCGGATCATAAAGTAGTGAAACAGAAGAGAAGAGCGTTCAATGCTGAGAGGTACACAACCATAGCCGATGAAGTCTCCAAGCTCCTTAGCGTCGACTTCATCGAGGAAGTACATTACCCAGACTGCATCGCCAATGTGTTCTTGGTGAAGAAATCAAATTGGAAGTGGTGAGTCTGTGTAGACTACTCAGACTTGAACAAGGTCTGCCTTAAAGACAACTTCCCCTTGCCTCAGATCGACTAGCTGGTGGACAGCACAACCGAACATGAGAAACTCTCCTTCTTGGATGCCTATTTCAGGTACAATCAGATCCTGATACACCCCCCAGACAGGCAAAAGACTACCTTCATCACCGACAAAGGACTCTACTGTTATCTGGTCATGCCTTTTGGCCTGAAGAACGCTGGGGCAACATACCAGAGATTAGTGAACCAGATGTTTGCTAAGAAGATTGGTCGAACAATGAAAGTTTATGTTGATGACATGCTTGTCAAAAGCGTCAGAACATCCGACCACCTTGTGGACCTCGGGGCAACATTCTCGATCCTCCGGGAGTACTGCATGAAGCTGAACCCGACTAAGTGTGTCTTGGAGTCGGTTTGAGCAAGTTACTTAGGTTTCAAGTCAGCCAAAGAGGCATCAAGGTGAATTCCAAGAAAATTAAAGCGCTGCTCAATATGAGCTCACCTCGGATAACGAAGGAGATCTAGTGTCTAACTGGCCGAATAGCGGTGCTTGGTCAGTTTATCTCCAGAGCAACAGACAAGTGTCTCCCCTTTTTTTAGCAACTGAAAGGTCACAAGAAAGCTGAGTAGACCTCTGAATGTGAGCAGGCATTCCAACAGCTAAAGTAAAACCTGGGTTCGCATCTCTTGCTGTCGAAGCCAAAAGAGGGTGAGCCCTTATTCTTGTACCTAGCGGTCTCTATCTCGGCCGTCAGTTCTGCACTCATTAGGAAGGTATGAGGCAAGCAGTATCCTATCTACTATGTAAGCAAAGCAATGGTACCTGTCTAGATGAGATACCCAGGCATGAAGAAACTAGCTCTCAGCTTGGTCTTCTCAGCATGGAGATTGCGCCCGTACTTCCAAGCACACACCATCGTTGTCTTGACCGACTCCCCCCTTAGGCAAGTCCTTCAAAAGTCAGACGTCTCAGGTCGGATGACAAAATGGGTGATAGAACTCGGGGAGTTCGACATCTAATATTGTCTGCGGACTGCAATCAAAGGCCAGGCTGTGGCTGACTTTACAGCCGAGTTTACCATCCAGAGTGCAGACACCGAAGCGAAACAACTCTCATGACCCCACCTATTCCCTCTCTTATCAAGGATACGGAGTGGAGCAGAGGTGGGTCCTCTATGTCTACGGGTCATCTAATGCTAATTGCACCAGGGTAGGAATTGTCCTAGTCGCTCCCGATTCTACGACTATACATCTCACCATTAGGCTTGGTTTCAGAGCTTCTATTAATGAAGCAGAGTACGAAGCCCTATTGGCGGGACTCAGACTGGCAACTAGTTTGGAGGTTTAGTCCCTTGAATTGCGGTGCGATTCTTAACTTGTGGTGAATCATATATCTCCATCGAGCATGAAGCTAAGGAAACGAGGATGGTGGCCTATCTAGTTGAGGTCAGGAAACTGACAGAAAAGTTCTGGAGCTGCGTCGTCAATCAAATTCTGAGGGCGGAGAATTCTTAGGCTGATTCCCTCATAAGGTTAGCCTCGGCCATGGAAGGAAAGATTCCTCAGATCATCCCCGTGGAATTCATAGAGAGCCCGAGCATCGATTGAATAAATTAGGAAGTGGTCAACCCGATGGAAGCTACCCCAAGTTGGATGGACCCGATCTACAACTACCTTGTATCTAGTGAGGTTCCCCAGGAGAGATTGGAGGCCCGACGCCTGAAGATTAGAGCCGCCCAATACATTATCTTGGACGAAGTCTTATACAAGAAGGGGCACTCACAGCCCTACCTCAAATGCCTTCGACCCGAGGAAGTGGACTATGTGATACGTGAGATCCACGAAGGCACTTACGAAAATCACTTTAGTGGCCAAGCTTTAGCTATGAAAATACTCTGCCAGGGGTACTTCTGGCCGACCATTCGAGAGGACTCGAAAGATTATGTCCAAAGGTGTGACAAGTGTTAGAAGTTTGCCGCTATACCGAAGCAGCCTGTAGAAGAAATGACCCCTATAAGTGAGTCATGGCGGTTCTTTCAATGGGGGATCGACATCATTGGACATCTACCCACAAGGAAAGGACAAGTGAAGTTCGCTATTATCACAGTTAACTACTTCACTAAATGGGCCGAGGCCGAACCTGTGGCGAAGATGACCGAATATAAAGTAATCGACTTCGTCTGGAAGAATGTCATCTGCCAGTTCAGAATCTCGCGCATCATCATTTCTAACAACAAAAAATAGTTCGACAATGATAAATTTTGAAGCATGTGTAGGGGGGCTCGACATCTCAAATGCTTACGCCTCACCTCGGCATTTGTAGTCCAACAGACAGGTGGAAGCCGTGAATAAGGTCATCAAGTACCATCTTAAGATGAAGTTGGAAAAAGAGAAAGGCAACTAGGCAGAGGAGCTCCCATTCGTCCTGTAGGCCTATAGGACTACAGCTCAGTCGTCTACTTAGAGACCCCCTTTTTGCTATCCTACGGTTCAAAGGCAATCATCCCAGTTGAGATCGGCCTCCCCACGGCTCGAGTCATAAGCTACCAGGAGGATCAAAACGCAGAGTACGTCACAGTAAACCTCGACTTACTCGATGAAGCTAGAGAAGTCGCCAGACTCCGAGTTGCTGCTTGTTAAGGGTCAAATATTGCATATTAGACACCAGTTATTACCTGTTTTTATGAACATGGGACCATTTAACGCCTTATTTTAATTATATTTGTGATGCAAGATGCATTTAAGAATTGGGATTGAAAAAGGATATTAAAAGCGTGGATTTGATGCTCTAAAATCACCAATGTAAGGGACGAATCCCAGGGGACCAAGATCAAGGAATTTACACGCCAAAGATTCGAGAAGATCAAGTTATAAGTACAGGTCTGAAAGTCATCGAGAATACAAGATCATAGGGTTCTCACCAGCTTGAAACTTCATATATAGCTTGAGGATCATAAATTAACCGTACATGTCGAATTTCAACCTTTGGATCCCTGTGAAAGTGGCCCAAAGGATAGATCAGACCATAAACCGTCGATTTGGGGCCCACCTGGTATCTGGAAATACTCCAGTTTTGGTCCCATTTGTGTGTGAGAGAGAGTACACAGTGTATGTGCACTCACATCACACTGAGCCAAACACGCAGTTTGACTGCATTTGACCCGCACCCGCCCAACTTCCAAACAGAGAAGGAAGGTCTCTGTTTCTGTTTCGCAGGGCCGTCTGCTGATCCATCAATGGCCCACCGTCATCGTGCAAATCGATGATCAGAGCCGTTCATCATATCTAGAGGGGGGATGTGACCGTCACTTAAGTGAAAATTTTCCAAGAAGCAGCATGTATCAGATTTCAACCATTCAAACGCAGGACGAACAGTCGGGTGAGAATTTTGTGGGCCACAACGAAACTAAGCAGAAGTCATCCATACCAGACTAGTTTTGCGAGGGGAATCCAGTGGATGGAATGGATTTTCCAGGAATCACCGATCGTGAACCCACCATCATCACAGCGTAACCATCTTACATAGGCTCTGTGTCCGCAAGGACTGGCCGCAATGGGCCACTATGTGATCAAGGGGATGATTGGATCGATGATCCGATCTGTCTAGAAGATGGCTAGGGGGTCCTGATCCCGTTCATGAAGTTAAATCAGAAATCTGGGACCGTCAGCCACCACAAATCTGAGCCGACGCAAGTCAGTTTCCAAGATCTGTCGCACAAAAACAGGGATTTGCATTCTTGGCTACGTAACTGGCTGCGTAAAAGCCACGCAACATCACCGACCGACCTTATTCTGGCTGTCTATATAAAAGAGACGAAAGAGACTGAGAGGATTCGTTCATCACCTTGGAGATCTTTGAACATGTGAGTGCAGTAAGAGTAGTTGGTGTTTTATTCTTCCTTTCTTGATTTCTTTATGCCTTTATTTTCTGAGTTTTAGCCTCATCATATTCATGAGTGGCTAAACCTCTTAGCTAAGCTAAGAGGTGAAGTTTGTAGCGTGATGGGAGACTTTTTGTTTGTGTCTTTTGTTTACACTGAACTGATGTTGATTTCAGTTTAATTAAGGGAATATTTTTAGTTTTTAATAGTCTGTTGTGACTAAAATTACAATGGGTCTGTGATAGCTTTGAGCATGTTCCTTTTCTGTTTATGATTATGACGTCAGTAAACCCTGTTGTTCACCATCGTCTCCTGGACATGGTTGGATGACAGTACCCTTTTTAACCTTCAGACATTGTTGATTGGTTGGTAATTAGTTTAATTCTATTGTTTACTTTGTCTCCTGGGCATGGTTTGGTGGTGGAATCCATTCTAATTCATATACCTTTCATCTCTTGAAAACTATATCAAAGGAAGTTTAGTCTTGATTTCCATGGTTACATTCTTCAACTGGATGAAGATGGGATTCTAAGTCCAGTTGAGTTCTTGAAGCAGACATAAGATCTCCCTGATCTCTACAAGTGGATTATCTGAATTCCTAGTTTCCTTCCTCTGATTTATCTAAATTTTAAATAAATATTTTAGCATTACTCCTTAAATATATTTGATTTAAATTTCATCTTAGTCTAGTTCTAGTTCTATTTAGTTTCAGATAACATACAGGTATCAGTCCCTTGATATTCGACCTTGGTCTCACCGAGTTTATTACTACATTATAACACTATACTTGGGGAGTGAACAAGTTTTTGACGCCGTTGCCAGGGACTGACGGTTACGATTTTCTGAAATTAATTAGTTTTAGAATTAGTTTAAGATTAGGATTTTTCTAATTATAGGTTAGAATTTTTCTATTTGATTTATAGAAACCAACATGTTTTCTTGTTTTGTAAGATCCTGACATAAATGTATAATTTAGTAATCCCTTTCTAAATTCTTTACTCTTTTTATTTTTAAAATTAGGGTTTTAATTTTAGAAATTTTTCCTTTTTTAGAAATTAACTCATCTTTCCTTTACTTTTTTATTTTTCGTAACTTTCTAATTTCAGGATTTCTATTTGTAGAAACTAATTTCTTTTATTTCCTTTTACAGGATTTTAATGTAGGAACTCTAATCTGGTAACTTCTTTCTAACTTCTCCTCTACTTACTTTATATATTGCTGTAAGATTTTTTCTTAGTATTAGATTCAGAGTTAGGGTCTCACCATGTATATGCACAAGCGGGAACGTCAGTATACTGAGAAGAATAATTTATATTGGGATGATGATGATAGAAATCAACCTATGTCTCAAAACTTTTCTGAAACTATCATTAAGAACCGATCGGAATATAAAGATCCACCGGTTAAGAAGTCCTTTCGTGATCATATGCAGGAAAACAATTATAACCCACGGATTAACAAAACAGTACGTGAGTGTTGGAGTTATCAGAACTATAGGAGGGAGAATTATTATCACTCATCCGATAAAAAAAAAATAATGCGTGATTATATTATGAGTGATAATATGTCTTACCAACCATCAGATTCTCCCACCTATGATCTGTATGACTATAATCAGTGAAAACATCAAAATTGGAGAAATGAACCAACAACATGTTATAATGATTATTCTCTTGAATCTCCTACCTTTGTGATCTAACCAGAAATAATCTAAGAGGATTCAATTCAGCTTAGCATGGCCTGTCTCGTGGAAATAAGAAAATCGTTGGAAACGCTTAATTCGTGCCTTGAAAAGGTATGCTTGGTCATCCCAGCCACAATTCATTCCAGAAATACAATGCGAGGAAAGTGATCCTAACTCCTCTGGAATTACAAATGAGGAGTTGGATTTCATTAATGAGCATACGGTTTAATTTTTCGATGAGTCGATCTCGATGATTATTCAAAAAAATGGTGAAGAGACATGGGTATCTTTTAAATACAATGATGATAACACACTTTACTCACATGACACACTCGAGTTCAATGATAAGGAAGAGGTTAGTTTATGTGAACCTCAACCTAATCTGGAAATAGAATGTGAGGAAAGCGATCCAATCCAAAGTGTGTACTGCACGAAATTAAACAATAATGCATATTGGGATGACTATTATGAACGTGCAGCCCAAATTTCCTTAGAATCAATCTCAAGTTTGGTACAGGTCAATGATCAAAACATACACGAAGTGGTCGGTAAAAATGAGCCACTCCTCTCACCTAATATGTCTGATGTAAAAGTGGAGGATAAGTCCCTTACAACCGACCCTTCTAACTCTTGTGAAACATGTTTATACCACTCCTCTAAATCGAATGATAATATAATTCGGGAGAAGGAAGAGTTACTCGATACGACTCTGAAATTTGAAATCACCCAGTTGAGGCCACCATCTGAACTGTCGAGTTTTGACGATTCAATGTCTCTTCTGAGTAGAATCAATGAACAGAGTCCTCACATCAATACTTCATCTCCTAACTCTCAATTTGTTTGCATAGGGTTGGAGCAAGAGAGCATACCTCCATCTACTTTTAAAGACAATGGAATCCTTAAACAGATCATCACATACTTCAATGTGAAAAATGAGTTACTCTCAGTTGAATGTCCCAACTCTTTGGACGATTGCTTGGCACACTTTGCAGATCCAAATGAACCTATGATAAAAGAAATAGTGGATGCCTTGTAAGACAATACCTTGGTAGTTATCACTGACTAAGAGAACCCTCATTCTGAAGCCCCTCCTTCCCCAGACCTTGAATGTTTACCATTAAAGGAAGAGGAGCTGAAAATTAAACCGAAGTTTGAAACTTCGAAATATGTTGAGACTACATCACTTCTTAAGAAGTTTTCTGAACTTTATTTACTTGTAGTCTCTGATTCACCATGGGATACTAACATTGAAACTTCTTCTGTCACAGGTAAATCATATATACTCTAGATACCTTAAGCAATTCAACGGAAAATTTCTTATGAGGTACATAAGTTCCTCTGAAAAGTCATGTTACAGGGCATCCAAGCCAATTGTAAAAAGGGCTTTTGGATGATCCTGTTAAGGAACTTACTGAGAAACTTATCAAGATATTGGCCAGAAGAGGAACCTTGCGGCATGATCGAATAGTTTTTCCCTACTTTCATAGGACTAGGGTAGTTTACTTTATACTGTTCTAGGTTAGATTGTTTTATACAATTAGGTTAGTTTTCTTCATACATTATTTTAAGATAGTTAGTTTAGTAGTTTTCACTCTCTTGCTGACCTACTTTCATGTTGAGATATTTGTGGAAAAGCTTCTTGATTTCTTCATCCAAGTACTATCTTTCCATCACTTTTTCTTTACTTTAGCTGTCTCATATGCATTACATGCTTATATCTTTTACATTGAGGATAATGTAGATTTTAGGTTGGGAGTGGGAGATTAGGTTACTTAATCAGTGTTTTCTTGGTCTTGAGTAGAGATTTGTGAAAAAATTTTAATTTTTTTTAAAAATTTCTTGTAAATTCGATGTGATTTTGACGGCCATCTTTAATTTAGAATTACAAGATACGTAATGTTGGTAATTTATAACTCTTGGATTCAGTTATTGATTAGATTTCATAATTAAGTTCGAATTGTTAATCCATGGTTAGAAGTTTTAAACATTGATCGAGTCATGATTTCATATGTTGCATCTCGCTTTCACATTAAGGTTTCAATTGGATATTTAAGGGTTAACTTGGTAATCACTAAGCATGTAAGGAACTAGCCTGGAAAATTTACTGTCATGATCAATTGAAAAAAAAAAACAAATACCATGTAAAGGGTTGGGAAAATAATCTTCATCATAGGTTTGCTCCCTATAGGTATAGATTTAATTCCCTATGGTTGAAATGTGAAAAGGTTGGGTGTACAGTCTTCACCATGGGTTTGCTCCCTATAGGTAAGGATTTGATTCCCTTTCTTAGCATTTCTTTTAATGGAATCAAAAGCTAGAAGAATAAAAAGATAATCTGTGAGGCAAGTTTTGGTTTAAGTTTTGATTATTATGAATTCTTTTGTTGGTTACCAATGATATTCTAAAATAGAGAAGTGAAGTTTAATGATAATAAGCCGAGATTAGATTATACACTCATGGATCCTAATGTTAGAATTTTTTCTAATTAATGGATTAGTACTTTGATCTTGATTAAGAAGTCTACTGACCGCTGGAGTAGGGCGAATGTAATGCCCAACATTCATAAATCTTAAAATTCTAGGATCAGGGTTGTTTTTCAAAAATCACTCGAATTTATAGAAATCATCTTCTAAGTCTAAACTTATTTTTCGCATACTTTTCTCTGGACTAGCAAGATGCTAGTTGGGGGTTGTGTTGATGGTCAAATATTGCATATTAAACCCCATTTATTACCTGATTTTACGAACATAGTACCGTTTAACGCCTTATTTTAATTATGTTTGTGATGCAAGGTACATTTAAGAGCCGGGACTAAAAAAGGATATTAAAAGCGTGGACTTGATGCTTTAAAATCACTAATGCAAGGGAAGAATCCCAAGGGACCAAGATCAAGGAATTTACACGTCAAAGATCCGAGAAGATCAAGTGATAAGGTTTAAACTGGTCTGAAAGCTGTCTAGAATGCAAGATCACAGGGTTCTCACCATCCATTCGGCTTGAAACTTCATATATAGCTTGAGGATCATAAATTAACTATACATGTTGAATTTCAGCCCTTGGATCCCTATGAAAGTGGCCCAACGGATAGATCAGACCATAAACCATCAATTTGGGGCTCGCCTGGTATCTGGAAATACTCCAGTTTTGGTCCCAACCATTTAAATGTTATGAGAAAAGAGATGGACGGAGAGAATTTCTTGCACGCATCAAGATGGGACCCATTTGTGTGAGAGAGAGTACACACTGTATATGCACTCACATCACACTAAGCCAAACACGTAGTTTGACTACGTTTGACCCGCGCTCGCCCGACTTCCAAACATAGAAGGAAGGTCTCCATTTCCATTTCTCAAGGCCATCTGTTGATCCATTAATGGCCCACCATCATCGTGCAAATTGATGATCAGAGTCGTTCATCATATCTGGAGGGGGGATGTGACTGTCACCTAGGTGGAAAATTTCCAAGAAGCAGCATGTATCAAATTTTAACCGTTCAAACGCAGAATGAACGGTCCGGTGAGAATTTTGTGGGTCACACCGAAACTGAGCAGAAGTCATCCATACCCGACTGGTTTTGCGAGGGGAATCCAGTGGATGGAATGGATTTTTCAGGAATCACCAATCGTGGACCCACCATCATCACAGCGTAACCATCTTACGTAGGCTCTGTGTCCGCAAGGACCGGCCGCAGTGGGCCACATACGATTAAGGAGATGATCGGATCGATGAACCGATCCGTCTAGAAGATGCCTAGGGGGGTCCTAATCCCGTTCATGAAGTCAAATTAGAAATCTGGGACCGTCAGCCACCACAAATCTGAGCCAACGCAAGTCAGTTTCCAAGATCTGCCGCACCAAAACAGGGATTTGCATTCTTGGCCGCTTAAAAGCCATCAACATCATCGACTAACTTTATTCTAGTTGTTTATATAAAGGAGACGAAAGAGACTGAGAGGATTCATTCATCACCTCGGAGATCTTTGAACGTGTGAGGGCAGCAAGAGTAGTTGGTGTTTTATTCTTCCTTTCTTGATTTCTTTACGCCTTTATTTTCTGAGTTTTAACCTCATCATATTCATGAGTGGCTAAACCTCTTAGCTAGGGCTAAGAGGTGAAGCTTGTAGCGTGATGAGAGACTTTTTGCTTGTGCCTTTTGTTTAGACTGAACTGATGTTGATTTCAGTTTAATTAAGAGAATGTTTTTAGTTTTTAATGGTCTATTGTGACTAAAATTACAATAGGTCTGCAATAGCTTTGAACATGTTCCTTTCCTGTTTATGATTATGACGTCAGGAAGCCCTGTTGTTCACCATCGTCTCTTGGGCATAGTCGGATGATGGTACCCTTCTTAACCTTCATACATTGTTGATTGGTTGGTAATTAGTTTAATTCTGTTGTTTAATTTGTCTTCTGGGCATGGTTTGGTGATGGAATCCATTCTAATTCATATATCTTTCATCTCTTGAAAACTATATCAAAGGAAGTTCAGTCTTGATTTCCATGGTTACATTCTTTAACTGGATGAAGATGGGATTCTAAGTCTAGTTGAGTTCTTGAAGTAGGCATAAGATCTCCCTAATCTCTACAAGTGGATCCTCTAAATCCCTAGTTTTCTACCTCTGATTTATCTAAATTTGAGATAAATATTTCACCATTATTCCTTAAATTTATTTGATTTAGATTTTGTCTTAGTCTAGTTCTAGTTCTACTTAGTTTCAGATAACGTACAGGTATCAGTCCCTTGGGATTCGACCTCGGTCTCACTGAGTTTATTACTACATCACAACCCTATACTTAGGGAGTGAACACCGCTAGGCATCATCAAGTGGCACGATTCTATAACTCAAGAGTCAAGACAAGGCAGTTCCGGCCAAGGGACTTGGTCCTCTACCGTGTCTTCCAAAATACAGCAAAGCCGAGGGCTGGGACACTCGGGCCCATCTGGGAAGGGCCTTACTGGTGGTCAGATCGACCCAGCTAGGCTCCTACCACTTGGAGGACCTTGAAGGGCGTCAGCTCTCCCACCCATGGAATGTTGAACACTTAAAGATCTACTATCCGTGAGAATCTACTGGCCAAAGATGGCCCTTAATAAATGTACCGCTTGGAGCAACAAGTTTGTTAAGGCCTTTAATAAAAGTTCCTCCTTTTTTACATCGTCTACTTACACAATCTACAAATGAAAAAAGTTACCTCTCATAAGCAGAGGCTAACTTATCGGACCGATCTCTTAAAGAAAGAGTAGGAATGTTAAACCCACGAAAATCCACCAAGGGATCCCCTCTATGCAGGGGAAAAGCCCGCAGATGACCCGGTCCCCTGAAAAAGGGGTCGGCTCATCACACAATGATAAATATATGAAAACGACCAAGGGGCGCGCACAATTCGTAAGGGGGGGTTGACCTCTCAAGGGGTCGGTCCTTAAACATTAACATCAACGAATCATCACAGCAATTAGCACATGAGAATATGTATTCACTCCCCAAGTGTAGGGTTGTGATGCAGTAATAACTCGGTAAGACCGAGGTCGAATACCAAGAGACTGAAACTTGTACGTTATCTAAAACTAACTAGAACTAGAACTAAGGTAAGATGAAATCTAAACTGAATGTAATTTGAGGAATAATGGTGAAAATATTAATCTAAAATTTATAGAAATCAGAGGAAAGGAAACTAGGGATTCAGAGGATCCACTTGTAGAGATCAGGGAGAACTTATGCTTGCATCAAAAATCATGGAAATTACTGAACTGCCGTTGATCTAATTTTCAAAGAGATGAAAGGTGTATGAATTAGAATGGATTCCATCACCAAACCATGCCCAAAAGACTATGGCAAATAACAGAATTAAACTAATTACCAACCCATCACATGTATGAAGGTTAGGAAGGGTATCGACATCCAACCATGCCCAGGAGACTATGGTGAACAACAGGGTTTCCTAACATCATATACATGAAAAGGAAATAGAAATATTAAAAGCATCGCAGACCCATTGTAATTTCAGTCACAACAGACCATTAAGAACTAAAAATATTCCCAAAATAAAATTAAATCAAAATCAGTTCAATATTAAACAAAAGGCATAATTAAACGTCTCCCATCACGCTACAAGCTTCACCTCTTAGCCCTAGCTAAGAGGTTTAGCCACACATAATCATAATTAGGCTAACCATAAAATAAAATTAAATCAAAATAAAAAGAAAAAAAAAACCAACTCTCTCTCCTGCTTAGCTTCCACGACCAGGACTGCTCCACGTTTCTCCCCTCTAAGCCAAGGATCTTCCTCCTAAGGTCTGAATGAATGCTCCCCACGTCCAAAACCTCCTTATATAACTGCTGGAGTGGTGAAAATCAGATTTGAATCGGATTTGGAAAGCTATGCATGCCTAGTGAAAGCCTTTTCGCAGCCAAGTTCGGTGCCTCGAAACACGCCACTTTCCTCTCTCAAATTCCAAAGAAACACCGTCCCTTAGTACTTTTTTGGGTCCTCTACATGATAGACGGTTCAGATCTGCCATACGATCAAAGATGGTGGGCCAAAACTGCCTGAAAAAGTCAAATTTCGCGGATATGCGAAACCTTTCGCACCATTTCGCTGTTGTGATCGGTGGGCCCCACAAAAGCATTTTCTGGAAAATCCACCCCGTCCATTAGATTCAGGATGAAATTTCAGTCAAGAATGGGTAGTTTTGAATGTCCATTGACGTGGCCCAGAGAGGAAATCATAAAAGGATCAGTTTTGAACGTTGCAGGGCAGCCCTTTTGTGGCCTCTGTATCTCACACGTGTGCACGCATGGATGAAAAGTGACAACATGGTTTTGAAGTATTCAATGCCGTCTACACGGTGGACGGTTCGGATTTAGCTTACAGGGCACGTGTGGGGCCCACTAGCTTCCGCAAAACGGCCAGCGGCCGTGCATTATGCGGACGCTAAAACGAAAACTTCTTCCGCTGTGGCACTTGTGGGGCCCATTTCGTTAGACACTTGAGAAATCCAATCTGTCCACCGAATTCCTCTCAGAATTTCAGTAAGAAATGACTGGTTTCAGATTGATTTTGGCTTAGCCCACGGAATATTCTGCTTCGCCGTCCATCTGATGTTTAACGATGGAAATCAAGTGATCGTACGCATGGGATCAAAAGTAAAGCTTGGCGAGGGTTGTGGCCATGCCCCTGAGTGAATGGACGGTTTGGATTTCCCGTATGGGCAACGTGTGGGGCCCACTACTCATAAACGGCCAGCGCCCTTGGGACGCTGTTGTGTCTCTGCGAATTTAAGAAAGACGTCGGTCAGCGAGTGCACTGACCGACTTTCTCATTTGGTGTTCAGCCTCCGTACGTGTGTTGTGCACACGCACGATGTAAGGTGGGTCCCCCTTCGACGTATGCGAGAAATCCGCTCCGTTCATCTGCTTCACCATCTCCTTTTAACCGTAGGGACCAAATTTGAAGCGTATCCAGATAGCAGGTGGGCCCCAAATTGAAGATTGATGGGTTGAGCTGCCGTTAGGCCACTTTCACATTGATCCAATGGATGATTTTTGTCGTGTACAGTTAATTTATGGTCCTCAGGCGACGTATGAAGTTTCGAGCCGAACGGATGGTGGGAACCTCGTGATCTTGCATTCTAGACGTCCTTCAGGCCACTTGAGCTTCAGTTTCTTAGTTTTCTCAGATTTCTGACCGTGTATATCCGTCAATCTTGGTCCTCTGAAGTCCGTCCCTTGCCTTTGGTGTCATCAGATCGTTAAATCTCAACTTTTAACATCCTTTTTCCATCCATGCTCATAAAATCACCTTGCAACACAAGAATGAGAAAACGAGCCATTAGACAACATTATATTCGTAAATCCAGACAATATCTGGGGTCTAATATGCAATATTTGACCCTTAACAATATGCCCCCTACCAAGGGATTAAAAGGTCACCCACTCAAAAAAGTAATCATTAAAAAATCATCAAAAAATTATCCATGTTATAAGAAAATTACAATACAAGTCTCACTCCCTCCGAGTAGAGGGACTAGCTATCGAGCTGGGGGGTTGAGCGTCAGGGGCGGCCTCAGAGACAGGAGAGACATTCTCAGGCTCATTTACACCGACCGATTCAGCATCCTCAACCTCGTCTACGGCGAGGATGTCGAGATTGATGGTCGGATGAAGCTTTCGGACCTCAACAAGGCAAGCATCAAAGCCGGTGTTATAGCTAAAGTAATACAATTTTTCCAGCTCCTTGTCGCTCTCAGCTGACTCCTTGTATTCAACCACGGCTGCGGCAGCCTGCGAGGCCACTCGAGCCTCGTGCTCTTCCTGTAAGGCCGTCAGGCCTACAGATGCCGCAGCGTCGAAGGCGATACGCTGCTGGGCCAACCGATTCGCAATCATCCATTGATTCGTCTCGAGTCTCTCCTTCGCCACTTTGAGCCCCGACTCGGCCTCTCCGACCCTGAACTCCAGGTCCTTGTTAGCCCCATGTAAATACTTGATTTCAGGGTCAACCACATCCAAGCGAGGTTGGAGTTGGTTGCCACACCCTAGAGCGCTAGCTCCTTTGCTCGACCCTCCACAACAACCCTTCTTAGCTCCTCTTGCTCCGTAGCCGAAGCTTCTAATAGTTTCTCGAGCTCAGCCCTTTGTGCTTCGAGTTCAGCCCTCCGCACTTCTTTCTTTGCCTTCTCCACCACAAACTCGTCCCTCTCCGCCTCGAGTTGTTCCATCTCCTTCAGCCTCTCCTTCACCTCCACCATCATCGGCAGCGACTGGTAACAGACCACTGCGTAATCATTCATAAAGTTGACGTGGCGTCGGGAGAGCGTAGACTATCCTTGCCTCTGGTACATGCTTGGTTGCTCATAGGTTCAACAAAGCCATGTGATAACTGAGAGGCAGAATCTTTGGAATGGGCTCGGAAGTTCCTCTGACCCCACTGGCAGGAGAAGCCTGGGCAGCAGCCTCGGGCGTGATGGTGTATCCGACAAGGGCATTGGTTCGACCGACTAAGAGCTCAGCCTCAGTGGCAGGGTGGTGAACTACGGATCGTGCAGGGATGACAATAGCAGGAGTCTCCTCGACTACCTCTCTCTCCACCCCGAGAGGGCCCGCAACCACTGAAGGAGGAACCTCAGGGGCCTGCTCCTCTGCAGATTGCATCGAGATGGTGATAGGGTCGACTCCGACAGGGGCCTCGGGGGCTCGTGCTTTGAGGGCAGGGGTCGGGGCATCAATGGGAACAGCTTCAACTAGGGCCATGATGGGCACGACTTTGACTGAGAAGGTCATGGCTACGGCCAGAAAGGGTCTGGCTCCAAGAGCAGAGGTCATAACTGCAGCCAAGAAAGTTCAGCCTCGGAAGTCTTCCTCTTCTTCGGCGTCATATTCGTCCTCAGCTCAGATGAGAGGACTACGTCCAATGGAGAGCACGAAACTATCGGTCTTTTCCTCTTAGAGCTGCCTGCCTCCATTCCTGTCCAAAAGAGGAAGTCAACCCAAGAAAAATCTACAGAATGTCAGTAAACAAATCCCAGAAGATTTTTACCCTCTTACCCAAAGCAAAGAGAGTATGTTGGATTCTGTAGAAGATGGACAAAACCAAGTTCTCCTCGTTGATGAGTTCGAACCAGATGCATTGGTCCTCTGGAAGCACTCTGGCTTAGGCTACCTGCTACTTTTGAAGAGTAGAGATGTTTGGGGCTCCTCTCGGCTGAGCTGCAAACAGAAGCAGAGCTTAAGAGTTAAAATTTGGAAGGATGGATCAAGTGAACAGTACGATTAAAAAGAAGTGTCTGACCTGGGTTGGCAAACTTGGTAGGGACTTGGACCCATAATCCACCCAATCTCATTCCCCCGAGGCACAGAACCACTTCCCTTTACAGTCTTTGTTAGAAGAGGGAAGTTGGGTTACCCAACCGAGGACGCATGGAGGCCTAGCCGAGAAGTACCACCAGGCCTTATCCGACCTATCGTATTTGGTCATGTACAAAAACAGGAATTCATCTGGCGTCAGCCTCTGACTCCCCGCCCGATGCTGGAGAATAAAGGTGGAGGCAAGTATCCTCCAGGAATTCAGAACCAGCTGCCTCGACACTATTCCCAGCTATGCAGTCAGCTCGCGCAAGAATGGGTGGATGGGGAATTGGAGCCCACATTGAAGGGCATAGATAAAGATAGTGATCTCCCCCTCAGCAGGAGAGCCCACTTGGTCCTTGGGGGCAGGGGCTCGGATGTGCACCGAGTCGGGAATTTGATATTCTTTACAAAGCTAGGCCATTTGGGACTCGACCAGGATCGAGTCCCCATGGACTAACGGTTTTGACCTGCCTCCCGAGGGGTCTACCTTCGACTGCCCCTCGGGATCTTTAAGAGCCCTCTTCAGTCTCTTGCCTCAGCTTTTGGCCCTCTGACTCGTTTTTCTCTAGGTCAGGACCGAAGTGCCAAGGGGTACGGCCTCAAAAGGGCCTCCAAACTCTCTAGGTCCTGAGGTGGTAGTCTCTGGTTCGGAGTCTGAACCAACTCCTCAGACCTCTTCTACTTCATCAGAGTCGCTCGACATAATGCAATGAAAAAAGCTTTAAAGTGATAGAAGATTCATAGCATCGTAGGCGATTTCCTCCAAGAAAAATCTCTTCTCCGATGGTCGAAAACTCTTTGTCTGGCAATGAAAATCCTTTTTCCAGCAAAGGGCCCCACCTAGGTTCCCAGTGCAATAACTTACTACAAAGGCTTTGGCAGAAAATCTCATCACCCCTGTATATGGCAAATGTACACCTCAATGCAAATTGTCAATTGTTCAGATCATAGGGTCCGGTGCAGATGGAGAATAGTTGAAGAATCGAACTGATTATCGAATGATCCTGACCATCCAGCTGGTGTATGCCAAATGGATACATTAAAGAAAGGAAGATGAAGAATATTATCAGTTGTCCAAATTCAACTAGAAAATCAGACTACTAATATTGTCCACGTAGGAGTCGTGTCCAACATGAAAAGGGCTTCCAAATATTATGAGAATAACGATATTATGTAATAATCAATACCGTCGTAAGTTTACTATTTATAGTAACTCACATTTTTAGGGAGTTTGAGTTAAGTTTGATTATGAAACTTCTTCCTAGATTCGAGATTACTATTTTAAGTATTGTAAATTCGTTTTCAACATCAATCAATTAAAATTTGAATTTATTAGAATTTATATCTATTATGGGGAAATCTGAACAAGGATAATCGGGGTCGGCCTGAGCTACGTACCCGAATCAGTTAACAAGGCCTTGGATGGAGGATACCACGTCAAGTTTGAGCCGACCCCTAAGTTACGACCGTAGGTTAGCTGAGACAGGGTCTCCACTAACGAATCACCACTCGAAACTACAGCCCTGATTGGCCGATCTGAACCCTCGTCCTCATCTGAAGAAGGATGGCTGAACCGAGCTCTGATCATCATCCTCAGCTTCATTCGGCGGACTCCGACCTCAGTGATTTACTGACAGGCTCCGACTACTAGTATTCAGTCTCAGCTCGGATGACAATACTCCGTATGCCGAGGCTGAGGCCGAGCCCAGGTGAGGATACTCCGTGTGCTGAGCTTGGAGTCTAACATAATTATGGATGTGACCGAAGATCTCGCTCAAGGATACACACCCTTAAGACATGATACGCCGCAGGACAGAAAGATTACGGATAATATCTTCACAATCACAATATCTTGCCGATTGAGCAAATCATGTCAAGATTAACGGACGTAGATCATTCAACCCACAGGTATAAATACCAGGGGACCTCTTTGCTATAGGTAGGCAAGATCTCGCACCCTCTTTCTACTTTCGACTTAGACCCAGATTCCCTAGCTTGACTTAGGCATCGGAGGGTCCCCCGACTGAGCCAGGGTCTCCTTTGCTCACCTCTTTGTGTAAGACCAAGGCTTGTTGGAGGTTTGTAGCAATGAGTGAAGGGTAGTCCAAATTTTAACCTCAACAAAATCTATGCTCTTCTTGTGATAGAAAATATTCCACGGGCCCTGCTCAGTTGAAAAGAAGGTCTACTACCGTTTGGGAATCGCTTTCCACGACAACCCTGTTTTGGCCAAGAGCCAAACACAGGTTAAGACCAACATATGTGACCATTCCCCTCGATGGATGAATTCTTGAATGTAGGATTGCCATATAGTTACAAGCTTTGTTTGTTAAGGTTTGGTAAGCACACAAGTCAATATGTCAAACAAGTGCAAGATCCAAACTTTCCATCAGGTGGGCCACTTTAACTAGATCTTTTGGTTAAAAAATCAGGTCATTTGACTAATCAAGTTGGGCACAAATCAGGTCATCTCACTAATCAAGTGGGCCACCATGTTTAATGCATACAACAAAAGGACCAATTTTTTCTGTCCATCCATTTGGTTTCTTCACTTGATGACTGGGTTGGATGACATTTACACAACACGGTAGACCACCTTTCTTGCAATTTCTATGGTCGGCGTCCCCCTCCCCAATGTCTTCGTTGTCTCCTTTTTAGTAGCCTGCCTGATTTATGAATCAGGTTGGATGTTGGGATCTAGGCCTATTGTATTCACACATTATAGTGGACCCGCACAGCTGGAATGCATGATGATCATCACATACGTGATCATAAAAATTACTTTGATTGAGACCGTTGATTAAGTCGAGGAGAACAGTGTCGTGAGACTGTTAATTGCTTTGGTGGTATGTTCTTCCTGACAATAGGATTTTCTCAGGGCTTTCTTGTTTTCATTAAGTATCGTGTAATGGGGTTGCTAACATTTACATCCTAACGGTAAAATCATCAAAACCCAAAAGAGAAGGCGCTCCGGTTAGCATTCCTCTGTACTCACATGCACACCTTCTTACGTTAGCACCATGCACACCTTTACGCACATATCTTAGGCATAGAATCTGAACAGTCCATGTGATGCGACACTCCTTGAAAGCTTACGAACTCAACTTTCAGCCTGATACAAAACTTTGGTAGGCCATGAAAAAAAGAAATAATTTTTTACCTTGATTTGCATTTCTCTTTACTATAGCCCACTATAGTTTTGGATCCAGCTGAAAATTGGGCCCATAAAGCTTCGGGAGGTGCTGCATCATGTGGACCCTTCAGATTCCATGCCTAAGACACGTGTGCAAAGGTGCACATGGTGCTCACGTAAGAAGGCGTGCAGCATATATATATATATATATATATATATATATATATATATATATATATATATATATATATATATATATATATATATATATATATCCAAATGCTCAGCTGCACACTAGTTGGTATGGAACTCGTGAGAACTTTGATTTGCATTTATCTTTGTTATGGTTCATCAGAGTTTTAGATCACGGTAAAAATTGATCTGGTGGGATTTCATGCGATTCCGCATCACATAGACCGTTCGAATTAGATGCCCTTGACATATGTACAAAGATGCGCACGTGCATAGGTGAGCATATATATATATATATATATATATATATATATATATGTGTGTGTGTGTGTGTGTGTGTGTGTGTGTGTGTGTGTTGGGGAGGGGGGGGGGGGGGAAGGTTCTACGCAGTCAAGCTCATGAAAACTTCCTATGAGGTCAAGTTGTGTGGGCCCCACCATGATGTGTGTCGAACATCTACCCCATTTGTCAGATGCACCCTTCTATGGTGGGCATAGGGCTTAAAAATTAAGTCAATTCGTGATTTGTGACTTGTGCAGGCCACGCCACATACAAAAGTTGACAGGGGTTATCCTCCTTTAAAAGATTCATAATCATTTGTTTGGCCCACCGATATGTAGTTCACAAATCCAGCCCATCCATTATGTGTGTCCCATTTGGATGAGGGGTCAAACCAAGTTTCAGTCCCATCCAAATTTCAGTTGGGCTCCACTAAGTGCTTTTATATGTTTTAAGCATGTCTTCAGATGATTTTACATGGTATGGCCCACCTAAGTTCTGTATATGGATTATTTTTAGATTATCCTATAATTTAAATGGGACCCATCAAATGGACAGCGTTGATGTTCGACACACATCATGGTTGGGCTCACACAGCTCAACCTCATGGAAAGTTCTCCCCCCCCCCCCCCCCCACACACACACACACACACACACACACATAGCAGTAGTCTCCTGCTCACGGTACCGCACAAGCTATTTTGCACACAGCAGTGGTCTCCTGCACACGGTACCGCACAAGATATTTCGCATATGAGAGAGAGAGCAGTGGTCTCTGCGCACGGTACCGCACGATATATTTTGCACAGAAAGGAGAGAAAGCAGTGCTCTCTGCGCACAGTGCGCACAAGATATTTTGCACACCAACCGATACAAGTATAAAGGTAAGCAAGGATTAAGCCCCACCATGATGCATTCATGAAATCCACCTCGGCCATTAGGTTCATGATATAAATTTAGCAGCATGTCTCAAAAAGTAGGTAGATTTATGATTTAGATGGGCCACACTAAGTGAAACCATTTGGATAATGGGCATCCCTGTACTATTTTTGCTCATATGACCAGCCAACATCGTAAACGTGGCTGATCTTTTATTCTGACGACTAAATTATTGTCACATACCTTATAGGTGAAACGGATTTCTAAGACACATCAAGGTTGGCCCACCACAGCTGACTCAGTAATGGTTGGGATGCATCAGAGATGGATTAATGCATGTCGACCCTGTCAGTAGCGACCTTGCTACAGGTTGGTGGTGGTGGGCCCAACAATGATATATATATTTAATCCAAGCTGTTCATCCATTTTTCTAACTTAATTTATGCATGATCCTAAAAATGAGTAATATTCAAATATAAAGTGGACTACACACGAAAATAGTGATAATTAAACACCCATCGTTTAAAATTCTTAGGTAACATTTTATTTACCATCCAACCTATTGATGAGGTCACGAGACCTAGATGAAGGGAAAACACAGATATTAGCTTGATCCAAAATTTACTTTGGGAAGAATTTTTTAACGGTGGACTTTTTTGCAAATCTTTCTTGTGGCATAGCCTACTTGAGATTGGATTTGATCATCTATCATGCCACACATTCAGCTGGAAAAATAGATGAACCGCTTGGATTAAACACATACATCATTATTGGGCAAACGAGTACCAACCAGCTGCTAGGCGGTTGCCAGCGGTCACAGCGTGTAATCCACGGCATAGGACAACATCCCAACCAATGCCGGGTCAGCTGGAGGTGGGCCCACCTTGACATGTATGTAAAATCCACTCCAACCACAATGGGGCATGATGATAATTTAGGTGTATTGCTTCAACATCAGCCACATCTATAATTATAGTGGGCCACATGAGTGGAAACCTGCAAGGGACCCCCCACCATTCAAATTACTTCACTTGGTGTGATCCACATATATGGAATATAAGTTTAATGTTTGATATCCATACACTAACTTCCACAAGGTAGCTAATGGATGGAATGGATTTCATGTAAACATCAATGCAGGTCTTGTAAAAATTCAAATGTAGGCTTCTCTTCTCCCACTGTTTTCCTTTCTGTGACCCCGTAAATCATAAATCAGCCAGAATGTTTTCACCCAATGGTTTAATTGCTATCACAGACCGGATTGTCGTAGTGGATGACAGGAACACATTATGATGAGGCTCAGTTGTAGCACACTCGTCTAAGTTGGCATGACGAGTGGGAATCTGGTGCGCAGCGGGAAAACAATTATATATATATATATATATATATATATATATATATATATATATATATATATATATATATATATATATTTCTATGCATTGGTTAGTCGTGTCCATCCTGCAGTGACCGAATGGACCCAAACAAAAGAAAAAGTTCATTATTCGGGTCAGAAGCAGCTGTGCATATGGGTTAGTCAAAGATACCTTCCCCATATGTCGATGCGGCACACGTGTGCAAAATTCAGACTTTCATCAGGTTCGCTTCAGAACTCAGGTGGGCCTCACCACCGGAATAGTGGGATGGGGACGCAGTGTGTTGCGCCAACTGTGTTTTGTATATGCCATCTAATTCATGCAGAAGATGCATAAACAGTCTAAAAATAAGACCATTTGAAAACTCTGGTGGGCCACACGTCATGATTTTAGGAGGTTTTAGGCATGATTTTACATGGTGTGGTCCACCTAAGATCCAGGACTTCATGGACTTTGGGCGCCATGGAAAAAAAATTAATGATAAGGGGTCTTCGCCCACCCCAAAACAAGATTGCATTTGAATCCAATCAAAATTTCCCAAACACCTAAACAGGCCACAACGTACCTGCATACATACCTTTGATAGAAATGCATCCCTTTTCTTGTAGAAGCTTATAAGCTGCAATTGCCCAAGCAGCGGTGGCACCGTTCGTACGTAGCACAATCCTCGGCAGCCCCAACTTCTCAGCGACGGCTCCAGCGAAAGGGAAGATCACGTCGGTGATGATGCACTTAATCAGGCCATCTGAGCCGTCTGATAGTAACCGAGACAAGCAATCCTGGAACGGTACTTGGCGCGTGTCGTTGAGGATGGAGATAAGGGTTATCGGGTCATCGATTAAGGCCTGATCGTCCGATAAGCCGTCCGTTATGGACTCAAAGTGAAAGTTGGGGAAGTTGGATGGATTGGGAGAGTTGAAATGAGTATGAATTATGGTGATTGAGAATCCTCTGGAGTGTAGGAAAGTGGCCAGTTGAAGCATAGGATTTAGGTGTCCTTGGAATGGGATTGGGAAGATTACCAAACGACGGGCTTTCATTTCCTGGATTTGCATGTCTTTTGCTGCTACCATTGATTTTGAGATGTGGTCGGCGGCAGTGAAAATGAGCCACTTGAATTTGGGCAATGTTGTGATGGGAGAGGGAAGCTAAACAGCAGGTTATATATAATTCTCAGACAGGGTATGATGGTTGATGCACATTCCTTAAAATCCATACACGTGGTGAGTATTAACTCAAACCGACTACGGGTCGTCTGCACATAATCTCAACCGTTGCTTGCCAGACCGTGCCCACGATCTTCGTTTCATCAAATTGGCAGAACGAAGCTTCATTAATGTGTCAACCCTGGAGTTCGGTCAGATCGTGACCGTGGGGCCTACCTTGATGAATGTGCTATATATCAATGCCGCCCATCTACCTTTTCAGCTAATTTTAGCACGCGGGCCTAAAATAGAAGCAGATCCAAATCTTAGGTAGACCATCTCACAGGAAACATTGTGGCGATTGAATGGCCAAACAGTACTGTTTATTTGCCATGCAACCTATTAATAAGGCCAAATGGACCTGGACGAAGGGAAAATACATGTACCAGCTTGATCCCAAACTTTTGCGCCCACAGTAAGTTTTTAATAGTTAATCATTATTTTTTTCCTGTGGTGTGGCCCACCTGAGAACTGTATCTGCTTCATTTTTTTCGAACTTAAATTGAGCTGGAAAAATAGATGAACGGAGTGGATATACGACATATACATCTAGGTGGGTCCACAGTCATGCCTGACGAACTCGGTCAGGTCCCAACGTACTTCATCCGCGTCCGACATAAATATCCAGGGCATCGAAATAAAAACTTCCCCCGCGGATCTTGATTTCGCCGGTGCATCTAGACGATTCCTCATGTTGGGATTGAAGCCGCACGGGACACACTCCATCCAGCGCCACGTATGCGTGTATAAGGTGGCCCTGCGATCAGGGCTGCACGGTGTTGGGTGAACAGTGATAGGGGTTGTCAGTCCCAGTCCAATCCCAAACAACGCAAAAAACTAGTAGTAGATTCGTGGGTCCACCGTAGTGCGAGCATATCATCCACTATCAAAATAGGACTCCCCGAACAAAAGTTCAACTAAAGCATTAGGTGGGCGTCACTTGTATTTGGATGCGTTTGGTCTATTTTCTATTGTTTTACACGGTGTGGACCAGTGATATAGAGCGGGTCACGGACAATTTCATGGCCAAGATGGATAGAAAAAGGCACGGTCGACGACATAAGTGATCTGGACCGTTCGACCTTAGATCGGGCGTATCTTGCAATACGGAATGAGTTATCTGACGTAAAATATATAATTTTGGGGTAGAACGAGCTACTTTATCCAACCAACCCTGCCATGCCGGGTTGTACAGCCCAGATTTGTAAGAAACCCCCTGATCGACGGTCGTTTTCCCGTTTTAATTTCATTTTTACTATAAATAGTAAGTTTTAGTTTGCTTATAGCTATTCATCCATTGGGCTTTAGGAGTTGTGTCCAACATGAAAAGTGCTTAGAATAATTAGGAGAACAGTTTGGTGAAACCAAATAGGACACTTACTATTTTTGGCCGAAAACCTTGAGTACTAGTAGACATCACGGCCGTCTATAAATAGTAAGTTTACTATTTATAGTAAGTCGCGGATTGTAGGAGTTTTAGCTGTAGTTTGAGTCTGATTTCTTTCTTATTGCTTGGTACCCTTATTTAAAAGGATGTAAACTCGTTTTTAGTGATTCATCAATTAATTTCGAATTTTATTAGAATATATTTCTATTCTCTTGCTTTCTTTTCTCGTGGATTCGAGAAGTCTCTGTGAGAAGTCTAGAGAAACTCCGTGGATTCGGAGTAGTTATCCTTGAGGAAGACGGTGATCGACCTCATCACGTTCATCCTTGCGTCAATTTGGTATCAGAGCGAGGTTTTCCCTCGGGACGATGGCAAACAATGAAGGTATGAATCAAAATCCTGTGGACGGTGATCCAGAAATTCATTATCTTTCGGAAAGAATGGAAGCTTTCCATCGGGAGAGTCAGTTGACTAACCCTCGACCGTCTTGCGGATGTGCTACTTCCGCCCCTAGCCCTATACGGTGCTCCACCACCTATGGTCGCTCTTCCACCCATGGTTGTTGTACGACGTGACCCCGATTATCGCAGAGCACTACCAGTGGAAAACCGTAGGGCTACACTAGATGATTCTAGTTCCAGCGACGAGGACATTAATGAGGGTTTTAACCGACGACCAATCCATGGAGACAATTATCTAGATCGTGTTGAAAGAGACTATCAAGATAAGGCTGAACTTCCTAGTTTTAACGGTTTATTACGTATCGAAGATTTTCTCGATTGGCTAGCCGAAGTAGAGAGATATTTCTATTATATGGACGTGCCAGATCATAAAAGGATGAAATTAGTAGCGTTTAAATTAAAATCTAGTGCTTCTGCATGGTGGGAACAATTACAACTCTCACGAGCCCGCCAGAACAAGGCGCTCATCGCATCATGGTCTCAGATGAGACGTCTTCTTCGATCATGATTTCTCCCTAGTGATTATGAGCAGATCTTATTCCAACAATACCAGAATTGCCGATAAGAAAATCGAACTGTTACAGATTACACTGAAGAATTCCATCGGTTGGTTACATGAAACGATCTGTAAAAATTTGAGTCACAGAAGGTGGCACGATTTATAGGTGGGTTGCGACCAGTAATTCAGGATCGAGTTCAGATGTACCCAGTCGGGACCGTAGATGAAGCAGTTCAATTAGCAGGAAGGGCAGAAACACAACTTGCAAGAGCTCCTGCTCGTCCCTATCCTTCAAATTGACCCCCTATAACGGGTCCCACACAGGATCCAGTGCTGGCTCGAGGAAAAGATCCGGTAGGAGAACGTCCTCAACCTCCTCTACCCGTGAACCTTGATATGGGGACAGACCATCCAGACCTCAACGGGCAGCACCCACAACAGCGGGCCCGAGTAGAATTCTGAATCCTTATACTCAACCAAGGCCAAACAATTGTTACCGCTGTGGCTAACCAGGTCACTTATCAAACACTTGTCCTCAACGTTCGGCAGCACACTTGACTATAAACGAAGAGGGCACTGAAGATGAGGTCGCAGAAGAAGATCATGGCTTTGATGAATATGAACAAACCACTGAAGAAATAGCAGGTGATGATGAAGTGACAGACGAGGATCGTGGCGAATCTCTCGTTGTGAGGCGACTACTGTATACCCCACGAAAGGAATTACATTCACAGCGGCACAATATATTTCGTACTCGATGTACTGTCAGCGGAAAGGTCTATGATGTGATCATAGACAGTGGAAGCAGCGAGAACATCATTTTAAGAGTGATGGTGGACAAGTTGCAGCTACCAACGACGAGACATCCTTCCCCATACTCAATTGGCTGGATAAAAAAAGTAAATGAGACCAAGGTAACTGAACAATGCACTATCTCATTTTCAATTGGTAAACATTATAAGGATCAGATGCTTTGTGACGTGGTTGACATGGAAGCCTGCCATATACTACTCGGTCGAGCTTGGCAGTCGGATTGTGATGCGACCCATCAGGGATGAGATAATGTTTACATATTCGTCAAGGATCATCGAAAAATAATCCTTGCCCCTATGGCATCAGAGAACCACCATGAAGCCTCTAAAGTGGAGAAAAATTCTCTCTTGACCATTTGAGATTTTATGGAGGAATCCAAGGAAATCGGGGAGGTATACGCCGTAGTGGTGAAGGGCGAAGAAGAGGAACCCTCAAACATCTCTCCAAGCCTAAGACAGTTGTTAAACAAATTCAAAGAAGTTTGGCCTGAAGATTTACCTGATAGATTGCCCCCCATGAGAGACATCCAACATCACATAGACCTCGTCCCTTGGGCTAGCCTGCCCAATCGACCTCATTATTGGATGAGTCCGAAGGAGTGTGAGATACTTCAAGGCCAAGTAGAGGAATTGATCCGTAAGGGTCTATTAAGAGAGAACATAAGCCCATGTGTTATACCAGCATTATTAACGCCAAAAAAAGATGAAAGCTGGCGCATGTGTGTCGACAGTCAGGCAATCAACAAAATTACCATCAAATATCGGTTCCCAATACCACGGTTGGACGAAATGCTCGAAATGCTGGGAGGGGCCAAGGTGTTCTCTAAACTAGGTCTAAAGCGCGGGTACCATCAGATTTGTATCCGACACGGTGATGAGTGAAAAACGGCATTAAAGATAAAGGAAGGGTTGTATGAGTGGCTAATCATGCCCTTCGGTCTATTGAACGCACCAAGTACTTTTATGCGTTTGATGAATCAAGTTCTAAAACCGTTCACTGGCTGATTTCTGATAGTATATTTTGATGACATATTAATATATAGACAAGATGAGGCGGAGCACAAGAAACATCTCAGGCGGGTGTTGCAAGTCCTACAAGATAACAAGTTGTACATCAACTTGAAAAAGTGTAGCTTTTTAACTGACAGTCTGTTGTTTCTAGGATTTGTTGTAACGTCCACAGGCATTCGAGTGGACGATGAAAAGGTGCGAGCTATTAGGAAATGGCCAATCCCGACAAACATTCATGAGGTGAGAAGTTTCACGGATTGATGACTTTTTATCATCGATTTGTGCGAGACTTTAGCACCATAGTCGCTCCTATAACAGATTGCATGAAAAAGGGACCATTCTAGTGGACCGATAAAGCTGACAAGAGCTTTCATGAGATCAAGCATCGTTTGTCTACAACACCAATCTTGGTGCTTCCTAATTTCGACAAGTTGTTTGAGGTTGAGTGTAACGCTTCATACGTCGGAATTGGGGGAGTATTATCATAGGAAGGCAGGCCGGTAGCCTTCTACAGCGAGAAGCTTAACGAAGCCCGAAAGAAGTGGTCAACTTATGAGCTTGAGTTCAAGCAGTTGTTCAGGCGCTGCGACTTTGGCGACATTATTTGATTCAAAGGGAGTTTGTTCTGTACACTGACCATCAAGCATTAAAGTTTATTAATAGTCAGACTAACGTGAATAGTGTGCATGTTAGATGGGTTACGTTTTTATAGGAATTTACGTTCGTTCTGAAGCACAAGTCAGGACAGCAGAACAAGGTGGCTGATGCACTTAGCCATCGTGCATCACTACTTGTTACGATGAGCAATGAGGTGGTTGGCTTTGATTATCTCAAGGACCTGTATGCCGAGGATAAGGACTTCAAAGATTCTTGGTTGAAGTGTCAAGAAGGTCACCCTAGTGACTTCTATATACATGACGATTTTCTCTTCAAAGGGAATCGATTGTGCATCCCCCAAAGTTCTCTAAGGGAGCAGATTATTCAGGAGCTACATGGAGGATGCCTCGGTGGACACCTTGGGCGAGATAAGACGCGAGCTCTTGTGGAAGAATGGTATTACTGGCCGTAATTAGTATATGATGTGGGAAGAGCTGTACAACGTTGTCATATTTGTCAAACTTTTAAGGGGCAATCTCAGAATACGGGCCTCTACACCCCGTTACTTATACCTGATGGTCCTTGGGAGGATTTATCAATGGACTTCGTGCTTGGTCTTCCACGAACACAACGCGGCATGAATTCGATGTTCGTGGTGGTCGATCGTTTCTCCAAGATGACGCACTTTATCCTATGCAAGAAGACCCTCGATGCAACACATGTGGCGAATCTATTCTTCAGGTAGGTCGTACGGCTACACGGGGTCTCTAAGACCATTACTTCTGATCGTGACACGAAGTTCATTAGCCACTTTTGACGGACTTTGTGGACTCGATTCGATACACGACTTCAATTCAGCAGTGCTTACCACTCACAGACTGATGGGTGGACCGAAGTTGTGAATCGCATATTGGGAAACCTCCTTCGCAGTATTGTAGGAGACAATTCGAAGCAGTGGGACTTGGCCTTATCTCAAGTAGAGTTTGCGTTCAACAACATGGTAAACCGCTCGACAAGGAAATTACCGTTCCGGATTATTTACGGACGAGTGCCTCGCCATACACTTGACTTGGTCCCTTTGCCCAAGCACCCAAGCATGAGCATTGTAGCAGAACATATGACAGATAAGATCATGGGCATCCATGCAGAAGTGTAGGCCAAGCTATATGCCTCGAACAAGAAGTACAAGGAACAAGCGGACAAGCACCGACGATAAAAAGTGTTCGAGGTGGGCGACCGCGTTATGGTCCATCTGCGTAAAGAGAGATTTTCAACCGGGACGTACAAAAAGTTAAAAAATAAGAAGATTGGACCGGTACCAATCATCCGAAAGATCAATGACAACGCTTATGTTGTTGATCTTCCAGATGACCTGGCGATCTCACGGACTTTCAACGTCACGGACCTGACCGAGTATCATGAACCAACACAGGAGGAGAACTCGAAGACGAGTTCTTTTCAAGTGGAGGGGACTGATGTAGAGTGGATCGCAGACAATTTCATGGCCAAGATGGATTAAAAAAGGCACGGTCAACGACATAAGTGATCCAGACCGTTGGACCTTAGATCGGGTGTATCTTGCAACCCGGAATGAGTTATCTGACGTAAAATATATGATTTTGGGGTAGAACGAGCTACTTTAGCCAACCAACCCTGCTACGCCGGGTTGTGTAGCTTGGATTTGTGAGAAACCCCTTGATCGACGGTCGTTTTCTCGTTTTAATTTCGTTTTTACTATAAATAGTAAGTTTTAGTTTGCTTATAGCTCTTCATCCGTTGGGCTTTAGGAGTTGTGTCCAACATGAAAAGTGCTTAGGATAATTAGGAGAATTGTTTGGTGAAGCCCAATAGGACACTTACTATTTTTGGCTGAAAACCTTGCGCACTAGTAGACATCACGACCGTCTATAAATAGTAAGTTTACTATTTATAGGATTCTAGGAGTTTTAGTTGTAGTTTGAGTCTGATTTCTTTCCTATTGTTTGGTACCCTTATTTAAAGGGATGTAAACTCATTTTTAGTGATTCATCAATTAATTTTGAATTTTATTAGAATATATTTCTATTCTCTTGCTTTCTTTCCTAGTGGATTCGAGAAGTCTCTATGAGGGGTCCAGAGAAGCTCTGTGGATTCGGAGTAGTTATCCTTGAGGAAGACGGTGATCGACCTCATCATGTTCATCCCTGTGTCAACCAGCTGCTGATTCTGTTAGCCTCATTTTTTTTTATTCTCCAATTTTACGACGGAGTGGCCTTAAAATTAGAGAATGTCATTTATAAGTTAAAAATGCTCTCTGCATGTATGCAAAACAAACTCTTGAGACCTTTTTTTGTATCATTAGGTAAAGTTCCTCTACCATATGGTGATACCTGCAGTAATACAAAGTGACGCAAGGATGAACGTGATGAGTATGATCACCATCTTCCTCAAGGATAACTACGTTGAATTCATGGAGCTTCTCTAGACTCCTCATGGAGACTTCTCGAATCCATGAGGAAAAAAAAGTAAGAAAATAAAAATAATATTCTAAAAAATTCATAAATTGATTGATGATTGTAATAAACAAGTCTACAATCCTTTAAATACAGATACCAAGTCTCCAAAGAAGTTTCGGAATTAAATTAGAACTAAAACTCTGTAAAATTTGTAGCTTACTATAAATAGTAAATTTATTATTTAAAGTAAGTATCCTATTTTACTTGACCACATTATTCTCCCAATTATTATAAGAACTTTTCATGTTGAACACAATTCCTAAAGCTCAGCAGATGAAGAGTTACAATTAAACCAAAACTTATTAAAAATAGTAAAAATAGAAATAAACAAGGAATTCGATCGTCAATCTGATGGAATCTCACAAATTCAGCATGGTAACCTGGAATAGCCAGGTTAGTTAGCTAAAGTAGCTTGTCCTACCCCAAAATCCTATATGTTACGTCGAGTAACTCATTTCGGTTTCTAAGATATGCCTGTTCTAAGGTTTTGACGGTCTTGATGACTTCTGCCTCTAATCGGGCCTTCTCTAATCCATCTTGGACATGAAAGCGTCTGCTACCCACTCTACATCAATTCCCTCCACTTCAAAAGAACTCGTTCTCGAATTCTCATCCTGCTTCGGTTCATGATACTTGGTCAGGTGCGGCCCGTAACAATACTCGGATCAAAAGTTATGATCAATTTACGGTTCACCTTCTTTTGGTCCAATCATACAAGGAATTTTTTGGTGCCACATCCTACATCAGACTGCTCTACTAAAAAAAAAAAACTCGTCCTCGAGTTACTTAAGGAACTTCACTCATGATACTCAAATAAATTCTGGCGTCAATGTTTATTACCATTTCCATTGGATCTTGCATTAAGCTCTTGAGCTGACACAATACATATACTTATGTTCTCATTAACTTGACTAGTATGGATCAATTCCTTCACTTGTGCCTATAAGATCTTACATTCTTTTTTAATCATCTGACAATGAGGATGGTTAGGCAACCTTGCCCTATGAATAAGGTTTATGTGATGTTGGATGTTCCTCATGGGCTGCAATCTACCAAGTAAATCTTCAGGCCAATATTATTTCAATTTATTTAGCAATAGCCTTAAACTTAGAGGAAGGTCTAGGGGCTTCGATCTCTCACCCTTTTTCACCACGACATACATCTCGTGGGTTTCCTTAAATTCCTCCATGAAATCCTGAATGATCAAAAGGGAGCCCCCTTCATTTTAAAAGCTTTTGATTGTTTCTCTAGTACCATAGGGGTAATGATTATCTTTTAACCATCCTTGACAAAAATATAAACATTGTCTCGTCATCTGTGGGTCGCATCATAGTCAGATTGTTATGGTCAACCGGGTAACATATGGCATGCTTTCATGTCGACTATGTTACAAAGTATATGATCCTTATAAGTTTTACCAATTGAAAACGAGACAGTGCATTGTTCAATTACCTTGGTCTCATTCACCTTTTTTTATCCAGCCAATTGAGTACGGAAAATGACGTTTTGTCATTAGTAGCTGCAACTTATTCACCATCACTTTCGAGATGATATTTTCACTACTACCACTATCTATGATTATATCACAGACATTGTCGTTGACGGTACACTACATACGAAATATATTGTGTCGCTGAGATATAATTGCTTTTGTGGGTGTACAATAATCACCTTACGACTAGAGATTCACCACGATCCTCGTTCATCCATTCTTTGTCATCTGCTCCTTCCTTAATGACTTGTTCATCTTCTTCAAAGTCAGGGTCTTCTTGTGTGGCCTCACATTCAATGGTCCTTTCGTTTATGGTCAAGTGGGTTGTCCGTTGAGGACATTTGTTTAATAAGTGGCATAGTTGGTCACAATGATAATAATTGTTTGGCCTTAGCTAAACGTAAAGATTTAGAATCCTACTTAGGCCCGCTATTGTGGGTGCTACGTGTTGAGGCTTAGATGGGCCAATTCCTGTGTCATAATTTGCGATTGCAAGAGGTTGGGGATATCCTCCTACTGGGTTTTTTCTCTATGCCAGCATTGAATCCTGCGTGGGGAGTCCGAGTTGAAGGATAAAGCTAAGTAAGAGAATTCTTACAAGTTGCGTTTCTCCATTCAAATGGTAGACCCGAGTACGAAGAACACCAGATGAAAGAAGTCAGGGCCATCCAATCACCTTGTTTACATACGTGTCCTTCCTATGTGATGGATGATTGTCAATTGCTCTCTATGGCGTCCCCCATCAGACGAGTCGCATGATTGTTCTGGTTTTTTTTTTCATCTAGGTAATCTTGATTGTACAAAATGGAGTCTGGACTTTGCACTCAAATGAAAGGACGCTGGGATATTAGGCGGAGCTTACTGTAATATTTGTGAGAAATCCACTACATCCATGCATTCTGCGAGCTTCTTACAATGTGATAAAAAATGATCAACTCAAGTGGGATGAAGGAGATGAAAAATCAAGGGAAGAAATGCCTACCGTTGAAACTTTCCTAAGCTCCAACTTGCTTCTTTTTTTTTCTTTTTTTTTTTTCCTTTTTTTTTAAAGCTTGTTAGCACACCCAGTTCACAACCACGGAATCGATACCAATACCTCAGTGTCGAAACGAGGTATATTTCACTCAGTCCACCACTTGAGCTATTGATCGGGGTGTAAAGCTCCACCTTGCTGTTTATATGCCATCCAAATCTTTTATAATGCCATTCCCACTGGAATAAAGTGAAAAAAAAAAAAAACTTTAGCCCGATATAAAACTTTTGAGGTCATATGAATGTTTCAACGGTTATCATTGAATTCATAATTTTTCCTCTCATGTGACCCATTGGAATCTTATATCTGCCTCGTTTTTTATGTCTTGTACTCGTATTTTATGTCGTGTAGTAAAATAGGCTCAAAAAACGGATGGACGGAGTGGATTTCTTAAAACATCATGGTGAGCCCCACTTAGCATCCTAGCGCACGAGCTTCCTCGTATAAGCTTTACAGGAAATCCTCGTCCACATGCTACTTGAAATATTTGGTTCAAGTCGTCGTTCTTATCTGCACATGTCGCATATTCCACTGCATCGGGGAAGTGACTTTGGCTCTTATTTCCTTTCTTAGGTCACCCGTGACGTCAACGTTCCTCCATCATAATCTTTTTAAAAGCGAGTATAGGCATCCTTACACATTCACGTGAAGCCCTACGTACATGGATCAAATGTACATCAATCTTAACAATCTGGACCGTAAATCCCATTATGGATGAGTCATATAATCTGAAACTACCCGAATCTGGTGAACCAAATCGTCTAATTGGTCACCATCACATGAACAATATAAGCAGAAAAAAATAAAACTATTGACAAATGATGTTTTTTAGATGTTAGGGTCATCCAATTAGTCGAGCTTGTTCCCAGCTACAGTGGGACCATGATTTGAACCCTTTGGTTTGATGTACATGAATGTGAGCTAGGTCCCATCAACCCTGGGATCCAAATATTTAGATTGATGTACATGAATGCCACGTATAACAGGTAACGAAGATGGTCAAAGTTTGTGCAGTTCGCTCTAGTAATATAGGGCTGTCAGGGGTACTAGACCCGAGGCGGGACCACATGTTAACATTAACCGTACCAATCTAATTTCTTTGATTCATTTTGGTATGCCCTTTCCGTGAATTCAATGGTCAAGAAGTGACATGTCTTGTCGCACATAAAAACATAAGCATGCGAGAGACTTTCTATGAGATATTTGTAACAATTTCTATACAATCACAATTGGCACTCAACTGAATATTACATATTATTTAATGATAAGGTGCAGTTAATAAGTTTAAAAGAAAGAAAGCTAGGAAGAAGAAAGGAACATTTATAAGAATACAAAAAGACAGAAAAATATGAAAAATGGCCGTGGTAATAATTCTACTGCTAATTAAAATAAAGAACATAGATAAATGCGAAGTATTTGCAAGGTAGAAAAGGTTATAAATAGAAGGGAAACTAATATAACAAATCATATCATATCAATCAAACAAATCAATTAAATTATCTTTCAATTATCTTGTAATTTATCTTTCATTTTCATAGCTTAGCTCTTTCTCATGAGTAGTCGTAATCGATTAGCTATAATCTTAGTCTACACTTATACATTAAACTTTTATCTCAATATAAGTTGTTCTTTATTTAGAAAAAAAAAAAATCTTACGATTGTGCCTCGATCAACTTAACATGTTTTCTTTTTGTTTAACAACAACCAAGTATTAGAAAAGCCTTTTCATATGAAAGGGAAAGCGGAATCCATTTTCAGAGAAAGATTCCAACCCTTCGAATATCGCCTGATCACTTTATAAAACAACTTGTAAGTGACAGAATAGGCGATCGATCTTTTCAGATTTCGGTCATATACGATCGCAATCATTGTATATGCGTGTTTGGGGTCAAGTTGTTCAATTGGAATTAAGCTGCACAATCGGTTCTAGCATACTTGCCCGCACCACACATGAAAAATATCCAAAAAAAAAAAAAAAGAAGTGTTAAACAATTTTTAGCACGCTAGATGGGACCAAACTATAAGAATATAGGACAGATTTGATGAAAGGCCAGAATAATGGCTCTGATTGTATTGATCTTTATATAAAGAATTTTTACAGATAATGTTTGTTACAAGAGTTATCTATTTGCACGATAAGCTATATGAGTAGGATAAACATAATTCTATAATCTGTTACATGAAAACAACCTGTTAGGATAAAGATAACAATTCAAAACTAAAGTTAATCATAATCTGGAAGAGTCATATAATAAACTGGATTCTTCCAGACCTATGATGATCTGGATTCTGAAGTTATCTTAACAACCCCTCTCAAACTCATGGGAAGTGGAGTGATCATGAGTTTGTCTCTAAGAAATAGGAATCTAGCAGATGCTAGTCCCTTAGTGAGGATGTCTGCAAATTGATCAGTTGTGGAGATGTACTGAGGCTCAATATCCTCATGCAGAATTTTCTCTCTAATAAAATGATAGTCGATTTCTATATGTTTTGTCCTGGCATGAAAGATGGGATTGGAAACAAGTGCAATAGCTCCTAAGTTGTCACACCAGAGCACTGGTGGAGAAGAAAGTGGTAGCTGGAGCTCTTTGAACAACATTCTTAACCAATATAATTCTGCCGTGGCTATAGCCATTGAACGATATTTGGACTCAGTACTTGACCTTGAGACAACCGGTTGCTTCTTAGACTGCTAAGAGATTAAACAATTACCAAGAAAAATCTCAAAACCACTTGTAGACTTTCGGCCAATAGGATCCCCAACCCAATCTGAGTCACAATAGGCTTGGAGAGTCAAAGAACCAAGAGTAAACCATAGACCATGATCTACTGTCCCTTTCAAGTAGCGAAGAACCCTTTTTGCCGCAGTCAAGTAGCGAAGAACCCTTTTTGCCGCAGTAAAATGAGCTGTTGTGAGACAGTGCAGAAATTGGCAGAGTTGATTCACAGTAAAGGCAATGTCAGGCCTAGTGAGGGTGCAATATTGCAATGACCCTACAATATGTCTATAAAGAGAGATATCCTCAAGAGGATCGCCATCAAACTTTGTCAAACGCTTGCCTGAGGTGCAAGGTGCTAAATAAGGTTTGGCTCCAACCATGCCAACCCGTTGAAGAAGGTCTACAATGTACTTGGATTGATTGAGGTGAAGACCTTGATCAGTCCTATGTACATGTATACCTAAGAAGTATGAGAGGTTCCAAGATCTTTCAACTTGAATTCAATCTGCAACTGCTGAATAAGCTGATTAATATGAGTCAAATGAGTGCCTGTAACAATAATGTCATCAACATAAACCAGGATAAATAAATGGACTGGTAGTTTGTGCAACATGAAGAGAGAGGTGTCCACCAAAGAAGCTGTGAATCCGAGAGCCAACAAGGCTTGAGATAACCTGTGAAACCAGGCTCTTGGAGCCTGTTTGAGGCCATAGAGAGTCTTGTGAAGTCTACACACATGATGTGGATAAATAGAGTCGACAAAACCTTTTGGTTGTTCCATGTATACTTCCTCAGCAAGTTACCCATGCAAGAAGGCATTTGAAACATCCAGTTGTTTAAGTGGCCAATTGAATTGAAGAGCCAATGCCAAGAGAAGTCTTATGGTGCTGGCTTGATAACAGGGCTGAAAGTCTCTTTAAAATCAATACCATCTCTTTGCTCAAATCCTTTGGCAACTAGCCTTGCTTTGTATCGGTCTATGGTTCCATCAGGTTTAGTTTTCAGCTTATAAACACATTTTTTGCTGATGATATTTCTGTTGGGTGGTCGTGGACAGAGGGACCAAGTTTTGTTCTCTAGCAGGGCATTGAATTCACTCTCCATAGCAGCCACCCAAAGGGAATTTGAAGAAGCCTGGAGAAAGGTAGTGGGCTCACTAGGTAAGGAGATTGTAGTAAGAGCTTTTAATGGGTGTTTGGTTGAGTAATGTAATTGAAAGTCTGAAAAATCTTTGGGTTTGAGACGGCCAGTTTGGGACCTAGTGACTATACGAGATGGTGGTTGTTCAGAAGGTAAGACTTGGCTTAGAGAGGTGGTATTTGTTGATGATTGAGTTTGTGATGCAGGATGTGATTGTTGACCAGGTAGTTTAGGAAGCGTATTGACCTGTGAAGTGTTTTCTGGTGAACTACTTAAAGAGAGTATGTTATCATTTATAGTAGGACCAGAATAATCAATAATAGAATGCTTAATAGGAAGGTAAGAGTCATTGACAAGAAATATACCTGGAGAAGGATGGTTACTGACAGAAGATCCAGAAATGGTCTTGTCCAGTGAACAAAACAGAAGCTCATCAAATATCACATTTCTTGAGATGAATATCTTGTTGGAGACTGGATCAAGGCATCTGTATCCTTTGTGACTGGAGCTATAGCCAAGAAAAATGCATTGCTTGCTGTGAAATTCAATTTTATGCTTGGTATATGACCTAAGATAAGGATAACATGCACAGCCAAAAGCTCTCAAGTGAGTGTAATCTGCTCTCAGGTTAAACAGTTTGGTATATGGAATGGAGAATTTGATTGATGAAGATGGTAATCTGTTTATTAGATACACAACAGTTTGACAGGCCTCAACCCAGTAACTTGTAGGAAGTTTGGATTGATCTAAGAAAGTGAGACTTGTTTCTATAATGTGTTTATGCTTTCTCTCGGCAATACCATTTTGCTGAGGTGTATGTGGACATGAGATTTTATGACGAATTCCATGAGAAGACAAAAACTTAGTGAACTGATGAGATAAGTATTCCCCTCCTCCATCAGTTTGAAGTTGGCGAATCTTAGTGGAAAGTTGGTTCTCAATGAGGCATTTAAACTTAGCAAAACAGATAAAGAGATTTGATTTTAATTTTAGAGGAAACAACCATGTATATCTCGAGCAGTCATCTACAAACACAACATAATACCTGAATCCATTTATTGACATGATTGGTGAGGTCCAAATATCACTATGAACTAACTCTAGAGGTGAGTTGGTTACATGAGTTGAAATTGGAAAGGGCAGATGCCTACTTTTGCTTATTTGGCAAGAATTACATAATGTGGATTCTATATTGGCTTGGGACATAGGTAAATGATGTATTGTGGTTATTTTCTGGAAAATTTGATCATGAGGATGGCCCAGTCTTTTATGCCAAATTACTGAGGTAGTTCGAGCTCCAACAAAGGCTACAGGACTTCTCTCTTTATTCACGAATACTTGCTGCTTCAACTTCACTAGATATAGACCATTCTCATTGGGTCCCTGCAGTAGGATTTTTCCTGTGACATTGTCCTTGACAAGAAAGTAAGTGTCTGTTACTTTAAACCAACAGTCATTATCTTGACAGAATTTTTGTATGGAAAGTAGATTTGTTGAAGCATTGGGACAATGAAGAATATTTTTAAGATGAAGAAAGGAGTTTCTAGTTTTAAAGGAAGAAGTGCCTGTATGAGTTATGTTGAGTCCACTACCATTTCCAATAGCAACTTGATCATTTCCTTTGTAAGGCTGCTGCAGGGTGAGATTCTCCAATGAAGCTGAGATATGACTATTGGCTCCACTATCAGCCAGCCATTCTTCCTCCTCTTGAATTACATTGGTTTGGGCAACCATTACAGCTAATTCCTTAGGTGGATGTCTGCCTTGAAAGGCATAATCCATTCGATGAAAACAGTCTAAAGCTTGGTGACCATTCCTGCCACAGATTTGATAAGGGAATCGGTTAGAGGACTTCTGGTCTGTATAATTTCTTTTACCTTGATTCGAGTGACCTCCAACATGATAGTTCCTTTTGAATGTTTTTGTGTATTAGAGTTCCTGAAGGGAGTGCCCTGACTTCCACCAGATTTCTTCTTCTGAGTTGAAGGCTTTTGAGTATAAAATGCAACAGAGTTGCTGCTTTCTGAGTCTGCAGCTTAGTGTTCCAAGAGTTGTTCATAACTGAGCAATTCTGATTGAAATTCCTCAATAGATAAAGATCTATCTCGTGTGGCAAATGAGATAGTAGTTATAAGAGGAGTGTATTGTGGGTTAAGGCCTCCCACAATATAAGAGATGAGATCATCATCTCCTACTGGCTTTCCAACTAGAGCCAGTTGATCAGCAAGGGTCTTGGCAGCGTCAAGAAAGTCAGAGCAGCTCTTGTTACCTTGCCATAGATTTTGCAGCTGGCGACATAGGTGATTAATCCGAGACCTTGAGGGTGAAGCAAACCTGTTGGCCAGTGCAGTCCACACCTGATGTGAGGTGTTGAGACCATAGACAGTAGATATCACTTACTCAGAAAGTGTTGAGATAAACCAGCTCAATATGTATTGATCCTTTCTTTCCCAGGTGATATATGCAGGATTAACAGTTGGATCCTCTTTATCTGGGGTTGATAGGTATTTTGGGGGACAAGTTTCTGAGCCTTCTACAATGCTCAAGAAACCATTGGTGCGCAAGATGGGAAGAAACTGACAGACCCATATTAGGTAGTTATTGTCATCAAGTTTGGTGGAAACAAGATGAGCAATATTTGGAATTGAAAGGGAGTTTGCGGAAGCAGTTGAAGATTCGGCCATGGATGGGTGGTGTGAACCTAGGGGCTATGATACCATATAAGAATATAGGATAGATTTGATGAAAGGCCAGAATAATGGCTCTGATTATATTGATCTCTATATAAAGAACTTTTACAGATAATGTTTGTTACAAGAGTTATCTAGTTGCACGATAAGCTATATGAGTAGGATAAACACAATTCTACAATCTGTTACATGAAAACAACCTGTTAGGATAAAGATAACAATTCAAAAGAAGTTAATCATAATCTGGAAGAGTCCTATAATGAACTGGATTCTTCCAGACCTATGATGATCTAGATTCTGAAGTTATCTTAACACAAACTACTTAGTTATCATAAAAAGCCGATATATTCAAGTATCATTGTGTTGTAAAACATGAGATGAAAGAGTGATCACAGTACTTCTACCGCTCATGAACCTCACTTGAGTTGTAGGCACAACCAACACTTGAGTTGTTGCCAAACCCAACACCCAGTTCTTTAAACCTGGATAGGGCATGCATCCTCATCACAACTGACCCTTTAGAGATAATGTCTACTGGGTTATGTGAAATGCAAATGGCTATTCAACATATTACTGAATAGTCACTAACTTAGGTTGAACAATCTCAATATCAGGATGAAACCTTCAATAGATGGATGGTTAGTCAAGCCAAGAGCATGAATAGGATGATGGCCATCATTACTAAATGAATGCCTAGTGTACATTAGAAAATTGTGCCTCAACTTGTTGATGAAGCAAGATCTATCGGAAATTTGGCGCTAATAATGCCTAAATATTGCACATTTATCCCCCATATGGCATTGCTTTTATCGCATACATCAAGTTAATTAATCCTAATTATATGTGTTTCATGTGGAACGAGAGATTTGAAGTCCAAGACCAAATATAAGTTAAAAGTGAGGATTTAAAGCTAAAAAATGATCAACAGTGTAGTGATTAAATATTTAAGAGCTCAATAAATGATGATCAAGCGTATTTGAGCACATGAATCAAAGAAAATTAAGAGGAAGCCGAAAAAAGCTTGGTTCCAATAGAAGTCCTATTTATGCATATTTTTGAAACTCCAAGATACCACCGAAAATTCTTTCATAATTGCAACTTGGTTCCAAGGTAACAAGATTCCCTTAGTTGGGTCATTGACGTAGTTGACTCAAAGCAACGCATGATGAATTAAGCTAAGCCAATCATTTTTGTGAAAACTTAAAATTATTTTATTTGTAGAAGTTAAAAAGAGTTTGACATTAGCTGTAAAAAAATTATAATTACATTTTGAAATCATGACCTTAGTTAAGGAACCAGGCATGTATAACTGATGTAGAGCGGGTCGTGGACACTTTCATGTCTAAGATGGACCAGAGAAGGCCCGATCGGAGACGAAAGTGATCAGGACTACCAGAACCCTAAAACAGACATGTCTCGCAAACCGGAATGAGTCATTTGATATATTATATATATGATTTTGAGGTAGGATAAGCTACTTTAGCCACCCAATCTGCTACGTTGGGTTGCCCTCCCCGAATTTGTGAGATTCCATATAATTGACTGTCGAAAGTCCATTTTAATTTCATTTTTATTATTTATAGTAAGTTTTAATTCGATCATAACTCTTGATCCTTTAAGCTTTAGGAGTCGTGCCCAACATGAAAAGGGCTTAGAAAAATTAGGAGAATAACGTAGTTAACGCTAAATTAGACCCTTACTAATTGTGGTTGAAAACCATGAAATCTAGTAGGAATCATGATTGTCTATAAATAGTAAGTTTACCACTTATAGTAAGTCACATTTTTAGGGAGTTCGAGTTGGAGTTTGATTCTAAAACTTGTTCCTAGGTTTGCTATCAATATTTAAAGGGTTGTAAATTCATTTTTTTTAAAAATAAATCATCAATCAATTATTTTTCGAATTTATTTCTATTATCTTATTTTTTTTCTTGTGGATTCAAGAAATCTCTGTGAGGAGTTCAAATAAACTTTGTGGATTCAGAGTAATTATCCCCTTGAGGAAGATGGTGATCCATGTTCATCTTGTGTCAATAACTATTATACATGGCTGCATTTTTTGTTATTTTAGCTAGTTGGAATGATTTTAATGTTTATAAATATTTTAAATATATATAGGCCATTGTGTATTTTCAATTAACTATTAAATATCAAATTGTGGTCAAATGATGACTTTGGTCAAGTCTTCGAGTTGAACCAGCTGGACTTTCGAGTTGAGATGAGTTTTCAGTGTTTTGAGCTAATGGTCTTTTCCTGGAGTCCTTCACAGCCTCGGCTATGGAAGTTTATTTACTAGGTTTTGATTGTATGTAATGTTTTGTTGCATTGGAAATCAGTAAATGTAAAACAGGCAGGTCTTTGCTACCCTTTACGCTTGTTTGTCAGGAGCTGCATGATAAAACTTCATTTTGCTTTGCAACCATTATTCTTTATGATTATGGGCTTTACTTGGAGGAAAGCAATTTTTATGGTTACTGTATCTTTGGAATTGTGTGTTGCAATTACTTTCAAGCTGCCCTTGGATTTTGTTTGTAAACCAGAATTGTCAATTTGGTCGATGAATTGTTACATTGTTGCTATGTTTGGATGCAAATGTGAATTGAAAAATGGCAAGTCTGTACAGATTTTTATTTGATTGCTTACTGTTGGCGTTTGTTGTAAAACAGATGAATCAGTTTCGGATAATGAATCATAGCAAACTGCCAGGTTTCGGATGTTGTAAAACAGAAGTAGAGTGTTTCTCGGTGTAATCATCTCGCTGGGTGACGTTCTTCAGGGTCCGGCCTCTGCCCGGTTGCCTGCTGTTTGTTTGCTAGTTTGAGGGAGTCTGGCTGTCAGGTTTGGAGTTTCTTCTGGTTTGAAGCGGCTGGTAGTAGTTGGAGCAGTTTTGGAATCTGCTGCTGCTCTGGTTTCTCCTCTGTTTCAGCTCTGGTTATTCATTTTATCTTCGCCAGTTTTAGTTCCGCTGACTGATGCGGATTTCTCGGTTTTCTCTGCATTTATGTGGAGCCCCTCTGGATGCTATTGCTTCTGGTATCAGTGCTTTCATATGTTGCTGCCGCGCTGATAGGTCCAGCCAGTTTTCGTTTTTCTCTGTCACTCTGTTTAGCCATATGTAGGGGTTTGATATGATAGGCAGGGCCCGGATCTTTTTGTTGGGGCCTGCCCGATTGGCTGTATATCCCTGTTTTCATATTTATAGATCAGGTGGATCATCCTCCACCATCCATTTAAAAATAATAATAATAAAATCATAGCAAACTGTATCTTCTGGCTGCTAACTACTAAAATACTAAGCATTCTCCGCCAATTCCTAAACACCGTTGTGTCATCCACAGTACACGTAGTGTAGTGTAATTGTACATCCAAACAGACCGTCCAAATTGTGGACCCTCTATCCTTTAAAATTGTTGCCATCAATTTGGTGGTTAAAAGGAAATGGTCAGTTGTTTTCTAACTGACTTATATGCTTCCAATATTAGATCCATACCACAAGCTGGGTGGACCAGATTCTTTCAGGAAAAGTATAGAAGGTCAGAAAAACCTGATGGATGGATTGGGTGTCAAACCTATGCGTAGGCCTGGCCATGGGATGGGCGCTTGAGCCTTGATCTGGTCGGAGTCTATTAAAATTTTAAAATTTTCTGGCCCAGGCCTCGCCCACTGCCCATCATAACTGTGCCATGTTGGCACGTGTGACGTGTACAATGTCCGCTTAGCAAAGCTCACATTATTATAGTTGTTATTATTATTATTAGGGATTTTTATAAATTAGTACCTCATTAATATGCTATTTACATCTGGGTACCCTTTTTGTTGAAACAGTCCAGAGCATAATATAAAGGGAATTGCCGGAATTGCCAGAAGCTTGGTGACTGTGGTTAGCTGGTGGTTAGTTTCATACACTTTCCACTTTTTCACAAGTTAGATATCATCAAGTGAGAGAAGTCATATGACTCTAGTGTAGCTGTTTGGTTATTGCGCGGTTTTATACACTTTCAACTCTGGTATGAGATTTTGTTAGTGTTTACTGTTGGTTGTTTACTCTATTTTTCTTAAAATGAATAGTTTAGCATGCTCCAATGGACTACCCAATTGAACAGCTCCACGTGACACAGGTATGCTTTCTTACCTTTATACTGTGATTTTGAATTGTATAGATATTTTATAACTTTTTACAATTCATGCATTTGAACAGTCATGCATGCCTTCATATTATGATTTTGTTGTGTATAGATATGCTATTAGGTGCAACAAATTCAAAATAGCAAATTTAAAAGTTGTTTTATTTTTATGTTGAATTTTACCGATGGACCAAATCTGTCGCTACTATCAGAACTGTAAATTGTTAGATTTTGAGTTCGGACACTTTGCAAAGGATTGTTAAGTCCAAGTGAATAGGACTTGCAGAAAGAATCTCCAAGGCCTCAACGATGACGATGACTCGGAAGAATGAGTGGATTCTACTTCCCAAGCCTAGCTCCTAGAAAGAGAGGTTTAATTCCTCTCCACCTGGAAAGAAAGAATCTTTCAATGTGCCTACTTTCCTAATCCACTTGCTTTTTTACTTGACTTTCCTTTCTTTCTGGAATTAGAAATCTTAAGAGTATAAGCTTGAAATGCAAAGTCCGAGAGATAAGTCTTACCTGGAAGCACGACACATATATTCTATATTCTTAAGCCAAATAAACCAAATGCTTCTCCAGCTCTCGCAAGAATTGTATGGGAGTCATCCATGGATGGACTTTCCGAATGACCCTACCAGGGAATTCTACCATACTCCATGCAACTATGGTTGTTGATCCTGTTTTTGCTTATCCAAAGAATAGCAACAGACCATATCTGTTGCTCAATAGTTTTTGGAGTTTTCGTGGGACTTTTAATTTTTACGGTAGGTACAATCCATTGTTTTTTGGGCATCAGATCTGTCAAATTTTTTTTTTTTTTGATGGAACCTATCCGTCGTTTAGCTTTTATGACAACAAAATTCAATGGACGAAGTCCATTGTCAGCTGCATTTTATGACGAATTTGGTCCGTCATTCTTTTGCTGTTTTGAGATAAAATTCCATAATTTGAAGTTATTTTTACCCATGAACTTCTCCATTTCAAAAATATTCACATTCAATACCCTCAATTCCATGCTTCAAATTCAATCTGAAAACCCAACATACTCTCTGATACCACTTGCTGAGAACGCAAAAGCTCTAACATGACTTGTCTGGCACAAAAGCAACCTCAGATAGAAGCACACAACATAATAGGAAAATAAAAATTAAGCAACCACATATAACACAAAATTTACATTGAAAAACTACGATACCAAGCGAAGAACAATCCATTATAATCAAAAAGTTAAAAGAGATGAAACAACTTACAAATGAGAAATGCTAACTTCTCCCTCGAAACCCTTGAAAACATACCAAGTTTCTTTCGCTCAATCAGAGATTAACTCTAATCCCATATTAACCCGGTTTATATAACCCCTATACAAAATTAGAAACAAAAACTTGAACTTATGCATTCCACTTTGCCGCATCTTCGGTTGACCAAGACATCAACAAAATCTCTTGATCAACCAATAAAGATCTCGGTCAACTAGGAACATCACAATGTGCTCGACCTATGAATTCCTCGTTTGACTAAACAACACTACAACAGATTAGAGGCACTATCAATAGAAAGCTTATCAAATTTAATTTTCCGACAAACTCAAGATCACTTAAAAGGGAGTCGAGTTCTCTTAAGTCAATTGAAATCTTTCAATGATACTAGGAGGCAATATTATAGTTTGGCAATGAGATCTTAAATCCATAAGAAATTATTAAACCAACACTATGACAACTCCTAAGTAGCCATCGAAATTGTGTTATCCCAATTTCGGATTACTATGCATCACCCGTGAAGAGAATAGATATGAAAGGAACTCACCTCCGTCAACCATCAACAGAACTTGCTTGAAGAGGATGACAGGAAAGAAGTTGTCTTGAATGTTCACATAGAGCTTAAATTTCAATCAGTGCACTATTTAATATCAAAGGAATATGGTTACACTGAAACAGTGCTCTATTTGATACGCATACATCTTGTTGTAGCTGGGCCATAGAATGAAAATACAAATGAATTAGTATACAGAAAAGAGGCATTTAAAATGACATAATAAGATCAATCAAACTCTCCAATGACTCGTACGAAGAACCTCCTCTCCTTATACAATTTATTACATTTTCCTTTAGCCCACTTGCCCTCTCTCTTATCTCTTTCCCTTCAGTCTCCACCATCAACCTTCTTATGGCCCACTCTATCTCACCTCTCTCGAACCCATTCTCTAGTTGCAATCCCACCCTCCAAACATAGCTCACATACCTAGCATTTACCTTTTGGTCCCATAAATAAGGACAGCATAACATGGGGACCCCTTCACAGATGCTCTCCAATGTAGAATTCCAACCATTGTGTGTCCAAAATCCTCCCACTGATGGGTGGGCCAACACTTCTTGTTGTGGGGCCCACTTAACGATCCAGCCCCTCTCCCGTGTCTTCTCTTCAAACCCTTCTGGCAGTTCAACCCAATCGTCACCACGTATGGAGCCAGGCCGGACCACCCACAAGAAGGCCGGGTCACTATTGGCTAGCCCCCAAGCTATCTCCACCACGTCTGTTTTATTAATAGAAGCTAAGCTCCCGAAGCTGACATACATGACGGAATGTGGTGCTTGTTTGTCTAGCCAAGTAATGCAGCTGTGGTCTTGTTTTAGCAAGCTGTTTGAAACTCCTGGCGAGAATTTATGTAGTGGGCCAATTGCAAAGATCGGAAGGGGATGATAACCTTTTCTAAATTTCTCCAATGCACTTGCTTCAATACCATCAAATGTGTTCATGATGAAACCCGAAGAGGCCTTTATGCTGTTCTTCACGTTGGCCACCAATCGCTCCAACGTCTGCGGATCCGTCAAGCTGTAGTCAGGGAGATCCTTGATTCTGAGGGGCAGAAACTCCGACACTAGGGCATCCGGCTGTTGATCTGGTTGATACAGATTAGTGAATATGTTAATGAGAATCAACATTTACACCCACACTCTTTGATAGATATGAGGTAGATTCGAGCTGTGTGGGCCCCACCGTTGTTGGCTTGACTGCGAGATCCAAGCTTTCCATCAGGTGCGCCACTTTAACTAGGATCTTTTGGTTAGATAAATCAGGTCATTTATGGTAGGAATGCCATGTGTTTTTCTCAAGTATCTTGTAGTGGGTTGCTAATCCCCTACTATCAAGGTGTGCCATGATGGTAATGGTGATGGCTCTTAATGGTGGTTGTAACTGCCACCACCGTTACCATTAAGATATGGGCTGTAATGTCTGTTATGATCCTTTTTGTTTTAAAAATAATAATAATAACTGAAATAAAAAGAAAAAACTGTATTAGCCCTATAGCAGGTCATAACGGCTGTTACATGGCCGATGTAAGTAATTTTTTCAAGTAACAGCTGTTACAACCGTTACAACCCATAACATGTAATGGTTGGCACCTTACCTTTTATAGACTCCCCATCTACCGTTCTAACTGTGAAATCTTCAACACCCTAGAGAGAAATCGCACTCCTTATCCTTTGGAAACACTAATCTACATTAACCTTTTATTTGAATGATTGAAAACCAATATTAAAAAAATAAATGTTTTTTTATAACACTAACGGTATTAAAATAAGGTTTTAAAGTTCCTGATTAGCAAACCATTGTGGGGAAATACCTGAGTCTCCGCCACAAATTGTCAAGACCAAGAGGCCTCATGGCCATTGATTCAAGAATCATTCCCACCTATTGCCTATGTCCCTTAGTGAAGATGGAAAGTGATGAAAGGCCTAATTCCAGATATCTTAGGGGCCGTTTGGCACCATAGATTTTAGGGGTTTGAGGAGAAATCCCCTAGTATGTTTGGCACCATAAAGTAATTGTGGGTTTCAAGTCCCCTCAACAAAGGGGTTTGAAATCCAAGGTGAAAGCTTAGATCACATCTAAAATCCTTCCAAGAGTAACATGTGTAACATGTGTATCACTAGGCTATTAATCTATTGGGCACATGGCCCACTGATGATATCCCAAAACAATCATATTATCAATTGCATCACTATAATTACTTTAATTAGATGATCTGTGCCGTCCAAGTATTGTCAACGTAAATCAACAGTTAAAAGTCATTGGTTAGTCATTCGGATGTAATCTTGTGCTTGTGACCCATCTGAGACTTGGAATTTCATCATTTTTGGGCAAAGTATATATTTCAACAGGCTTATTACAACCATTGTGCAAAGCTACTTTTGAATTACAGTGGGTGCCAAACACAACAGCAAGATTTCAAATACAGAGGGTTTCAAATAAGGGGATTCCAAATCCAGGGGTTCCGAATCCACGCTCCAAAACAAGCCCTTGGTAAATTTGAGCTTCTCGCTCCTATTGGCGGCCTCACAATGCAGTGTTGTGAGCGGTTATAGAGGGCTGATGTTTGTTTCTTATAGCTTCTTAGTCTGGCTCGGTTATTTTCTCCTTTTCCCTATCTTTTTGAGTTTTATACGTGCTTTGAGCTATGTGTAAAAGATAGGTGAGGTAGCCGTATTTTTTATGGCACCCACCCGAATATATTTTTGTCCAAAAAAGCGATAAATTTCGGATGAAAAAAATAATAATCTTGTCACAGGTGTTATACGAAGACGTGCGTGTGGCCTGATCAAAGACAACTCCCCATTTGCCGATATGGCACACGTGTGCAAAAATTAGGTTGTTCATCACGTTCGGTCCAAAATGATGGGTTTTTTTACCCGTCTTCGACCGGTCGAGAGCCCTGCTCGACCGGTTGTGGGTCGTGTTCGACTGGTCGTGGGTTACATGACTCAAACTCCAACGAGTTTAGGATATTTCTTTTCAGGGTGCTCGACTGGTCAAAGAAGGTGCTCGACCGGTCGTAGGAGGTCCACGACCGGTCGAACCTATGCAGATTCGTTCTATGAATTTGCGCGGATTTCGTGTCGCAAGTTCTTTCGCAACCGGGATGCGGAAGGGAGTTTTCAAAAACTATAAATTGGAGTTTTCTAGGGTTTTTCAAATACAAAAAAATCACAAGAGGGTTTCCTAAAGGCTTTGCAAGGGTTTTGCTAAAGGGTTTTGGGTGAGAGAGTGAGAGAAAAGAGAGAGAGGAAGCTTGTGGAAGGGAGCCGTCGTCTCAGCGCTTCTACGTCCTCGTGATCGGTGAGATCTCTCTGTTTTTTTTATTCTCTTATTGTTTATCCGCTCCTGCGAGAGTGAAGAAGGTTGTAAACGTTCTACTTCATAGTGGATTGTTGATTTGGACGAGGTCCCGTGGTTTTTACCTCTTTGAGGGTTTTTCACGTAAAAATCTCTTGTGTGGTGTGTGATTGTTGCTTTGATTTATTTCATTGCATTATTATTCCATAATTCTGGTTTATTCTAGAGGGCTAGATCCTAAGGTTTTGTGCAAGGCCCCCAACAAAGTGGTATCAGAGCGCTAAGTTCATTGAACGGGTAGGATCGGTTTGGAATTATGGAAGGTGGCTCACCAAGGATGATCAGCCTCAATGGTTCTAACTAGATCATATGGAAGGCTAAGATGGAGGACTTGCTTTATTGCAAGGATCTATATTCTCCAATACTGATGAAGATTGGAAGAAGTTAGACCGGAAGGCGGTGGGGTTTATTAGACAATGGCTGGATGATTCTGTATTCCACCATGTGTCTACAGAAACCTCATCCGCTGGCTTATGGCTGAAACTACAAGGGCTGTATGAGAGGAAGACAACTGATAATAAAATTTTTCTGATAAGGCGACTTGTGAATCTCAAGTTCAAGGATGGTGGTTCTGTGGTCGAGCACATGAATGAGGTCAGCAATATAGTGAACCAATTCTCTTCTATGAAGATGGTCATGGATGATGAATTGCAGGCTTTTTATTGCTTAGTTCATTGCCTGACAGTTGGGAGACATTGGTGGTGTCTCTAAGTAACTCCGCGCCAGACGAAAAGATATCCATAGAACAGGTTACTAGTTATCTCTTCAATGAAGAGACAAGGAGGAAGTCTCAGGGGTCTACTCAGCAAGAGGCCCTTATGACACAGGAACGGGGGAGAGGAAAGAACAGGAAGGGAGGGAAGGCCCGAGATAAATCAAGAGGCAAGTCGAGTAACAGAAAAGATGTTGAATGTTAGAATTGTGGCAAGAAGGGCCACTATAAGCATGAATGTCGTAAGGCTAAGAATGACAAGAAAGGAAAAGGAAAGGAGAAAGAAGATGAATCTGATTCTACTGCGGTCGCTTCATATGGCGACATTGTTATTATTCTTTCAGCAGATCACGATGTATGTCTTACGGCTACGAGTCAGGATACCGACTGGGTGATTGACTCAGGAGCTTCTTTTCACGCGACTCCACGTAGGGACTTCTTCACAAGTTACAAGTCAAGTGACTATGGGACCATGAAGATGAAAAATTATGGTGTATCGAAGATCGTAGGGGTCGGTGATATTTGTGTGAAGATCGATGTGGGCTGCATATTGGTTCTCAGGGATGTGAGGCATATTCCAGACCTTCACCTCAACTTGATGTCGACGGGAAGGTTGGATGATGAAGGCTATGAAAGCCAGTTTGCTGGTGGGCACTGGAAGCTCATCAAGGGTTTGTTGATCGCAGCCAGAGGAAAGAAGTGTTGCACCTTATACAAGGCAAGTGTCAGTGTATGCAAGGGTGCAAGGGTGGGTTGAACGCAGCAGAAGATTCAGTTATTGACATGTGGCACAGGCGTCTAGGTTACATGAGTGAAAAATGGCTTCAGTTACTAGGGAAGAAGCGGTTCCTTCCAGACGTGACAGGTATACCTCTCAAAACCTGTCTTGATTGTTTATTAGGGAAACAACATAGAGTTTCATTTGTTAAAACTGCTTCTCATGTTAATAAAGTGCATGCATTAGATTTGGTTTATTCTGAAAACCTTGGGTGGGGCATTGTATTTTTTTAATTTTATAGATGATGCATCTAGGAGGGTTTGGGCTTATGCTTTGAAATCCAAGGACGAGGTCTTTGGTGTGTTTAAGTTGTTTCATGCTATGGTCGAGAGAGAGACAGGTAGATCATTGAAGTGCATCCGCACTGACAATGGTGGTGAATACATTGGCGACTTTCACGAGTACTGCAAGTCCCTGAGTATACAGCATGAACAGACGGTTCCCAAGACCCCCCAGTATAATGATGTAGCTGAGCGAATGAATCGCATCATTGCTAAGAGAATCAGATGCATGATATCCCATGCGAAGTTCCCCAAGACGTTTTGGGGAAAAGCAATGCACACGGCGGTGTATCTGATAAATAAGTCTCCATCAACCCCATTGAATGGAGAAGTACTTGAGAAGGTGTGGACTGGACAGCAGTTATCTCAGGGTGTTTGGATGCAGGGTATCCATTCACGTACCGAAGGACGAGAGGTCCAAGCTCGATATGAAGATCAGGCAGTGTTTGTTCTTAGAGTACGGTGATGAAAAGTTTGGTTACAGATTCTGGGATCTGACCGAGAAGAATCTTGTCAGGAGCAGAGATGTGGTTTTCTTTAAAGATCAGTGTATTGAAGATATTGGTAAGGCAGAGAAGAACCAGCATAGTTCAGGTGAGCTAGAGGAAATGGATCCGGTTATTCCTCCCATGGTGCCTGATGATGGGGGAGTACAGTGAGGTGCAGAGGACGAGGGGGTTCCTACAGAAGATGGACCGCGGGAGCAACCCCCACTTAATCCACCTGTTGAGACACAAGTGAGGAGGTCATTTAGGAACAGACAGCCGTCCAAGAGGTACTTGCCGCATGAGTACATTATACTGACTGATGGGGGAGAGTCAGAAGATTATTCTGAGGTCCTAGCCGATAAGCATAAGGAAGAGTGGTTGAAAGCTATATAAGAGGAGATGGAATCCGTATATAAGAACCACATTATGACATGGTGAAACTGTCTAAGGGAAAGAAAGTTCTGAGCAACAAGTGGGTGTTCAAAAAGAAAGTTGAGCAGAAGAATTCACAGACGAGGTTCAAGGTCAAACTTGTGGTAAAAGGGTTCGGTCAGAGGAAATGTATAGACTTCGAGGAGATATTCTCACCAGTGGTAAAGATGACAATCCATACGGGTGTTGCTTGGGTTGACAGGTAGCATGGATCTGGAGATAGAGCAGTTGGATGTTAAAACTGCTTTCCTCCACGGTGACCTGGAAGAAGAGATCTACATGCACCAACCAGAAGGGTTCGAAGTCAAGGGCAAGGAGCATATGGTGTGTAAGCTGAGGAAGAGCTTGTATGGGCTGAAACAAGCTCCACGGCAATGGTATAAGAAGTTCGATTCGTTCATGTTACAGCATGAGTATGACAGAACGGAGTATGACCACTGTGTGTTCATGCGTAAGTTCTCAGATGGTGATTTCATAGTTCTTCTCTTATACTTTGATGACATGCTCATTATGGAAAAGGACATCAAGAAGATCGACAGGCTGAAACAGGAGTTGGGCAAGTCCTTTGCGATGAAAGACTCGGACCCGGCTAAACAGATCCTAAGAATAGAGATAACCCGTGACAAAAGTAGCAGGAAGCTTTTACTGTCACAAGAGCGGTATATTGAGAAAGTCCTATAACGGTTCAATATGAATGCAGCGAAGCTGGTCACTACTTCATTCGATGGTCACTTCAGATTGAGCGATAGGCAGTATCCCAAGACGAAGGCAGGGGTGGAAGAGAGCAGAAGATACCCTACGCGTCAGTTATAGGAAGTTGATGTATGTCATGGTGTGTACACGCCTAAATATAGCATATGCGGTTGGTGTTGTCAACTGGTATCTTGCCAATCCTGGCAAAGAATATTGGGCAGCGGTGAAGCGGATACTGCGGTATCTAAGAGGCTCATCCAGGTTGAGCCTATGCTATGGTGACGGTAAACCTGTGCTAGAGGGCTACACAGATGCAGATATGACAGACGACATAGACTTCAGGAAGTCTACATTGGGGTTCATGTTTACGTTTGAAGGGGAAGAGGTTTCTTGGCAGAGCAAGCTACAGAAGGTCGTAGCATTGTCGACGACAGAGGCCGAGTACATTGAAGTCATAGAGGCATGTAAAGAGATGCTTTGGATGAAGAGGTTCCTACAGGAACTTAGCCTGAAGCAAGAGGAGCACGTGGTCTATTGCGATAGTTAGAGTGCTATACACTTGAGCAAGAATTCAAGTCAGCATTCCAAGTCGAAGCACATAGAGATTTGGTATTACTGGATTAGGGATACTTTGGAACAGAAGGTGTTACAGCTTGAGAAAGTCCACACGGATGATAATGGGTTAGACATGATGACTAAGGCTTTGTTCAAGGGCAAGTTTTAAGTTTGTAGAAACCAGACTGGCTTGAAGAAGGTGGATCCCTCCTGGGTCAAAAAGGGAGAGATTTGATGGGTTTTTTGACCTGTCTTCGACCGATCGAGAGCCCTGCTCGACCGGTTGTGGGTTACACGACTCAAACTCTAGCAAGTTTAGGATATTTCTTTTTAGGGTGCTCGACCGGTCGAACCTACGCAAATTCGTTCCGCGATTTTGCGTGGATTTCGTATCGCAAGTCCTTTCGCAACCGGGATGCAAAAGGGAGTTTTCAAAAACTATAAATTAGGGTTTTCTAGGATTTTTCAGGTACAGAAAAATCACAAGAGGGTTTCTTAAAGGCTTTGCAAAGGTTTTGTTAAAGGGTTTAGGGTGAGAGAGTGAGAGAAAAGAGAGAGAGAGAGGAAGCTTGTGTAAGGGAGCCGTCATCTTAGCGCTTTTACGTCCTCGTGATCGGTGAAATCTCTCTGTTTTTTTATTCTCTTATTGTTTATCCCCTCCTGCGAGAGTGAAGAATGTTGTAAATGTTCTACTTCATAGTGGATTGTTATCTGAACGAGGTCCCGTGATTTTTACCTTTTTGAGGATTTTCCACGTAAAAATTTATTATGTGATGTGTGATTGTTGCTTTGATTTATTTCATTGAATTGTTATTCCATAATTTTAGTTTGTTCTAGAGGGCTAGATCCTAAGGTTTTGTGCAAAGCTCCCAACACAAAATCCCCTCATGCATGTGATGTGGCACACGTGTGAAAAAAAATCAGGTTCATCAGGTTCCCTCTAAAATCCCCCGTCCAAAAAATATAAAAAAGAATAAGAAATCAGGCTGTTTATTTGGTTCGACCCGAAATTGAGAATTGTCCTGTTCAACCCAGTACATAGGTGGGCCTCTTAGGATGGAAACGCTGTGCAAAGGGCCACACTAGATGACATCATACGAGAGGCCATGCGGACAAGGCCGATTCAAAATTCCGGTGTGCCATACCTCCACATGATTTTAAGATATTTCTGGCACCAGATTCGATGGTTTGTCTCACCTGGCTTAATTTTGAACGCCAGGAAGAAAGTAAGGGGGCTGACATGATGGGATGATGGGATGTCAGTGGGCGCCACACGTCGCTCTATAAGCTTCCTACCGTATTTGTCCTCACCCACCCTGACACAAGATTGCATTTGAATTACACCCAATCCATAGTTCAACGGGCAGACTGGGGTGTGTACTAATAAGCTAACCCCAAAAAAACATAAAAAAGATTGCATTTGAATCCAATCAAAATTTTCCAAACACCCAAACAGGCCACAAAGTAAATGCATACATACCTTTGTTGGAAATGTTTCCCTTTTCTTGCCTAAGCTTATAAGCTGCAACTGCCCCAGAAGAGCTGGCGCTGTTGGTGCGTAGGACCATCCTCGGCAGCCCCCACTTCTTGGCGACGGCTCCAGTGAAATGTAAGACTACATCGGTGATGATGCACTTAATCGGGCCATCTGTGCCGTCCGATAACAGCCGAGACAAGCAGTCCTCGAAGGGTACTTGGCACGTTTCATTGAGGATGGAAGCAAGGGTTAAGGGCTCCAAGTTTAATGCCTGATCGTTCGATAATCCATCCGGTATGCACTCAAAGTGGAAGTTGGGGAAGTTGGATGGATTGGGAGCGTTGAAGTGAGTGTGAATTATGGTGATTGAGAATCCTCTGGAGTGTAGGAGAGTGGCCAGTTGAATCATGGGATTTATGTGTCCTTGAAATGGGAGTGGGAGCATTACCAAACGAGGGGCTTTCATTTCCTGGATTTGCATGTCTTTTGCTGCTTCCATTGATTTCGAGATGTTGTCAGCTGCAGTGGAAACGAGCCGGTTGCTTTTGGGCAATGTCCCGTTGGGGTAAAAGGCTAAACAGATGGTCTGCAGATGAGGTAGTTATATACGATGCTCAGGCAACGTATGATGGTTGATACACAGGCACATATTATACACGTGGTCAGTATTAAAACCGACTACGGGATCATTGTATGGATGTAGAGCGCGGATTAGGTGAGACCCCGGACTCACCCAAGAAGGTGCGGCACTTACCGTGGAGTCATATAGAACTGATGAAGGGAAAAGACAAGTGTAGCTTGATCCAACACTGCTGCAGCTCTAAAACAGTTTTTATAAGTAGTAGTTTAATCTTCATTGTGTGGTACACTTGAGCGTTGGAATTGCCTCATTTTTTTTTTATCTTATTCTAAAATGATCTAGAAATGAATAAATAGCGTAGATAAAGCTCATGCACCACGGTGGATCCCACAAAACCCATAAAGGCAGGGTGGGACGGAATTTGCTTCCAAATATTAGGGTTGAAAGTCGGGCCCGTTCAACCCGACTGATGCATGACCAACCCAACATTGGGTTGGGCTTGGGCAGGATGTGCCGGGTTTGGTCTTAAGCTTGAGCTATATAAACACCAACACAGTAAAACTTGAGTTGGGCTTAAGTTGAAGTCTTGATTTGCCCAACCCAACCCAACCCAACCCAACCCAACCCAACCTGAACCCGATCGATGTATAAGTTATAAATTATAATTGAGTGTGGATCATCTGTGTTGAAGGTATGAGAAATTCCAATGACGTCGGGTCTCATTAGTTCATGCCATTTTCGATGACTTAAACTAATAAGATATGTTAGATTTCTCTCTCCCAAACAGATTATGCGCTACACAACACAACTTTTAAAAGAGTAGGTGTCATGTATTTTAGCTTGTTTTTTAAGAAAAAAATGAATTCAAATACTATAAATAAATACATATATAATTAATAAAAATCATAGGCATAAAAAATAAGATGTGTATTGAAATATAATAGACTATATATAATAACAAAAATACTAGCATGTATTCACCTGACCAACTTGATTGAGCCTGCTTCGGTTGGGTTTGGGTTGAGAATTCCCAACCGGCCTGACTTTCAGCCCTATCAAATATGCCAGGGCATTGAAATTAGAGGATTTCATCGATGGGATCGCATGATGCTGTCGATGCACCTAAATGTTCTAAATTGGGATGGTAGTGGCGTTGTACACAGCCTGTCCAGCAGCAAGTGTGCGTGTGTAAGCGTCGGACGTACGTTTAAGTGGGGAAAAATCATTATCTCATCCAAGCAGTACACATGGTCCCACCCCTTTTCCAACAACGCTGGATGAAGTTGTTCATCCAATTGTCATCAATTCTTGCAAAAGCCAATCAAAGTAGATTATGTGTGAACAAGATAGATTTGCAGAGTGTATTTATAAATGTTTAGAGATATACTAAGAGGATTCTACACTAGTATAACTGGAGTACATCAAGTCGCACCACGTCATCCACAAAGTGATCAAGTGAAGAGTGGTCATGTAAAAGTGCTTACAGGATGATGATAGGTGTAGAAGTAAAGAGGGTTAAAATTGTTAAATGGTTACAGAAACCATCAGAACATGGAAAACATCTAGATGGTAGGATTGAGGCTATAAGTAGCAAAGAATTTCAACAAAACAAATTGCCTCCTACCAACTCAATGAAACTAAATCTATCTTATTATCCTTGTAATTATCCGTCATTTACATTTCATAGTGTAATCCTTTTACTTTTCTATCAATCAATTGCATTTCTTGGTGTAATCTTTTAATTTTTTGCATGTTGTTTATATTCCTTAGTGTAATTCGTAGCGCTAATTAAGTAGTTATTAACTTTAGCTATAATTTAGATCCACATTCATACACTGGATTTAATTCAAGCGTTAATCCAAGTTCTCTACCTAGTTATATTGTACTAATTTATTTCTTTTTCTTTTATTTGTATTGAAAATCCCTTTAGTACAGAAAACAAATGTGTAACCCATTATTAGAGGATGAACTCTATCATTTGAATATCACATTATTCTTTTAAAAATATTGTGCAAGTGGATGAGTAGGTGACCAATCTTATTCGATTTTAATAACATACCACGTATTTGCCTATCTTAGTACTTGGGGTCATAGTTGTTCGCTTTAAATTGAGCCACACATTTAATTTTGATAGGTCCACACTTGTCACATGAGAGAAACGGTTAATCGAGCCACAACAATAGTACACATGCCACCCTGTTAGATGCAATCCACCTCCCTTTTCTCACATCATTATTTAAAGGTATATGCCCAAAAATGACGCAAATTTAACACCTAAATGGAGCACACCACATATGACGCTTGCATTTAATGCAATCAAAGCTTACTATTTGGTGTGCTCTGTCGACTGAAGCATTGTATTTGCCTCATTTTTAAGCTCATACCTTAAAATTGTCACGCCCCAAACTCAAAAATCGGATTCACATGAATTTCGATTGTCAAATCCGGTGTCGACAGCCTCCGTAGTGCCCCATTCTCGGCTCCTGACAATCAAATACCAGATTCCGATTTTGAGATCTTACAAGGAGAATTTTCAGAATAATTTTTTTTTAATGGAGCATAACCACAAGCATAACTAAGTCACAAAACGACATCACCATATATCACTATATCAAAAAATTTAAGTACAATGCGGAAAGGAAAATACAAGATGATCAAAAGCTCTAAAATAGTCAGATGCACACTCCTGCCTTAGCGTTGCTGCTGTCCAACGCTACCTGCACGCAACTATCGTGCATAAGCTTACAAAAGTTTAGAGGGTGGTGTAAGTGTGTGCGTAAGGCAAGTGTCAAGTATATAATATCAAAGTAATGCGGAAGTATGCGGTAAGTCCATGAATAAAATCAACCATACCAATGCTACGTGATGCAAGGCATGAATGCTATCGGCCATACCAAGGCCATGCAATGCGAGACATGAATGCTATCGGCCACACCGATACAATGCGAGGCTTACATAGCCAAATGTCATATGCGAAATGCAATCCAAGTAAATCGGTACTTATCAAGTACATATATCAGTACAGTTCCTCTCTAGATATCACCGGGGTCTAATACACTCATACTGACTGCCTCCTCCCTAGCTGCACAGCCAAGCCGCCTGACTAGTAGTCTGCCAATACCTACCAGGCTCGTCAATAGAGGACTCATTTACGAGCTGGTCAAACTTAGCCTATCTTATAGCCCCCTCACTTAGGCGGATAAGGCCACACCCCCTTTCAACCGACCACGACACAGTGGGAGACGCGGCCTACTGGTATTCGGCACTCGGGCGTTCGTATATCCACTCGATCTAAACGTTGGAGCATCTCCTGGTACCAAAAAGGTTCTGGGACTTTCACCCAAGGACATCCTAAGTGCCCACAGTGCTAGAACCAAGTATTTTCGGTATCCGATACAGCCATCCACGATGTACCTGTGGAGCCACGACCCTGATGTCGCTAGGACGTGCAGTGATCAAGTCACACATATGCGAGATGCATGAATCACACCATACAGTCATGCAACAATCCTGGGCGTATAGCGCGATAATGTGGGGCACTTCGTCTCATAAGGAGTCCCATAATGTCTCAGCCCAACGGTTTATGCTATGATCAAACAATCCTCATATCAAGCATGCATATGATGCGTATGAGCATGAATCATGAAGTTATACTAAGCATGTTATAAAGAGATGAACTATCAACAAGTATGAGCCTATCAATGGGTTCTAAGGAGAGTCGTAATGCGGACATTTAACCAACATTATACTTATAATGTGGACGTCAAACCAACATTGCTCCCAAGGCTTGGCCCGCCATAAATATCATTACATCAACTATGGAGGAATGACACATTGCAATGGACCTTAAGTACATCCCATTAGGCCTTAAATACATTAAATGGGCCGTGTTACATGGGCCTTATATTCATCAAGTGGGCCACATCAATGGGCTGCACCAATGGGCCTTTGAATACATCACAATGGGCCTCGTAACACGGGCCTTACATTCATATAAAAAATGGGCCTCAACACGGCCTCATACACATCAAGGTGAGCCTCAACAATGGGCCTCATGCATATACTAAGGTGGTCCTTAATAACGGGCCACAAATACGTCAAGATGGGCCTCAACCCATAGGCCTTGTACACATCACAGTGGGTCTCAACCCACGGGCCTTAATACATCACAATGAGCCTCAACCCATGGGCCCTAAATACATTACAATGGGCTTTGACCCATGGGCCCTAATACATCACAATGGGTCTCAACGGATGGGCCATAACTACATCAAGATGGGCCTTATATATATACCAAGGTGGGCCTTAATGGACAACCAAAAATAAATCAAGATGGGCCTCATAATATGAGCCTTACATCTATCAAAGTGGGCCTCAACAACTGGCCAAAAATATATTAAATGGGCCTCATAACATAGACTTTATGTATATCAGATGGGCCACACCAATTGGGCACCATATATATACTCAAGTGGGCCCTAACAACGGGCCACAATACATCAATGTATATATACATGAATCATCTCAAAAGGATCAACTGGACCACACTCTAAACAATAGTGGTAATCATGATTTCCACCATTAAAATCCTCAAGGCCCATTATATCATTTATTTTCTATCCAATCTGGCCATAAGGTCACAGAGACCTGGATTTAGAGGAAAGGCAAATTTCATGTTTGTCCAACCTTGTAATCCAATTATTTTAATGGTGGACTTTCAATCTAACATCTTTCTATAGTGTGGTCCACGTGATCCTAGATCTGTCTTTTTTTTTTTTAACCCAAGCCTTAAAATGAGCTTGCCATATGGTGGACGGTTTGGATGCAACACATGCATCATGGTGGTCTCATAAGGGCCCACCATCATATATATATGTATTATATATTATAATACATATACGGTATACAATATCATGTGTATATATATACATGCACACACACACACACACACGAGGTACAGCCCCCATATGTGGGGTGGGCCCCATATAGATGGAAGGCATGGATGAAACATATACCTCGTGGTGGGGTCCCTCTGCCTATCCAGCAGCCAGTTAAATTGGCTGTATGGTACAGAGGAAACACATACATCTAGGTGGGCTCCACCGTCCGCCTGGACGGTGGGAATAAAACACTTATATAATTGTGGGTCCCACGTGGGGCCCACCATAATGTTTACTTTGCATCCAATCCATTAATAAGGTCACACGGACTTGAATGAAGGGGAAAAATAAATTTCAGCTTGTTCCAAAACTTCTATGGGGCCCAAAAAGGTCTTAATGGCAGACTTCGACCCACACCGTTTCTAATGATGTGGGCCACCTGAGGTTGAGATCAACCTGATATTTTGATGGGGCCCACCTCAGGGGGTGACACGCCTAATGAACGGAGTGGATGGAAAAAAAACATTAAAGTGGGGCCCACGGCTGGAGCCGTGGGTCCCTGCTGGGACGCCCGCCTGCCAGCGCTGCAGGCGCTGCCTGCGCCCTCTGGCAGCAGCAGCGACCTGCTGCATCTTTTTTTTTTTTTTTAATGAAATTTCATATGTGGGGCCCATTCTTTGGGAATCCACTCCGTCCAATGAATTCTAGGGCTCAAAACATGCCAAACAAGTCCAATGTTCGGCATTTTTGGCGTGTAGAAACAGCAAGGTATGTCCTAATAGCTTGAACGATAGGAAACATACTTTTCTATGGTATGGCCCGCTTGATTATCTGATTGGCCTCATTTTTCGGCTCAACGCCTAAAATGGAATAGGATGGTCGGCATGGATTGGATCCGAATATTAGGTTAGGGCCTACATGGATAGCCCTTCCCAAAACTTTCTTTCTTTTTTTTTTTTTTTTTGGTTGCTGCTGCCATTAGTACACCCACTGTCGGCTCACCCTTCACTGACGTCCAGCGTCCCTGGACGCTGGACGGTTTTGGATACAACATATATACTAAGGTGAGCCCCACCTTCAGATATGCTATCCAGGTGGGTCACCATATGCATGAAGGGTGTGGATAAAACATACACCAAGGTGGGGTTCATCTGGATGGACCACACGACCACATCATCACACCTAAAAAAAATTGAAAGAGAAACGGAGAGAGAGAGAGAGAGAGAGAGAGAGAGAGAGAGAGAGAGAGAGAGAGAGAGAGAGGTGGGACACACGTGTGATGGAGGGACCTCGATACTATGGGCCCTCCTTGCATTCAATCATACATCAAGTGATAATCAAGGTGGGCCATCGGCCACATCTTAGGGTCCAAAGTGAGATCCATACCATTGATTGGTAGGCCTCACTTGGCCCATCATAAAAACACAAAAATCTAGCCTATAGAAGCACCCACCTATCGATCTTCTCGGTCCGTTGGATAGCCTATCTCCTTACGCTTCACTTTGATGGTGGAAGATGAAGAATGAATGACTAGGATGGAGATTTGGGATGGGAAGTGGGCCACCAAAATTACACTCTCTCACATGGAAGAGAGCTTGGACGTGGGAGCCTCTTTCTCTTGCTTGGGGATGGTGTGAGAAAAGAGAGAGGGAGATGGGATGTAAGGAGAAGTGATGGGAGATGGGTGATGGATGTGAGTGATGTATTAGTTGACTTTGGGTTTACTTGACTTGTGGAGAAAGAAAGCATGGGTGCTTTGTACTTGATATGAGAGGTGATTGATGAGATTGATTGATGGGATTGATTTGACATATTGTAGAGATTCTCTTGGGATTTGCAACGCGCAGTATTTTTCCTCGAACTGAACGTGGGTCCACATCTCCACGTCTGGGTATCGGATCGGTGCGTGAGTTGTGGCGTTGGAACCGCGACGACGGTGCGGTCGCAATGATACAATTCTCAGATTAAGCCGACTCAAATGTATATGATAAGACTTACGGTCGTACGCAAAGTCGATTACAGGTTGCATGTCGCCGGAATTTGACGAGAAGGATCGCGGAAAGCGACGAAATAGTACGGATTAAGATACGGGTATTACAAAAATGATGTGAAAAAGGGGATGGACGATGGCAAGAGACTTGCATGTTTGGACACCTGCATCCTCCATTTTAATGTTATGTAATGGGCTGCTAACATATGAAGATCATGCCCTAAAATGATATTTCTGTACGGATAGATAGAGTGTATGTAGTCACATACATCATGGTGGGCCCCATATGTAAGTCCCACCCATCCACTAGGGTGGGTGGGACCCTGACCATGGGGAACGGATTGGCTACTCCCTATGGCGTGGCTGGTGGTCGGTGCTCTGTGGGCCCCACCATGATGTACGTGTTTCATCCATTCTATTCATCCATTTTTACAGATCATTTTAGGGCTTGATATAAAAAAATGATAGGGATATAAATCTTAAGTGGGCCACGCCACATGACAAAAATAATGAATGGATATTCACAATTAAAATCCTCTTAAGGCCAACTGTACTGTTTATTTGACATCCAATTTGTTGATTTGGTCATAAAGACCCAGATGAAAGGAAAAAATAAATATCATCTTGATCTAAAACTTTTATGTCCCCCAAAACGTTTTTAATGGTCAAATTCATTCAACACTGTTTCCTTCCTGTAATGTGGTCCACTTGACACTGAGATATAATTCATTTTTTTTATTATATCATAAAATGAAATATAAAAATAGATGGACAGCATGGATGATACACATACATCATGGTGGGCCCCACAAAGCACCGACCACCAGCCAATGGCTGGTGCAGGGGGAGTAGCCCATCCGTTCCCCTAACCATGGGACTTACAGTGATGTGGGTCTTAAATTTTCACGGTCCAACCATTTTGACAGCTCATTTTACGGCATGATACCAAAAATGAAGCTGATCAACCCTAAAATTAAGTAGACCACACCACACGAAAGAGTTGTGATTAAATCCCCACCATTAAAAGCTACATGGATTCCACCGGATTGTTTATTTGTCATCGAAACTTATTAATAAGGTAACAAAGACACGGCTGAAGATACCACAAAAATATCACCTTGATCCAAGGCTTTTGTGGGCATAATAAGTTTTTAACCGTCAATTACCACTATTTCTTGTACTATGATCTATCAGCAATTTGAATCTACTTCGATTTTTGAATCATGCCCTACGATGAGCTTTCAATACATACAGACGGTGTGGATGTAGTCACATACATCATGGTGGGCCTCACAGTCAGGATCCCACCTACGGCGGAACAGGGGATCCACCGAAGCCGCCCCGGTCTACATCAAGGGCCTGTTATTCTGCGAAGCTCGACATACATGCCTGTCAGTTGGCCGGTGACCACTGACAGGGACTATCCGGTCATGTCCCATCTCAATTCAGACATTTACAGATTACTCCTTTCCAAGAGTTTCTTGAAGATTGCCTCGTCCATCAATAGTACGAAACACCATCTATTAGCTTCGTTGTCCCCAAGCAACCGATTTTCCACCTTCTCGTGACCAGATCCAGAACTCGATTGATTATTAAATAATAAAAAAAATTCTGGTAAACCACTATCCACTATGAAAATGGAACACCCTTAATTTAATTTCAACTAAGCATTTGGCATACTCCACGTGCCTTTGAAGGCTTTTGGCCAGTTCTCAGTTGTCTGCGGTCACCTACTAATTAGGTTGGGAGCGAATTAGGTGAGACCCGATCCATCCAGGTGGGCGGGACTAACAGTGATTTATCTGTCTTAAATCAACACTGTTCATTCATTTTCAAAGCTCATTTTAGGGTATTATCCCCAAAATGAAGCTGGTCTAAATAGTAGGTGGACCACACCACAGGAAAAAGTAGTGATTGAATCCACACCATTACAAACTTCATTGAGTCCATCGAAATGTTTATTTTCCATCCAACCTTTTGATAAGGTCACGAAGACCTATATGAAGAGACCACACAAATATCATCTTGATCCAAAGATTTTGTGGCCCACAAAAAGTTTTTAACGGTCGATTACTATTATTTCCTGTATTATGGTCCATCTGATATTTGGACCTACTTCGTTTTTTGGATCGTGCTCTTAAACAAGTTTTCAATACACACGGACGGATTGGATGTAGTCACATACATCAAGGTACGCCTGACAGGAAGGTCTCCCACGCACATTGGTGTATCAGGTTAGTCTCATTTATTATTATTATTATTATCATTATTATTATTTAATTGTCCATTTTTTTAATGGTGGAACGGAAGTTAGATAAGATGTTTACATGACAGTGCTCTTCACATGTTTCAGAACAAGCTCTTGAAAGGGTATTTTTTAATCATTTGATAAAGGATCCTCTAACAAGTGTTGGTACGTGCAATAATTCAACGGAGAAGGGGGTAAGTATAATTTTAGGTAATTAATGGGAGCCCCTGTAATATATAGAAATGAGCAAGGCTAACCCACCACCATTCCAAGCAAGAATTCCGTCTTTTATATATATATATATCAATTAATTCTACCATTATTTTAATCATTTTTGTTAGGAAAAGGCCATCAACTGTTTTGGTAGCTAGTTGTTAGCTGGCCATCAGCAATTTTAGTCATCGGTCGTTGGTCTTCCGTTGGCGTCGTAAGTCAGGCTGATGCACTCGTTAAGTGGGCCATAACTGTATGTTGAGTTAAGCCAGCCGCTGTTCATTTATTGTAATGGCACGTCCGAACTGACGAGTGGGACGGCCTACTACTTTTGTGTGAGGTGATCCTGATGACTTGAATCCACCATTTTGATGGCTTAGATTACCTGCATAAGTTAGATAAAAGATGGGCCTGCATGATAAGTTCGCATGCAGCTGCATGGCTGGAGAGAGACTACCTCTGAAAGTCATAATAGCAGTTGCTATATTTTTTTACCGTACGAATCCAGGCTGTAGATTGAAGGGTTATGACCATCCAATCTAAGAGATTTGCGGGGCATCCGTGATTGATGATATGGCCCACCATTACACCTAAACTAGGAGCCTATTATCCTCTTAGACAAAGATGCATTAGAATTTGAGTCCGGATCCTCTGTTATCTGGTCAACAGAGGATCCCTGTTATCGTAATCCTCATTGGTCTAAGTCATCACTCACTTAAAAAAAATAATTAAAAAAAAAGAAGTTTTGTAGGCCAAACCATTAGGATAACAGGAATTTTCAGAAATTTTCTGTTGACCAGATCACTGAGGATCCCGACTCTTAGAATTTAGAAAGAGGATATCAGATCAATCAAAGCATCCAAGGACTGATGGGAAGAGCCTCCTTTACTAATAGAACAGTTTACGTTCTCCTTCAGATCCTTGATCCCTTTCCTTATTTCCTTCCCTTCATGTCCAACCATTTATTTTCTTATTCCCCTCCCTATCTCGCAACATAAAATAGTGGAGATTATATGCTCACCGTTGAAACATTTGTTGGGCCTCATAAGCTTTTGATTAGATTCATATTTTTGTTCTTTCAAATATTCATCCTAGTGGTAATGGCCTAATCAATAAGTTGGATGACAAATAAACATTACAATTGGCCTTAGGAGGTTTTTAATGGTGAGAGTTCAATCACCACTGTTATCCTATGGTACAGTCCACCCGGCCATGGTCATTGATGAATAAAAATAGGCCAATCTAATCATCATGTGAGATGCATGAATCAGTTTCAGGTATGTATATTGTTTGTTTATGGCATGACCCACCTGATTATTATATCATACTAAATTGAATCATACTTAATTAAAATACTAAAATATTCTTTTCAGGGGTGAAATGGCTCAAATGCGATCTCCTTTATCTTTTCTAAAACGTCCCAAGTAGAGCATTTTAGGTTCAAGGAGGTGAACCCTTTCAATGGATGCAACCGGCCCTGGGGGTCCTTACTCTTACCCGGGTGGTAGACTCCATGGAGTTTCAACACTGGGTCAAGGGTTTGAGTACCCATGGTGGTGAAATCCCACAGTGTGCATGTGTGGGGGTGTGTGTGTGTGGTGTGAGTGTGTGGGGGTGTGTGTGCATGTGTAAAAAGAAAAAAAAAAAACAGCCATGGTCATTGATGAATAAAAATAGGCCAATCTAATCATCATGTGAGACACATGAATCAGTTTCAGTTGTGTATATTATTTGTTTATGGTGTGACCCACCTGATCATTGAATCATACTTAATTAAAATACCAAAATATTCTTTTTAGAGGTGAAATGGCCCAAATGCCTTCTCCTTTCTCTTTTTCTAAAACGTCGCGAGTAGAGCATCATGGGTTCCGGAAGCTGTACCCTTTCAACATATGCAACCCACCATGGTCATTGATGAATAAAAAATAGGCCAATCTAAAATTTGTTTATATTATTTATTTATAGTGTGGCCCACCTGATGATTGGAATCGTATTAAAATTTGGTTCCTCTGATCATCATGGTGGGTTATACCCGTTGAACTGGACATGTTCCATCTTACGTACCACTGAACAAGGGCTGGCAGGGCTAAGTTGACTTTTTTTCCAAAAGAAGAAATTTGAGGGTGTTCCTGCCTTTTTTTTTTTTTTCCGAAAAAGGATTTCTTGGGCATTTCAATAGGCAATACAATCTTAGTTGAAATCTGGGTTATAAAGGCATTATGCCGTAAAAATCTTCAAAAATAAAAAGATTATTCTGAAAGTAGGAAAATGACGTCATAAATTAGGGTTGTAACTGGATAACCAAGCCTATAGACCCGGCCGGATTTTAACTCCCATACGTGGAACCCAGTAAGGGCTCGCTTGGGAGCTTGTAAATGGAGATAAATAGGAAATAACTATACCCTGATCCATCACTCATCTGGTAGACTGAGTGGATATACCTCGTTTCAACACCTGAGGTCTTGGTATCGATCCCTAGCGGGGGTGGCTAACAGTGCATGAATTAAGAAAAGATAACTTATCAGTTGTGTTTGGATGGGAGTAATTGAAATGCATTTGAAATTTAAAATATTATATTTGGATGGCAGTAACTGATAGGAATTGAAAAGAGGGACATATGTGATATACCAAACCATCTTTCATATACCAAATATTTAGATGAGAGTAAATCATTGAAAATTTTAATATATTCAGAGGAACATATGTGATATATATATATATATATATATATATATATATATATATATATATATATATATATATATATATATATATATATATATATATTTGTGTGTGTGTGAGAGAGAGAGAGAGAGAGAGAGAGAGAGAGAGAGAGAATAATTCTAATAAGCCCATTGAAATATGTATTTATTGAAAAGGATGAAATTTCAAGCCTTACGTGGCCCACAAACATAACAATCATAAACAAGCAACTTGCCAATGTTTTTAACCGTCTATTTAGATAGCCAATAAATTGGATTGTTCTTTTTAGTCATGTAGCCAATGGTTGGTGTTGAAGGAACGCAACTAGCGTCTAGCACATATGCAGAATCATCTGCAGAAATCTCTCCGCATCCAACAACCAGCTCATCTGCTAAAATCTCTCCTCCATCTCTGTAATCTCTCCTCTGTAAATCCTCCTTCACTATTTTTCTATATTTGTCTTCTTCCATTCTTGTATAAATACTAGTTGTATACGGCTCTAAATAATCAAGCCTTTTCTTTCTCGAATCCTGTATTCTAACATGGTATTAGAGCCATGACTGAGGCTCTCTCTCTTCGGCCAGGGCCTCTCTGAGAACATGGTTGCCACCATCTCCTATCTCCAAGCCGATCACCACAGCAAACCCCCCGCTTTCATCTTCTCTTTCTGCTATCCCACTTCTCTGACTGACTTCATCCTCTACAAATACCTGCCGCAATAAGGCTGCAGAGAGGAACACCTTTATTTTTTATTTTATTTTATTTTTCCTTTCTTTTAAGAAGATAAGAACAAAAGACCTTTCTTTTTATTTATTTTTATTTGCTGATCTGATTCTGTTCTTCACATTGGCTTTCTTAGGTTCTGAATTCTGCCATTTTTGCTTCAGAATAATTCATTCTAGGTAGGTATTTCTCTCTTTCTTCGTTGATTTCTCAGGTGGGATTTCTTGTTTGGAGAAACCCGGTTCTGTAAACATCGTCTTTTGGTTGGATTTGTAGTTTTTCTGATAGTTTTTTATCTACAGAAAACCCAATTTTAGAAACTGCTTTTCTGGGAGATTTTGCTGCTTCTCATTGTTTTCTTTAATCGGTTGCTTGTTTGAAGAAACCCATCTTCAAATATCTAATCTTTTCGGTGTTTATGGTGTTTTCTTGAAAACCCAATTCCAGAATCCTTTTTTTTCCCTTTCTTGGGAGATTTTGGTTTTTTATTTTATTTTATTTTATTTTTATTTTTCTGTAGATTTGTTTGGTTCATTTTCAAATTGTTGTGTCCCGTCCATTGCATGCATTTGGGTGATTAGATTCTTCTTTTCTCTTTGTATTGAAAATTGTTCTGATCAGCACATCCTACTAGTCTGATCTCCTCTGAAAAATTTGGATCATTGCTCATTTTCATACCCCCCCTCACCAAAAAAAAAGAAAAAAAAGAAAATAAAAATAAAAAAAATTCTATCTAGTTTGATTTCCCTCAACCTTGATATTTTTCATGGCATCGTCCACGGTCTTGGATGATACTTCATCCTCTTATGATGGGGATTTCAAACAGTTTGAAAATCCAGGACTAAAGATCACATTATCTCCTCTCAAAGGGTCCAATTTCCTCTAGTGGCAACAGGCTGTCCGCATCTTTATTGGTGGCAAACGGAAACTAGGCCACATCACTGGGACCCTTTCTTGTCCTGCTGATGGAGATTCCAAGAAAGCAGAATGGGAATCTGATGACATAATTGTCATGTCATGGTTATGGAACTCCACGGCCGACAATGTCCGAAGCGGCCTTCTTTTCTTAAAAACGGTAAAAGAAATATGAGACACGGTCCACGAACTTTATAGTGATGCGCACAATATGTTACGCATCTTTCAATTAGAGAATGAGATTGTCTCTCTCCAACAGAACGACAAAAGCCTCACAGAGTACTATGCTACACTCCGGAGTTCATGGGAGGAGCTCGCCTATCATGATGAGGAAGATACCTATTGTTCTCGCGATGTGATTTTTATCAAGAAACGTCAAGAGCGACGCTGGATCTTCAAGTTTCTAGATGGCCTTAATAATGAGTATGAGATACTCCGACAACAAATCATCCACAACGCTGATACGATGACCTTGAATCAGGTTTATGTTCAACTTGCAAGAGAAGAAAAACGAAAGCAGGTTATGATTCCCCATGCCTCGATCACACAGTCTGCCTTACAGGCTGATGCTCCTTTTTCTGATAATAAGGGTCGAGGTCGTGGTCGTGGTTCTCTTTCTTGCACTCATTGCAAATATACCAACCATATGGTTGACTATTGCTGGATCAAACATGGTAAACCTCCCATGCGGGGAGGCTTCACTTGTGGACGTGACCGTTCGTCAGGTGGCCGATGGGCCAATTTGTCTGTTACTGAATCCGAGGAGACACCTTCTGCTTCCTCCACTCCTATGGTCCAGATTTCCCAAGAAGAATATGATAACCTGATCGCCCAGAAGGCTGGCCTCCCGGTCTCTAAATCCATGGCTACTTCTAGTTCCCCAATGTCCGGTACATCCACTCCTCCCTCCTCTTCCCAACCTTGGGTTATAGACACTGGGGCCATAGATCATATGACTGGTATGTCTCACATTTTTTCATCTTTTCATCCTAGTTCTACATTAGGGTTGGTAAAGTTAGCAAACGGAAACCTTACTCCCATTACGGGGTCAGGAATTGTTCCTCTAACCTCTATTGTCTCCCTCGACAAGACCCTTCTTGTCCCAGGTCTTGACTCAAATTTGCTTTCCGTTAGTACTCTCACCAAACAATTTAACTGTGCTGCCATTTTTCTTCCATCTCATTATATGTTTCAGGATCTCAGGACGTAGAAGATGATTGGTGGTGGGCGTGAACGTGCTGGTCTTTACCATTTCGATGCTGATGTTCAACCTCGATCAACAGCCCATCTTTTGTCAGTCTCTTAGGAGGATTTTTTTCGATGGCACTGTCGATATGGTCATCCCTCTTTTTCCATTTTACGCAATTTATTTCCTGCTTTAGCTTCCCACCAAGATGTTAAGACCTTTCAATGTAGTACTTGTGCTTTATCTAAGCAGAAACGTATTTCATTTCCTTTAGTCTTGAATAAAGACTCTGGTCCTATGTTTTCTATCATTCAATCTGATGTTTGGGGACCTGCTCCTATTCCCTCCTCTATGGGATTCCGGTATTTTATGTCTTTTATAGATTGTACTACCAAGATGACTTGGATCTATCTTCTTAAAAATAAAAGTGATGTGTTTGAAACTTTTCGATCCTTTCATATTTGGTTGATTAATCAATTTGAGGCAAAAGTCAAGGTCCTTCACTGTGATAATGGTGACGAACACCTTTCCACTGGATTTCTCTCCTACCTTCTTCAGCATGGCATCGAGTTAAACACCACTTGTGCTTCCACTCCTCAACAAAACGGGATGGCAGAGAGAAAAAATCAACAATTATTGAATATCACTCGTTGCCTCCTCACTGAGATGCATGTTCCCAAACGTTATTGGGGAGATGCAATTCTCACCGCATGCTACTTGGCCAATCGTCTGCCTCATTCTGCTTTGAACTTTCAAACTCCAATATCTTTGTTTAAGAAAGTTCACCATGTCACCGAAATTCCTCTTCGAGTTTTTAGCTGCACTGCTTATGTGCATGACTTCTCTCCATTTCGAACAAAGTTATCAGATCGATCCATCTCTTGCATGTTTGTTGGGTATTCACCTACCCAAAAAGGTTATAAATTTGTGGATCCGCATACAGGTCATCGCTATGTCACTCTCGATGCGACATTTTTTGAGTCTCTCAGTTTTTTTTCGATGATTTCATCTCCTCCCTTATCACCTCATGTTACTCCTATCCCTTTTCTAAACTCACCGTCCCCTACCTCCCTATCACGCCCCAAACTCGGAAAACCGGGCTCACAAAATTCTCGATCACCGAATTCAGCGCCGACAGCCTCCGTAGAACTCCATTCTCGACTCTTAGCACCCATTCGCCAGGTTCCGATCCTGGGATGCTACGAGGAGGATTTTTAACGTCAGTTTGATTCGTAATAAGCATAACCAAAGGCATAACCCACAAACAACAACCAAGAACTCCATTACATTTTCACTATGATAAAAAACTTTACAAGTACAATGAGCATAAAGGGAAATACAATGGTAAGGAACAAGAGCTGCAAAATGATCTACAAGTGCTACTGCCTCAGCGCTGCTGCGCCCCAACGTCACCTGCACGCAATGGTCATGCATAAGCTTATAGAAAGCTTAGAGGGTGGTGAAAGTATGTGCGCAAGGTAGTAATATGATCATACAATAGCAGAGTAATGCGGAATATGCAGATGGATCCATAATATCATGAGTCGTACCAAGGCTATGCGATGCAAGATGCAAGTCAAGCATATAATCCTCATCTAAGCCCACATGTCAATACAGCTCAACTCTGGGATATCACCGGGGTCTAGTACACTCTAAACCAGATAGTCGCCAAATCACACACAATAAGGTAAGTGGAAGAGACCTCACTATCCATCTGCCAATATCGGGCTCGACTCGTCGATAGCGGACCCATTCCTCGAGCTGGTCAAACTCAACCTATCTTTGCCCCCTATACTCAGGCAGGTAAGGCCGCACCCCCTTCCAATCGACCACGATACAGTGGAGAGTGCAACCATCTGGTAATCGGCACTCAACACTCATCTACCCACTCGGTCTAGACATTATAGCAACCTCTTAGTACCATAAGGCTTTAGGGACTTTCACCCAGGGATATCTATAGCACCCCATGTAGAATAAAATTTTTGGTATCCAATCCTGCCAACCACGATGCGTCTGTGGCGGCTACGACCCCGATGTCGCTAGGGCGTACAATAACCATAACACACAATGCGAAATGCATGAATCACACTACCCAATCATGCAGCAAATCCTGCGCATATCGTGCGCTCATGTAGGGTAACACTGCCTAATCGGGGTCCCATAAACAACCTGTCCGAAGGCATATGCTATGATCAGTCACTTCTCATATCAAGCATACATATGATGCGTATGATCATGGGTCATGGAACTATACTAAACATGTTATAATGAAATGAACTATCCTTACAATGCAGATGGGCATGGACGACCTATGCACAATAAGTACTGGCCTAATGATGGGCCTTAAGGAGAGTCATAATGTGGAGATCCAACCAATATTACACTCGCAATGTGGATGTCAAACCAACATTGCTCCCAAGGCACGATTGTTGTAAACATCGTTACATAATCAGTGTTGGGATCACACATTGCAATGGACCTCAGGTACATCCCATTGGGCCTTAAATACATCTAATGGGCCATGTCATATGGGCATTTTATTCGTCAAATGGGCCACATAAATGGACCACACCAATGGGTCTTACGTGCACTGCAATGAGTCATAACCCGTGGGCCTTAAATTGTATCAAATGGGTCTAATCTTATGGGTCTTATATGTAACAAATAGGCCATACCAATTGGGCCCCATATGTACATCAAATGGGCCTCAACCCATAGGCCCTAATACATCTCATTGGGCCCTAACCCATGGGCCCCTTAAACATCAAATGACATAATCTCATGGGCTTTAAAATACATCAAATGGGTCCAATCCTATGGACCTTGGAATACATCAAATGGGTCCACTCCCATGGGCCTTAAATTACATTAAATGGGCCTAATCCCATGGGCCTTGGAACAAATCAAATGGGTCCATTGGTCCATTCCCATGGGCCTTATAATACACCAAATGGCCCCATTCCATGGGCCCAAGATCCACATCAAAGTGGGCCCCAATGAACCACTACAATTACATTAAATTAGGCTAAAGCAATATGCCAAGGTGGGGTCCACTTGGACTATGGATTTGGCCCATTCTTTAACTCGTTTCATAAAATGGGCTTTTAGAATGGATGGACAGATTGGATGCAGCACCTGCATCAAAGGTGGGGGCCCACATGAAGGCCCACCACCATGTATTTTATATATAATAATATATAATCTACATATTATATATATAATATACAATATTATATATAATACAATACAATGATATAATATATATATATATATATATATATATATATATATATATAATATAATATAATATATATATACACACTGCACACACACGCACACACACTATAAACACACACGCATGCGCACACGCACATGCACCACAGGGGGCTCCACCGTCCGCTGGACGGTGGAAGCAATACACATACATCATGGTGGGTACCACCGTCCGCCTGGACGGTGGATGCAAATACACATCACTGTGGATCCCACATATGTGGCCCACCATAATGCTCCAAATGCCATCCAAGCCGTTGATAAGGTCACTTGGACCTGGGTGAAGAGAAAACACAAATTTCATCTTGATCCAAAACTTCTGTGGCCCACCAAAAGAGTTTCAATGACAGAGGTTCAATCTCACTGTTTCGTGTGGTGTGGGTCACCTGAGCATTGGATCCAGTTGAAACTTGGAGGGGGCCCACCTGAGGAGGGGGCCCACCTCATGAACGGTTTAGATGGCATATACAATCAGGGTGGGGCCCATGGTTGGAGGCCGTGGGTCCCAGTTGTCCGCTCGCTGCCTAGCAACAGCACATGCGCTGCCTGCGCTGGTCTGACACCAGCAGCAGCTTGCTGCTCCCTCCTCTCTCTCTCTCCTTGATTTTTGTATTTCTGTGGTTTTCCACAGGTGGGGCCCATATTTGAACAATCCATCCCAACCATGGGATTCTACAGCTCATAACAAACCAAAAGAGTCTAAAGTTTAAAATTTTCGGATGATTAGAAACATCAGGCGAGTCTTTTAATGGTAGCCACCAAAGTTTTCCATATTACAACCCACCAGATGATCAGGTCAGCCTCATCCTTCGACTCAACGGCTGAAATGATGTTGGTAAGAGGATAGACGGCTTGGATTGGATATATACATCAAGGTGAGGCCTAAGTAAGTGGCTCACCCCAAAAGCTGCCTTTTTCTTTTTCTTTTTACAGGGACGTCCAGCGTCCCAGACGCTGGACGATTTGGTCCTTGAAGAAAGTACATTGTGGTGGGCCCTGATTAGGTGGGCCACCTCATGGAGAATAGTGTGACTACATCACACACAAAATGGGCCACACTTGATGATTGGATAGAATATAAGCCTCATGGTGGGGTCCATTCAAGTAGGCCACACAACCATATTATAAAAAAAGAAAAAAATGAAATAGAAAGGGAGAGAGAGAGATAGAAAGATAGAGGGTGGGACACGCTTATGATGGAGGGCTCCGCCACTATGAGCCCTCCCTTGTAAAACAAATCATACATCAAATGAATCCCTTAACACATGGGGCCACCAAAATTGAAAATTAACGGTAGGGATCCTTTCCCCACCAATATGGACGGTCTAGATGACCTTCATAATGCCATGAAATAAACATCATGATGGGGTCCATGGAGAATGGCCCCATCATGGAATGATCATGATGATCAAAGTGGGCGATTGGTCACATTTTAGGGTCCCAAGTAAGATCCAAACCATTGATCGGTTGGCCTCACTTGGCCCATCTTAAAAACATGAAAAACTACTAATATCAAGCACCCCCCGTCCGATCTTCTTGCTCCTATGGGTTTCTTAACACCTTATCTTCGACTTCAATGGAGGAGATGAGAATTGGATGACTAGGATGTGAGATGAAGGGGTAAGAAAGTGGGCCACCTTTGTTGCTTGGGAATACTTGGAGAGCTCATACGTATGGATTTCTCTCCTTTGAATTTTTGAGTTTGAAAATGAGAAAGAGAGAAAGAGTTGTAAAGGGAGAGAGAGAGAGAGAGAGAGAGAGAGAGAGAGAGAGAGAGAGAGTGATGGGTGATGGATGTGTGAGTGATGGGTGTGTAAGAAATCCTTGACTTTTGTGGCATTTTGTGTAAGAAAAGCATGGGCTTGTAAGAAACTTTTGAACTTTTGTGGTTGCTTGGGTATGGGTGAAAGGTGATGTGTACTTGACATGTACTTGACATGTGATGTGATGAGATTGATTGATTGATGGGATTGATGTGACATCTCATAGAGATTCTCTTGGGTTTCGCAACGCGCAGCGTTTTCCTCTCACGGAACGTTGGCCCACATCTCTTGACTAGGGTATCGCCTCGGCGCGCAAGTCGCGGCATCAGAACCGCAGCGATGGCGCGGTCGCTATGGTAATGGTCTTGGGTTGACGGCATATGAATCAGGGTCACGCGTGAATATCGGTTAAGGGTCGAAGGTTGTCGAAATTCGACTGGTAGGACCTCGGAAGTCTACGGAACGGTACGGACTAAGATACGGGTCTTACACTCCCCTTCTCCGTCATCACTTTTCCCGACTCCGCCACCGCCACCACGCTGCACCACTCGCCCCAACACTCGACTTCTCCATTTACAGGACTATGTCTGTACTCAAGCCTTATCTGTCTTGCAGTAAAGAAAAGAGCGAGCCACCACGTCACTACCTCCACCTTCATTCGATGCTCCGAGATCTACTCTTGACTCGGCTCCTTCTGCTTCTTCTTTAGGAAATGGTATTCATCCTTGCACGTTTCATCCTATTCAACATTTTGTTTCTTATTAGTCATTATCTCCATCCTACAGAACTTTTATTATCAATGTTGATTTTGTATCTATTCCTACCCGAGTGGATGTGGCTTTGGCTCATCCTCACTGGAAGCATGCTATGCTTGAGGAGATGAATGCCTTAGAAAAAAATCAAACTTGGGAGCTTGTTGACTTACCAGTCGGTAAACATGTTGTGGGCGCTGTCAAGCATAAATCTAATGGTACCATTGATCGATACAAAGTACGTCTTGTTGCAAAAGACTTCACACAAACTTATGGCATCAATTACACCGAAACTTTCGTTCCAGTTGCAAAAATGAATTCTATTCGGGTTCTCTTGTCTATGGCTGTAAATTTGGATTGGCCCCTACATCAACTTGATGTCAAGAATGCCTTTCTACATGGTGACCTTCATGAAGAAGTCTATATGTCCTTACCTCCTGGGTTTCGTCGTAAGGGGGAAGAACACAAAGTTTGTCACCTTCGCAAGTCTATCTATAGCCTTAAGTAGTCACCACGGGCTTGGTTCGACAAATTCACTCAAGCTATGCAGGTTGCCCATTTTTGCCAGTGTAGCTCAGATCATTCTGTTTTTTGGAAGCGCACCACTAAAGGGATCACAGTGGTCTCGGTCTATGTTGATGACATCATTATAACGGGCGATGATTCTATTTCTATATTCGGCAATAAGTCCCATCTTGCTAGTACCTTTGAGGTTAAAGATTTGGGCTCCTTATATTACTTCCTTGGCATTGAGATTTCTCGTTCTCGCTCTGGTATTTCCTTATGTCAGAGGAAATATATATTGGATTTACTCTATGACACGGGTATGTTAGGTTGTAAGCCTGTTTCTAGTCCTCTTGAGATCAATCATCAACTCACCTCTCTCCTTAGTGAGTCTCTCTCAGATCCTAGTCCGTATCAGCGACTCATTGGCCGTCTTATTTACTTAACTATGATAAGACCCAATATCTCTCATGCTGTGAGTATGCTCAGTCAGTTTATGCACTCACCACGGCCTGCCCATTTGGATGCTGCTTATCGTGTTCTTTGTTATCTCAAAGGTTCTCCTGGTAAGGGCCTTCTTTATTCCAAACATGGACACTTGTCTATTTTTGCTTTTTCTGATGCAGACTGGGCCGGTGCCAAAGATGACCGGAAATCTACAATCGGTTACTGCTCATTTGTAGGGAGGAATTTGGTTACTTGAAAAAGTAAGAAGCAGCCAGTTGTTGCTCGATCCAGTGCTGAGGCCGAATATAGGGCTATGACCCATACAACTTGTGAGTTACTTTGGCTTAAGAAATTTCTGACCGAGCTTGGTTTCTCTCCATCTAGCCCTATGCCGATGATGTGTGATAATCAGGCTGCCATTCACATTTCTAACAATCCGGTTTTTCATGAGCGCACCAAGCATATTGAGGTGGATTGCCATTTTATTTGAGAGAAAATTAAATCCCATGAAATTATAACTCCACATGTTCGCACTAGGGACCAACTGACGGATATTTTCACTAAACCTCTTTCACGTGACCAGCATGACACAATCACTTCCAAGCTTAGCCTTTTGAATATCTTTAGGCCCAGCTTGTGGGGGAGTGTTGAAGGAACGCATCCGGCATCTAGCTCATCTGCAGAAATCTCTCCACATCCAGCAGCCAGCTGATCTGCTAAAATCTCTCCTCCATCATCTCTGTAATCTCTCCTCTGTAAATCCTCCTTCTTCACTATTTTCTATATTTGTCTTCTTCCATTCTTGTATAAATATTGGTTGTATACGGCTTTAAATAATCAAGCCTTTTCTTTCCCAAATCCTGTATTCTAACAGTTAGATTATTTTGAAGCATCATTAGTGGGCCACATGCATAGCGAACATGTGTGTAGCAATACCTTTCTTTACTCGTGTGACTTACTAAGAGAGCCCAAAAAGGTAATTTACCCCCATTTACTTCTAAATCTCTCTTTTGAGAGAGGTTTTCATTTATGGGGATGTTTACTTCCATTTCATTTTATTTTCATGCATTTACTCCTACTAAGCACACAACAAAGGCCATTTACCTCATTTTACTGACAATTCCTCTCATTTACCTCTATTTACTCGCATCCATACCGCCTTAAGAGATTGGGTTAGGTTCAAGTCTCATTGTTTGGACCTGGTTACAAATGGGTCTAGTTGGTTTCAAGTCTCGTTAAAGTGAGTGGTTGGGTTTGGTCGGGTCTATATCAACTCTAGTTAGTTTTAAGGAATTTTACCAAATCTTTTCAAGTATACTGAGATATACAATGGCTTCAAATGTTGGGTCATTATAAGAGTCAGCCCTTCGATAATTACTTTTTCAGAGGGGGATCCTGGATCAACTGTCAAGGTCGTTAAAACCATTTTAGTTTTATCCTCGGGAGTCATAGGAACCATGATATATGATTATAGGAGGGTTAAATTCTTTCACATCTCATTCCATCTTGTTTGGTTGAGATGGTCTAGTGTGAAAACTCAATAGTAGCGTTAGCACCATATGAAATCCACTTTAATTGGTGGGAATGAGCTAAACTATATGACTGAATTCAGACATTCCCCCCCTGTCTCTGAACTCGGTTCATTTATAGCTTCATTTTTTATCCATTTAATCGGTTTAAAAGAAGTTGCTTCTAATATTCATACTTCAGCAAGTAATTCTTCATTCAAAAGATCATTGGAGAACTCTTCATTGCTTAAGTATTTGATCAATCCTTCCATATCTATTCCTACCTTATTGTAATTCAGTTTTTTGACCGAGTCAAGCCCCACATGAAGTTCAGTCATATTAACCAATATATGTTCTTTTCCTTCTGCCTTTGTTATCGTTAGACTCGATTGGGTTGGCGAGTACTTCATCTGAGATTCATCCCATACAACGGCCAACTATCTTTTCTTTGTTGTATGTCGCCTTTTCCAACATCATTTTTTTATAGTACGAGTCATCCCTTCTAGTACTGCTGAGAATTTCATATGACTCAATCTTTTTGAAGCTCTTTCTCAAGTAGGCTAAGGTTTAACCATCCTTTGCCCTTGGATGGGCCTAGGGTGACCGCTGGCATGTTTGACTTTTTGTGGTTAAAATGAATTTCCTTCTTCATAGTTTCAATTAATCGATTGTCTTACCTAATATTTTGGTTGATAAAATCTGTCGTTTGATCGAGCCGGCCTCGCACACATTTTACAAAGGTGCTGATAGTTTAAAATTATTGCCTCCAAACGTGCTTTGGTCTGCTCGACCATGGGCTTAGGCTTCATACTCCTCTTGCCATCTTTTCGCTCCTCGACTTGACCCATTTAAACTCCAAGATCAATTTTTTGTCACGGTCAAACCGGCCTTTGAGGATTAAGGATAGCCATAATGATCTCCATGTTGGACGAAAATGGATCAGTATCGATCAACATTATTTCTTTTTCTTTTTCAAGGAACTTCGGTAACCCTTTATTGATGTTATATTGAATAATATTCATGAAAATAACACATTTATTGGTGGAATGCAACCGAGTTCCATGCCATTTACAATAATTAATTTTCTTCAATTCTTCGGCTGTCAGAATCTTATAGTTAACAAGACTTTTGATAAATTTGCCAGCTAACATGATATTAAAGATTTTGTCAGCATGCATGAGAAATATCAAAAGTGTACGTTCTTTGAACTTTCTGATTAGACGATGTTGTTGCGTCTGCTTTAACTAAGGCTGAGCATGTGAATGCTTGTTTAGCCACTATAACCATTGTAACATCATAATTAGGATCATATTAATATATTTATCTTTTATCACATTGACACCTAGAGCAAGACCTTATACCAAGACACCTATCTGGTCAAATCATAAAGATCTATGAATTTCGTCCCGATAAAATTCTTTTGAAGCTTGAATTCTAGACTATCTTATGCTAACTAGACAAATTCTTCTTCAATCGTGAGTACCTTGCATTGACATTTTGCTCTCTTAAATTGAGTAATATAATTTTCTACCGATTCTCCTGGCAATTGCCAAGAATAAGTAAGATCGCCCATAAGAATTTTTTTGTCCTTATTAAAGAATTGAGCATGAATCTTTTCTTCCATCTCTTGCCAATTCTATATAGAATTTGGTATTAAATTTGAATACTAGGTGAAAGCTACCTAATGAGTGAATGACCAAATAGTTATAACCTATAATACTCATTATTGGTCAACTCTCTATATTGTATGATAAATCAACTTATGTTTTCTACGATCGATTGACCTATATCACCTATAAGCAGTGTAAAGTCAGATCAATAATTCATCGATAATGAATATTGTCGACCGATCTAGGCAGGATATGACTTATGATAAATTAGAGTAGTAGTTTAACTGAGAACTTGGTCTACTTCTTCCTGAACCAGATGAACAATTTGGTTATGCTCTTAGTATTATTGTGCAACAATTGACGATACTTCTAAACTAACCTAATATTATTCTTCATTATACAGTTAATTTATAAGGAAAGGTTGTCCCTTAGGTATCCCTTGACTTCTAGTTTTAGAGATTAAGTTTTTATTCTCACATTTACGATGCCTAAAATCTACTAGTGGTGGTGAATTTCGCATATCCTGTATAGGAATACATTCAGAACATTGAAATCTATTGGTATCGATGAATTTCATGTCCTGAATTGGACTAGGGATATGAATTGATGGTGTATTTTGCTAAAAAAGAAATGTATGTGGCATTGGCTAGGCTGGTGGTGTAGGTACTAGATTCCTAATAGAACTAGTATCAACATGTTGTTAAGGTGCAACATATGCTTTTTTAGCAAATAAAGTCATCAAGCGATTCATGCTCTCAATATGGTAGACTATCCACCTATTAAAGGTTTTAGTTTGAGCTTGAGAGTGTTTAGCCTGAAGTCATGATAACTCTGTGATGTGTTGAATCCCCATTTGCATATCAATTATCCCGGTTGACATAATCTCAAGAGGTTCAACCCGTAATGTCCATGGTCTATCTGGATTCGTTGGAACAGGCACTACATTAGGTGGTAGATTTTTTTAATTAAGCACCCATTGAACTTGCAACTCCTCGTAAGGAGGAGGCTCATTGGTTACAACAACATTGACAACAACTGTTAAAGCATTACGACCACTCCTACGGCTCATGATTCTGAGAGATTACTGCACCGGTGAGTATAATTTTTTGCCAAAATTGTTCTTTTTACACAATTAATGCAAAATGAAAACCGATGATAACCAAGTAGTTTTTCGAGTCCCACTAGGCGTGCTAAAAATGTTTGCTATCTAGTTTGTTTTTAATAACTTGTAATGTACGAGGGTATCTCAGAATCGATAAAACAACTCGATCCAAACCGATCAACTTCAACACCAAGTGTCGAAATAAGCAGATACGTCCAATATGAATACATATGACCAGATTCTGAGAGGACCATACCCTTACTTAGCCATTTGCATGATTTTATAATGATTAAGCGATAATTAAAGGGTGAGATTCTACCTCTGGAGATGGGTTGCTTTATGCCTTTCACAAGAAATGACTTTTTAGAATTCTAATGCAATCAAGCAAAAGGAAAAACTTACAATCGGTTACTAAGAATGATCACAAGAATGTGTCTCTTGAAAGAACTACGTGATATTGGATAAATGACAAATCTAATGTATGACCATAGATTGGATTAAAACTAAAGTTTATAGCTAAGAATTGTCACTACTCTTAGGATAAGCTGAGATAAAGTAAATTGGTTGATTTGTTTGGTTTGATTGGTGTGAGATTCCTTGCTTTATTGAATTCTCCTCCTATTTATAGAGTTTTGTTGCAACTTATTCTTTCATATCATTCTTCCGTTATTATAACGGTTACAGTAATAGAAAAGCCTTCTTTTATATCTTTATTTTGTTATGTTTCCCTTTTGTAATGGTTCCTCTTCTGTCGGTCAAACTTTATTTTTCTCAGTTGCCTTTGATATCTTGAACTACTTCAACTGTATTTCTCTCTTCGCTCATTAAACTTTTGTATAACTCAACCAAATCACTTTGGCGACCATCCAAGTATCTTGAAGATCTTTTCATCTACCTCCTATTTCTTATGCAATACCATATGTCGTCATCCTATTGTCTTTCCATAGAATGGATAGAAATAGGGTATAATAGTATCCACATATTATTTTTCTTTAAAAATATAATAAAGGCAGAATTTTTCTTTGCCCACAAGTGCATGATATCAGACTTATCAAACATATGCACCTAACTATAATAATTACACAAACTAAAATTGTTTCCAATCAAATCACTAGATTGGTTGCATGTGTATTTTGATATTTTAAGTGGTATATATTATTTTTAACAGCGTGGCTCAACTTATGTTTATATCGACTCGATTTTTTATTTTATTAGATCTCATGGTGGATTACATTTATTGGATGGATGGGATAGAATGCAAATATCACTTAGGCTCCTCAAATTCTCTACTTTACCACTTTCTAAGAAAAAAAAAGTATATATTGGGCATTATAGTAATTTCACTGCTAAAAAAAGTACATACACGCATTTAGGCTTCATTGCTTGGTAAAATTCTAGTTTATGAGGAATTCAGCTGTGAAAATCTCTAATTTTCCTAGCATATTATATATTTAATACATATTAATAATTCTAAGAACAAAAGATGATTTCCCAAGACACATCCATCGGGTAGGCTCACCATGTCAATGCTCTTATTTAACATGAACCTAACCTTTTTTTTTTTTTTTTTTGAAAAGGATGTTTTCATTCAAATAGAAAAAAGATGTATAGAGAATGAGAACAAGCACCCACGATTTGGGCCATCCCAAACAAAAGGATAGGAGAGCTTATCATAAGGGGCAACGTGAGGAAACAAAACAAAACAAAACTCTAATTCAGGGCAGGCCAGGACACAAAGAACAAAAGAAACGAAGAAATCCCGGAACTAGGACCCCCTCCTAATACTGCCAAAGCTCATCCTATCAAGGAAGAGAAGGCTCCTTGGAGTACAAGGAAGATCGGCGTAGTTGAGAAATAAGACCGACTTCTGATGGAAACTCCCCATCCTGGCTAAGGCATCCGCTGGCCCATTACCTTCTCTAAGAATATGCACAAACTCTACATTACCAGCTTGGCTTAAAGTGTAGATCCTATCGATCCAGCACTTCCACTTCCATCCCGGGTTGGACGTACCCATGAGAAAATCCACCACCAAACGAACCTAACTTAAAACCTAAATCGAAAGACATAATGGATACCTAAGGATCCAAGTATGGTTCTTCAAAAGTTAGACCTGAACCTGAAAAGATCTGAAATGATTAGCTGGGCATGAGTAATATAAGACCTGCCCAGTTGATAGCCCTACCGTGAAAGCATGAGATAGCAGCGTTCGCAGAGGAAAAAAAAAAATTTTAAAATAAAATTTGAAAATATCCTAATAAAGGATTTTATTTAATATTTTATCTTACTATTGGTGGCAGAAAATCTCCCAATAAACCATTTAAATTCTCATAATTTGTAATATGGTTGCATACACACCTTGGATTGGGTACTAACCCTTCTCATGAAGCATTTGAATTCGTGAAGAGGTTAAAAAACCAATGGCATTGTAGGTTACTAACACGATTCGCGGGACCTTCAAAGAATCTATGACGGACTGCGTGAAGAACAGGAAATCGTCAGTGATGATGCATGAAATTGGGCCATGCTGGTTCTCTGATAGCATTCGAACTAGGACGGCCCGAAATGGGGTGATGCAGTTTATGTTGATCGTGCAAAGGATAGCGGTCGTGTCCTTGCCATCTGATAAGCCGTCAGGTATGGGCTCAAAATGAAAGTTGGGGAAGTGGGATGGATTGGGAGAGTTGAATTGTGTGTGAACTTGTTGTGCAACACGCCAACAACGCAGTGGGCCGAGATCCAATCTCAGGCCTCACCCACAAACGATAAACAGAAAGAAATATAAACTAAAAACAGATCAAAGCAATCCAAACAAACCACAAGACAAGATATACATGGAAAAACTCCAAACTAGGGTAAAAAACCATGGATGCAAACTTCCACTATGAAGAAAAATAAAGATTACAAGGCAAAATACTAACCTCTCCCTTGAAAGCACATAGAAAATTCTTAGCCCACACCTTAAAAAAATTTTCTAATATTCCAATTCTACCTAGAAAAGTCCTAGGAACCTCTATTTATAGTTTAGGTAACTTCCCTTCCGCACCCTTGTGAAAGGCGACAACAAAATCCGCAGTCCGCATTAGATTCGGAAACGAATCTGCGTAACCTTCGACTGGTCGAAGGAGAGCTATGACTGGTCGAAGGAGAGCTACGACCGGTCGAACAATTCCTTCGACTGGTCGAAGGATCCAAAACATGAAAAAATAGGACTCGTTGAACTTTAAGTTGACGGTCCATGACCGGTCGAACAGGCTCCTACGACCAGTCGAGTATGTCCTACGACCGGTCGAGGCGGCCCAGATGTGGCTCCACATTCTCAACAATCTCCCACTTAGAGACACATCGCCATAAACCTTCGTCTTCTTCATCCGGAGTGCACCACCTCCCCGTCTTCAAGCCCGAAGACCAATGAAAGCTGAGCAGAGCTTCAGCTTCTCCCTCATGACCGCCTTGGTCAACATATCTGCAGGATTCTCACTTGTATGAATCTTCTTCAGAACAATCAATCCATCTTCCAGTAACGAACGTATGAAGTGATATCTGATGGCAATATACTTGGTCCTTGAATGAAAGGCTGAATTCTTAGCCAAGTGTATTGCACTCTAACTATCACTGTACAGCTTGCAATCTACTTACTTCTTACCCAACTCTTTCATAAAACCTTGCATCCACACCATCTCCTTGCATGCTTCTGTAGCGCAACATATTCTGCTTCTGTCATACTGATAGATACTATCTTCTGTAACTGAGAAACTCAACTGACTGCGATACTACCCAGAGTAAACACATAACCTGTAGTGCTTCTTCTGCTGTCGATATCTCCTGCCAAATTTGAATCCATGTAGCCTTGCAACTTGATTTTCGATCTACCATAACACAACCCTACATCCTTAGTACCCACCAGGTATCTGGGGATCCACTTCACAGCTTCCCAATGTTCCTTCCTAGGATTGTTCATGAACCTGCTAACAACTCCCACTGCTTGAGCAATGTCTGGCCTCGTGCTCACCATAGCATACACGAGACTCTCGATAGCTGATGCGTATGGGACTTTAGCCACGTAGTCCCGTTTCTCCTGCGTCTTTTCACCTTGCTCCTTAGATAGCTTGAAGTGGTTGGCTAATGGAGTGCTAACCGGCTTAGCACCTCCCATATTGAATTGATCAAGTACCTTGGCTATGTACTCTGCCTGTGACAAAACCAGTTTCTTATTTTTCCTATCACGCTTTATCCTCATGCCTAAGATTTGTTTTACATCTCCTAAATCCTTCATGGTAAATTCTCTAGACAATTGTCTTTTGAGATCTGAAATGTCCTTCATGCTTGAACCGGCCACAAGCATATCATCAATGTACAACAGAAGGATGATGTACGACGTATCAAACTTCTTCAAGTAACAATAGTGGTTTGCATGACATCTCCTAAAACTGTTTCCCAATATAAAACTATCGAACTTCTTGTACCACTACCTTGGGGCCTGCTTCAAGCCATATAGACTCTTCTTCAGTCTGCACATCTAGTTCTCACTACCTGGTGCCACGTATCCTGTTGGCTGATGCATATATATTTCTTCTTCAAGATCCCAATGAAGAAAGACTGTCTTAATATCTAGCTGCTCTATATGTAAGTTCTCTCTAGCCACTATACTCAAGACCATGTGAATAGTAGACGTTTTCACTACCGGTGAAAATATTTCAGTGAAATCGATACCTGCCTTTTGTTGAAACCCTTTCACAACCAATATAGCCTTGTACCGTTTCAAACCATCATGCTCCTCCTTCAGTCTGTAAACCCACTTGTTATGAAGAGCTTTCTTACCCTTGGGTAGAGTGACTAGCTCCCTTGTACGATTAGACTCAAGAGAGTCCATCTCCTCATCCATGGCCTGCTCCCACTTAACCCGTGTATTTGACTGTAATGCCTCTTCAAAATACTCTGGCTCACCATTATCTGTAAGCAGTAAATAATGTAAGGAGGGTGAGTATCGGACCGTGGGTCTCCTCTCCCGAGTAGACCTCCTCACAACCGGTGTCTATGGCTCTGCTTCATAATGCTCCTGTGCATGATCATCCTGTGGCACTGTAACACTCATGTCCGGTAACTCTTCCAACTCTACGAATTCCTTTTCATCGGCCTTATTTTTTTACACACTGTCCTTATGTATCACTTTTTTATTGAAGACTACGTCCTTGCTTTTGATGATTTTCCTATTTTCTGCATCTCAAAACCTATAGCCAAAATCATGCTGCCCGTAGCCTATAAACGTGTACCTCTTGGACTTCGCATCTAGCTTGTTTCTGTGCTCTGCATCAATGTGAACATATAAAGTGTAACCAAACACTCTGAGATGTGTAAGGTTCAGTTCTTTCCTAGTTCACGTTTCTTCTGGTAGCTCACCATCCGATGGTGATGAGGGACTTCTATTGACAAGATATACGACAGTATTTACAGCATCTACCCAAAAGGTCTTGGACAACCCTGCATGTAACCTCATGCTCCTGACGCGCTCAAGGATGGTCCTGTTAATGCGCTCAGCCACATCATTCTAATGTGGTGTCCTTAGAATCATTTTCTGATGTTTGATTCCACTTGCTGCACAATACTCCTCAATCCTCTTATCACAATACTCTCCCCCATTATCATATCTGAGACACTTTACTGTTTTACCTGACTCGTTTTCTACCATAACTTTTTACTTCTTAAACGCATCAAATACATCAGATTTATGCTTTAAGAAATAAACCTATAGTTTTCTACTAGCATCATCAATAAAGGAAATAAAATAACGTGAGCCACCAAGAGATGATACCTATGCTGGTCCCCACACGTCAGTGTGTACAAGCTCCAATAGATGCATCTTTGGAGCGTGTCGTATTTTTTTGAAGCTTACCCTCTTCTGTTTGCCATATACGCAGTCCTCACAGAATTCCAAGTCAAGAGACTTCAGCCCTGGTAGCTTCCCTTTTGACAACAACACTTTCATCCCTTTCTTACTCATATGTCCCAACCTCTGATGTCATAATTGCCTATTCACTCCAGTTAATACGACTGTGAGTGAACTATACGACCCTGAAGTCACGTACAAAGTACCTTCCTTTTTGTCTCGAGATATCACCAAGGAACCTTTTGTGATCTTCCAAGAATCACTTGTGAATGTCGTCACATAACCAGTGTCGGCTAACTGCCCCACTGAGATCAGATTCCTTCTCAAACTCGGTACATGTCTGACATCCTTCAATTTCAAAACCGTTCCGTCTTTTTGATTGACCTGAATGTCTCCCTTTTTAATAATACTGCACGGCTCATTATCACCCAGGTAGACTTTCCTAAAGTCACCTGACACATAATCACGTAGAACTTTCTTACATGAAGTGACATGAAACGAAACACCCGAGTCTATAACCCAAGACTCATTCCTCGCATCAAGAGACAAGATCAACGCCTCTGTGTCACTCTTCTCAGATAGATTCATTGAATCCTTCTCACCTTGAGAGCTTCCATCTTGTTTCGTAAGCACCATGCAATCACGTTTCATGTGCCCCTTCTTGTCGCAATGCCAACATCCGTCTTTGTCTTTCGGTCCCTTCAACTTCTTTCTCGACTTAGAACGCCCGTGTTTATTGCCTCCTTTGTTCTGCGATCTTCCTCTTCCTTCAACGTTTAGAGCATTCCCTGAACCCCCTGAAACTCCTGATGCCTTTCTTCTAGATTCTTCACTAAGAATTAGACCGGCCACATCATCAAATTTCAGCTTTGTCGACCCTGAAGAATTGCTCACAGTAATCACCAAACCATCCCAACTGTCTGGCAGACTGGATAAGATCAATAGCGCCCTGACCTCATTCTCAAAAATGATGCCAACGGATTCCAACTGGCTTGTGACTGTATTGAACTCATTTAGATGTTAAGCCACGCTCCCACCATCTGACATCTTCATGTTGAATAGCTGTTTCATAAGATGAACCTTGTTGGATGCAGATGGTTTTTCATACATGGTGGCTAGGGTTTCCATTAATTCTTTTGTAGTTTTCATCTTGGATATGTTGAAGGCGACGCTCTTAGACAAAGTGAGTCGGATTGTTCCTAAAGCCTTCCTATCCAGTAAAAACCATTCATCATCTGTCATCTTTTCTGATTTTTTCTCTTTTCCTTCTAGAGGAATGTAGAGGTCCTTCTGATATAGATAATCCTCCATCTGCATCTTCCAGAAGACAAAGTTTAAACCATCAAACTTCTTAATTCTAGTTTTTCCATCTTCCGCCATCGCTCCCAATAGAACTAAACCAATAGATCTGATACCAGTTGTTGTGCAGCACGCCAACAACGCAGTGAGCCGAGATCCAATCTCAGGCCTCACCCACAAACGATAAACGGAAAGGAATATAAACTAGAAACAGATCAAATCAATCCAAACAAACCATAAGACAAGATATACGTGGAAAAACCCCAAAGTAGGGTAAAAAACTACGGATGCAAACTTCCACTATGAAGAAAAATAAAGATTACAAGGCAAAATACTAACCTCTCCCTTGGAAGAATATAGAAAACCCTTATCCCACACCTTATAAATATTTTCCAATATTCCAATTCTACCTAGAAAAGTCCTAGGAACCCTTATTTATAGTTTAGGTAACTTTTCTTCCGCAACCTTGTAAAAGGCGACACCAAAATCCGTAGTCTGCATCAGATTCGGAAACGAATCTACGTAACCTTTGACTGGTCGAAGGAGAGCTACGACCGGTCGAACAATTCCTTCGACTGGTCGAAGGACCCAAAACATGAAAAAACAGGACTCGCTGGACTTTGAGTCGATGGTCCACGACTGGTTGAACAGACCCCTACGACCGGTCGAGCATGTCCTACGACCGATCGAAGGCAGTTCAGATGTGGCTCCACATTCTCAACAGAACTATGGTGATTGAGAATCCTTTAAAGCGTAGGAGTGTGGCCAACTGAAGCATAGGGTTTATGTGTCCTTGAAATGGGATTGGGAAGAGTAGCACGTGAAGGGCTTGAGGCCGTTGATTCTCTCCTACTCTTGCCATTGAGCTGAGGTAGATGCTTTGGTGATGGGAAGGGAAGCGTTTGGTATGAACAGAAATAATATTACAAGATATGGCAATCAACAGCCTTGCACCCCTAGATTTATCTGCTCTAAGCTCTTGGCTTTATATGATAGGGTGCGGTCCGGTGGCAATCGGTACCACACTAAGCTATACTGGTAAGGGGCAGGAGTGTGGCCCACGGGATTTATTCATAACATTTGAACCGTTCATCAGATAACTATTCTCCCATTACCCTGTGTTAAAAAATAAGCCAATGTGGAATGTTATGGGGGAAATCGAACTGACCTAATGAACGAGACATGTGAAAGATCACCATCAGAGCAGACTCTTTGAACTATCGAAGTACTTACTTCCAGGGAAGCTGAACCGAGCAAGAAACCCAATAATTGAGCTGAATTGGTCAACCAAGCTCGGTGATAAGGTTCATCGACATATCTCAACCACGTATTTCGATATCAATCACAGATACCAATCTCGACCATGAATATCGACGTCGAGATCGGGATAGAAATATCTGGAGAGAATCTCACATCATATACGAGTAAGATTAGCCAATAAAAACTTAGACGAATATCACGTCGATTGAGACACAATCGAATCCATACTCGAGTAGATTCCAACTCCAATAGGAGCCCCTATAGCATATGTTGCAAATTTATTCGGATACGCTACCTGCCTAACAAGCTTTTAAATACATTATCCTTCTTAAAAAAATGTATATACAACTATTCTGACTTTAGCCTTACCAACTTTGGGTTTATCCATCTGATTAAAGCATGAAAAACCCCTTGAAAACAGCCAGTCCCCCACTGTCATTCCTCTTCCAATTGAGGTGCAGGTACCCTTATGAGGTATTGCAAAATTGACTAGATTTGAGCAATAACATTGAAAATTAAGGTAGGAGACAATAAAGGGAACAAGATAAGAAGGATGCTCTTCCTTATTTCCGTGGAGCCGGTCATTTTGTATCTGGAATCCTGGATCTCCCTACCTTTTCTATACCATTCACGAAGGTTCAAGAAAAAACAACAAATTTTCGCAACTCAGGTGGACCCAGGGAGTATCAAGGGTGGGTGTCGCTTCCCACCTTGATACCTATAATGTGGCCCACCATAGTTTTGTCGAGCTGATTTTCAGACAATGAATGTAACATGAGGGAACCCATCCGATGGACACCACGTGCGCCACCAGCTGAGCAGCCGCGAGTTTTGCTTTCTTCTCAGGAAGTTCCTGAGATCCGAAGCCACTTGGGCCCACAGAGATGTCTGTGAGAAATCCATCCCGTCAATCAGTTTGTGCCGATCATGTTAAGACATTGTGTAAAACATGAGCTAGATCCAAGACTTAAGTTGACCACATTAGAGGAATCAGAGAGGACGGAAATGACCAACAGTAAACCACTTTAATACCATGTCAAACAACCACTTCATCTTAAAGCGTCAGCCTTTAAAAGATGGCATATCAATGTATATCAAGGGTGAATTGACGGCATGGATAAGACACATAAATCGTAGTTGGGCTCCACATAGTTCACTCAGTAGGCTCGTATAACACTTGCTGCACATATGCCATGCATGCCGATGGAAAAGCTTACATGGGCATTGTCAGGCACGGGATCACAGGTCCGGGAAAGGATAAGATTCCCTTACACGTGATGCTGTTAGCCATGGGCTCACATTGAAATGTAAAGACATGAACTAATTGTTGTGAAATTTATACAGATTAATGTAGTTTCTGTATAATATGGAAACCGAAAATAATATGGACAGGCTGAAGCACGTCTGAAAACGCTGTCCTTAAAGCGTTATTTGCCCCAACTCAAGTAAATTGAGTATGCTGATAGGTTACAGGCAAATTGCTTCTAGGATACGACGAGCCTGGTGTGGGTCTGCGTTCAGCAAACACGAAGGCCCACCAAATGGAACTCAATTTCACTATTTCTGGCAGTATTACAATATAAAGGAAAATCTCAAAAATAAGAAAAGAAGAAAATAGAAAAGTGGTTTGCTCGATTAAGTTCTAATCTTCAGCCTGCTGGTTCGGTTGAACCGTCCTAGACCACACCGCTGGTCTGTTCTTCAAGCTAAGGTTGACACCTTGCTGTATTGCTGGATAACACTTAGAATATATGAGTGGAGAGGCTATTTTCTGGAATTCGTATGGAGTGAGTTGAGATGGATTTGGAACCTATCCAGGCCCTCCTTTTATAGGCTATGGTGGCTGGGGGTTATGGTCCAGGGAAATAAATCCCATGACCGTTTTCTGGCTGTTGAGAAAACTAGCCGTTTTATGGCCGTTTTCTGACCGTTGTGCATGGGCCATTAAGCTGCTGCATGTTGACCGTTGTGAGACAGCAGCTAGCCGTTTTATAGCTGTTGGGGCTAGCCATGCAGCAGTTTCAGCTGGACCCTGCACTTATTGCACAGCTGTTACAGAATTTCTGCAACAGCTCTTTTTCAGCCCTCTATATATTCTAAGGGACTCTCATTCAGTCCTTTAGATTTTCGTCCAACCAACCATCTGCCTTAGCCACTAGTCGCACCGCGACTCGCACACGTCTCGCTGCGGTTCGCGAAGGGAGCGACCCTCTGCGACACGATGCGCACGTGCGAAGTGCAAAGTGCGCCACTAGCGCCTCTACAGCCACACTGCCTCACATGCCCACGCCCTCGCACCGAGCCCGAGACCGTGACCGTGACCGAGACCGAGACCGAGACCGAGCGCGAGCGCGTGCGCGTGCGCGGTGTTCCAGTGCTTCGCACTGGAACACGCAAGTCCCATGGTCCACGGACTAGGTAGGCAAATATTATGGTACTCCACTATTATCATTTAAACCACTTTTCTTTCTCTTCTCTTTCCCATGTGGGACTATTCCCAAAGCCCCAAAAGTTTTTCAAAAAATAACTTTTTTATTATTAAAATATTTTTTATTAAAATCAATATTTTACAACAATCCCCCACTTGATTTTTTATAAAAATATTTTCTCGGTTAAACATACTGCCAGAATAATTAGCTTATATGCATAAAGAAAGATATCTTTCGATTTTAATCTTCCCTTAGTGTAAGTATCTCAAAACTCTATCGAAATGACTGGTAGCCGCAGCTTTGAACCAGTTATTTCTAGATAACAGAGTTGGAGAAACCACACACATATTCGCTATGTGTTGTTAGAGTTCCCACAATCTTGCTCAGCACAATTAATGGCCATGTGCTTATCCTAATTCGTGAACGATCCCGAGAGAAAACTCTTAACTCTCATGAGAGACGGCACCATCTCTACGTTCATATAGGTGAAATCCTTCCAGTGTCTCCGTTACTGTAAGACACTTGTCCTAAAGACTGGAATTCATTAAGAGTTCTAAGACTCAACCCTCTTTCGTAACGCTCAGCACTTATCTATTATGGATGAGGTTATATAATTTAGTGCTGAAAACTTTCCACTTATCAGTGACTTGTTCTTACCCATTAAACCCAAGATTAGAGATTTTCTGATTTTAGGTTGGGTTACCATCACTGGTGGAACTTTGGTTGAAGAGTTTCAACCCCATCCCTCTAGATGTAGCCTTTACTACCTCTCTCGGTAGAGGTTTAGTGAAAGGATCTGCCAGGTTATTGCTTGATTTCACATATGAAATAGCAATGATTCCATCTTTAATCAATTGTCTGACATAATCATGTCGAAGACTAATATGTCTAGACTTACCATTATAAGTACCGCTATAGGCTCTAGCTAATGTGGCTTCACTATCACAATGTAGTGATACAGCCGATATAGGCTTTACACAAAAAGGAATTTCTAATAGAAGATCCCTTAGCCACTCAGCCTCTTTGCCTGTTGCAGCTAGGGCTATAAATTCAGACTCCATAGTCGAGTGCGTTATGCAAGTCTGTTTCTTGGATCCCCAAGATACAGCAGCACCTCCTAGGGTGAATACCCACCCTGTAGTAGACTTATTGTCCCCTGCACTCGATATCCAGCTCGCATCGGTATATCCTTCCAATACGGCAGGAAACTCTGAATAAAATAGTCCTAAGTCTTTGGTTGCTTTTAAGTAACCAAGGACTCTACTGATTGCATTCCAGTGTTCATTACTGGGGTTACTAGTAAACCTACTAAGTTTACTCACAGCATATGCGATATCAGGTCTAGTGCATTGCATAGCATACATAAGACTTCCTATAGCACTCGCATATTCTAATTGTGCAACTGTTCTTCCAGTATTTTCTTTTAGTTTGATACTTGGATCAAATAGGGTTTTTGCTTCCTTTATATTCAGATGGTTAAACTTGTTTAGTATCTTCTCAATATAATGAGATTGACACAAAGCATAACCCCCACAATGTTTTTTAACTTTGACACCTAAGATGGTATCAACTTGTCCAAGATCCTTCATTTTAAATACGGAAGAAAGAAACTTCTTTGTTTCAGTCACACCTTCCATTTTATTACTTATTATTAACATATCATCAACATATAAACAGATAATAATGATATGACTACCATCTTTTTTAGAATATATGCATTTATCAGCTACATTATGCATGAAACCATGAGATAGTATTTTGGAATCAAACTTCTCATGCCATTGTTTAGGTGCTTGTTTTAATCCATACAACGATTTGACTAATCTACATACTTTGTTTTCATTTCCTGGTAGAACGAAACCTTCAGGTTGTTCCATGTATACCTCCTCATTGAGGTCACCGTTCAGGAAAGCAGTCTTTACATCCATTTGGTGGATGTGAAGATGATGTATGGAAGCTAGCGCAAATAATATCCTAATGGATGTTATCCTAGCTACAGGTGAGTATGTGTCAAAGTAGTCTATCCCTTCTTTTTGTCTAAAACCCTTAGCTACTAGTCGAGCTTTAAAGGTTTGGATAGTCCCATCAGTGTGATATTTCTTCCTAAATACCCATTTGCAACCTATGGGTCTAGAACCTGGAGGTAAGTTTACTAGTTCCCATGTTTGATTTGATAGTATAGATTCCATTTCATCATTTATAGCTTCTTTCCAAAAAGCTGAGTCTCTAGAGGATACAGCTTCCTTATATGTTTTAGGATCATCTTCTATAGTCATTACTATAGGTATTCGTCTTATAACATTTTCTCTATCTGCTTCTACCAGATGAAAAATGATGCGTTGTGAGTCTATATAGTCATCTCCAAAACTCTTCTCTATTCTAGTTCTTTGACTCCTACGAGGTTCAGTGGGAGCTTCCATTATATGTGGAGCTGTGCTATTTGGTTCTCTATTAGGAGTTTGAATTTCATTATCCTTTGACTCCAAGGATAGTGAGTTCTCAAAGAATTCAACGTCTCTAGATTCTATAATTGTATTAGACTCCATGTCTAGAAGTCTATAAGCTTTACTATTTTGTGCATACCCTACGAAGGCGCACTTAATAGCTCTTGGTCCTAACTTGGTTCTTTTTGGGTCAGGAGTTCTGCAGTATGCAAGACACCCCCACACTTTAAGATATCCTAGGTTAGGTTTTCTACCTCTCCATGTTTCATATGGAGATACTTTATATTTTTTAGACGGAAGTCTGTTTATTATATGGCATGCTGCAAGCAGTGCCTCACCCCACAGATTTAGTGGCAACTTTGCTTTTATTAGCATTGAGTTGACCATTTCTACTAATGTTCTATTCTTCCTTTCAGCTATTCCGTTTTGTTGAGGTGTGTATGGAGCTGTACATTGATGTACCAGTCCATGTTCTTCACAGAAGTAATCGAATTCATTCGAGAAGTATTCTCCTCCTCGATCGCTACGGAGAATTTTTATCTTCTTACTTAGTTGATTCTCTACTTCTGCTTTATATATCTTAAACATGTTCAATGCTTCATCTTTGCTCTTTAATAGATAAACATACACATATCTAGAGCAATCATCTATAAAGGTTATGAAGTACCGTTTACCTCCACGAGTAAGAATGCCGTTTAACTCACAGATATCACTGTGCACAAGATCCAAAATTTGAGACGATCTTTCAACACTTGGAAAAGGTTTTTTTCATCATTTTGGATTGTATGCACACTTCACATTTACTAGTTTCATTATCTGTGTATGAGATTAAACCATTCTTAGCCATGAACTTCAAAGTACTATACCCTATATGGGCTAGTCTATCATGCCACAGTCCAGCAGATTCAACCATATACGCAGAAGTGCTACTTTCATTCAGAGAAAACTTAACCATCCCGTTACAAGCATATCCCTTTCCAACAAAATTCCCATTCTTGGATAGAATCAGTTTTCCTGACTCGTATACCACCCTTATACCTGGTTTTCCCAGAAGATCCCCAGAAACTAAGTTTCGCCTCATGTCTGGGACGTGCAGTACATTAGTTAGAATCACTTTCTTTCCAGAAGTGAATATCAGTTCGACAGTTCCTTTGCCGACGACCTTCGATCGGACTTCATTACCCATTTGGACTTCTTGACCATCGGTCAATTCCTCATAGGTTTTGAAGGCTGATTTGTCGTAGCACACATGTACTGTAGCGGCAGTATCATACCACCAGCCTGGAACTTTGCCTTGGATGGTATTCACTTCAGTGATCATAGCCACGATATCGCCTTCTTCTACTGCACTTGCCTCTTTTTTAGATTTGCGATATCGGCATACTCGAGCATAGTGCCCGATTTTTCCACAGACATGGCATGGGCCTTTGAACTTTCCGTTCTTCTTTTGGGCGTTTTTCTTGAATTTCCCTTTATTGGGTTTTAGGGAATCATCTTTCTCGGGATTCTTGTTATTGGTGTTTTCTACTGCATGTACCTTGGACGAGGCATTCCCGTTATCATTCTTTTTATCGCGGTTACGGGATTCTTCCTCAATCCTTAGGTGTTTCTGGATTTGTTCCAGTGTGTAGTCCTCGGTTTTATGCAGCAACTTCTTTCTATAGTCTTTCCACATTGGTGGCAATTTAGCGATTATAGCCCCAACTTGGAATGATTCAGGAAGATCGATTTTGATCGCTTTGATTTTGTTTACTATTAGCTGCAGTTCTTGGATTTGGGGCAGCAGCGGTTTATTATCTACCATGCTGAAGTCAAAATACCTGGCGATGAGAAATTTGTTAGTCCCTTCTTCTTCAGCCTTGTACTTGAATTCCAGTGCGGCCCAGATCTCCTTTGCTGATGATGTCTGTTGGTACAGATCGTACAGGCGGTCGGAGAGTGCGTTCAGAATGTGTCCACGACACAATAGTTCGTCTTCGGCTCTTTTAGCACGGGCAGCCACTTGCTCAGGTGTGTCTTTGTCGGTTGCTTCAGGCAATGCTTGCAGATTTGGATCTAGTATGTAGTAGATCTTCAGCGCCGTCAGGAGAAATTTCAGCTTGTCTTGCCATCTTGTAAAATTGGTTCCATCGAACCGATCAAGACGTATCAAGTCCTGATTCATCAATTTAATAGATGAAATGCTATCGGCTTCCATTTTAGAAATAACGCTTTAAGATTGTTGTGAAATTTATACAGATTAATGTAGTTTCTGTATAATAGGGAAACCGAAAATAATATGGACAGGCTGAAGCACGTCTGAAAACGCTGTCCTTAAAGCGTTATTTGCCCCAACTCAAGTAAATTGAGTATGCTGATAGGTTACAGGCAAATTGCTTCTAGGATACGACGAGCCTGGTGTGGGTCTGCGTTCAGCAAACACGAAGGCCCACCAAATGGAACTCAATTTCACTATTTCTGGCAGTATTACAATATAAAGGAAAATCCCAAAAATAAGAAAAGAAGAAAATAGAAAAGTGGTTTGCTCGATTAAGTTCTAATCTTCAGCCTGCTGGTTCGGTTGAACCGTCCTAGACCACACCGCTGGTCTGTTCTTCAAGCTAAGGTTGACACCTTGCTGTATTGCTGGATAACACTTAGAATATATGAGTGGAGAGGCTATTTTCTGGAATTCGTATGGAGTGAGTTGAGATGGATTTGGAACCTATCCAGGCCCTCCTTTTATAGGCTATGGTGGCTGGGGGTTATGGTCCAGGGAAATAAATCCCATGACCGTTTTCTGGCTGTTGAGAAAACTAGCCGTTTTATGGCCGTTTTCTGACCGTTGTGCATGGGCCATTAAGCTGCTGCATGCTGACCGTTGTGAGACAGCAGCTAGCCGTTTTATAGCTGTTGGGGCTAGCCATGCAGCAGTTTCAGCTGGACCCTGCACTTATTGCACAGCTGTTACAGAATTTCTGCAACAGCTCTTTTTCAGCCCTCTATATATTCTAAGGGACTCTCATTCAGTCCTTTAGATTTTCGTCCAACCAACCATCTGCCTTAGCCACTAGTCGCACCGCGACTCGCACACGTCTCGCTGCGGTTCGCGAAGGGAGCGACCCTCTGCGACACGATGCGCACGTGCGAAGTGCAAAGTGCGCCACTAGCGCCTCTACAGCCACACTGCCTCACATGCCCACGCCCTCGCACCGAGCCCGAGACCGTGACCGTGACCGAGACCGAGACCGAGACCGAGCCCGAGCGCGAGCGCGAGCGCGTGCGCGTGCGCGGTGTTCCAGTGCTTCGCACTGGAACACGCAAGTCCCATGGTCCACGGACTAGGTAGGCAAATATTATGGTACTCCACTATTATCATTTAAACCACTTTTCTTTCTCTTCTCTTTCCCATGTGGGACTATTCCCAAAGCCCCAAAAGTTTTTCAAAAAATAACTTTTTTATTATTAAAATATTTTTTATTAAAATCAATATTTTACAACACTAATGGTTAATTTGATCTGGTTGAGCAAATAACATTTCTTCTTTGGGGCAGCTATTATATGCCTAGGCCTCACCTTTCATCATCATACTGTCCACTTGGTGGGGCAGGCTTTGTCATGAACTGATCATGTCCGGAATTTTTTTCAGCTTTAAGGTGCTAGCCATAGGGAAGCCGATTAGATGGTGTAAGCGGGTAGTGTCATGCGAGGACAAACATTAACGCTCCTCAAGATCCTAATTGTACAAACGGTCCAAAGGAGATCAAAGTTACATGGCCTCACAATGATGTATTTATTATATCCACACAGTTCATCCATTTGTAGAGATCATTTTAAACTATGACCCCAAAAATGAATCGTATCCAAAGCTCAAGTGGACCACACAAATAGCAGTGGGACAATGATTCTCACCGTTAAAACTATTGTGGGCCCACCATAAAGTTTATTTTCCATTCAATCTGTTCATAAAGTCACAGAGACTTGGATGAAGAGGTAAAACAAATATCATATTCATTGAAAACTTCTGTGACCCCAAATGAGTTATGTTTAATCCCCCACTGCTTTTTGCAGTATGGTCCCGACATGGTTCTTTACATCAAATTATAATTGAATAACAATAATCATACATAATATAATTTTAAAAAGAAAATACAAATGTATCAAGTAGTAATCCGTCCACTTTCCCTTGGCAGGCTTCTACCATTTGGTAGACGTAGGTGGAGTTGGGCAATTTTGACCCGATCCAACCAGATCCGACCCGATCCGACGGCCTATATCGGTGCGGATCAAGTAGGACAATCTAGATTCGAAAGCGTTTCGGGTTGAGTTCGGATCCATACCTATTTGGACTGATCCGATTCGATTAGATCCGATCTGACCCGATCCAGAGTGGATAAACCACATGCATTTTCATGATGGGCCCCACAACAGAGTTTACCTAGTACGATAAAAGAGAACCAAAGCGGATTTGCTGGTGTACCACACACCAGCTATATAGCTGCTGTAGGTATGTGTCATGTGCGAAGACGAGCTCCGGGTGCTCTTCGAGCTCCAAGTTGTATGAACGCTTCAAAGGACATTAAAGTTATAAGGGCCCCACAGTGATGTATTTATTATATTTACACCGTTCATATATTTTTAGAGATCATTATAGAGCATTATCCAAAAAATGAATAATATCTAAAGATCATTTAGACCACACCACGAATAGTAGTAGAGAATGATTTTCACCATTAAACATTTCGTGTGGTCCACTTGATAGTTAGATCTGTCTTATTTTTCGTCTCAAGCCTTATGACGAGCTCGCCAAATGGATGGATGGTTTGGATATAACACATACCCCATGATCAAACCCACAGAACTTGCTAATGTCAATACAGCAAGTCACTTATGTGAAAAGCACTAACTGCACTTTCGTGCAGTGCACGTTAACACCAGTATATGTCCGGTAAAAGCATGGATACGGTAATAGAGAGTTCTTTCAGAGCCATGTGGGGCCCACCTTGATGTATATGCTTTATCTAAGCTGTTCATCCATTTTGACATATCATTTTAGGCCTTGAGCACAAAAAAGTGGTATATTGAAGGCTGAAGTGGACCACACCACATGAAACATTTGGATTAAATATTTAAATTCATATGATGCGAATCCTACCAAACCTGATACGACTCGGTTTCCCTGGCTGAGTCGGACTCAGTTCAGGTCAGGCCAACCATGCATTGGATCGGTCTGAGTCAAGTGACCTAGACTCGGTCCCGGATCATATTCAGTTCGGGTCAAGCCATTGAGACTTCGGATCAGGTCGAGTTGGACCCAATCTGATCCGATCCGGACTAGTGCCCAGCTTTAAGCATAGGTAAGGCCCACATCCACTCCTTGAGTAGGCTTTCACTAGTATAATGGGCTTCTGATAACGATTTTACCAAGTATGTCATACAAAGAAGTCCCCTAGGAATACAGTATGTTTTGTGCATGCAATTGATAGATGCACGAGCATATCAAGTAATTTCGATTATCACATTTGAATTAATATAGTCTAACACATTAATCGAATTATATCATTATTATTATATTAATATAGAGATTACACGTTTATCCAAATCAACTAAGAATACATGACAATTATGTCAGGGTAAGAATACAATGTATTAAAAACAAAAGAGTATACAACGTATCAAATAATCAATCTATTTTAACTTAATGGATAAGAAACACATTGGGATTACTCACCTTGATGTGGTAGAAATAATTCCATCAACCAACGGTTTCAATCAAACTAGGATTTCCTAAAATCACATAAAAAAGAATTATTTTTAATCTTACGATTATACATAATAAATAAACGTGTAATTCATTATATATCATTTCTTTATATCAATGCTGCCCATCCAATGGTTCGATCGGTCTAGAATTTAATATTTTAATTTATTTTAATCTTAAAAAACTAATCAATGATGATGATTTAATCACACATTTTAGATTATATCATATAATTTTCTGTGCCAAGTTATATATTACGTAGAAAATTATTATTCTTGTATTTATTCAATTTCGTTTGATCAATGAAGAAAATTGGTATATCAATGATCAGTATGATTCATTGAGGTGTTGAATTAATCTGATTCTTAAAAATATTACATAATTAAGTCTTGTAACACTCATGAAGAGTACAGATCATAATGATCGCTGTCCATCATGGAAAAATTTTACCTTTTGCACATCAGCCTTAAAGCCATGCACATTAGTGTACCTTTCCACATGAATGAATTAAACCTACACAATGGATGTTTGATTAATCCAATCCGTCCAATGTGTGGATCATACCAAATTAACTATTACATAAAGAAAATAAAAAAATATAAAAAATACACTAACTTGAATAGATGAATTTCAAAAATCTTTCTTTCCACTTTCCCTTTCGTGTTTCTTTTCTCTACGAGTTTTTCTTTGGTTCTTTTAGTTTTGATAGGACTCACTCTCTTACATTTCCTTTTTAAGAAAAAAGGTTCATTGGGAAACTATGAGATACAAGAAAAGTTTTGTATAATGAGGATATGATAATGGATGATGAAATCGGTGGATCCCTTTACCACTCAAAATTTTAATTTTAAAATTTTAAGTTAAAATTTTATTTTTTAAAAAATACGGACGTTACAATTATGTCCCAACCTTTAATGTGCACATTATGTAGGGCCCACCTTTGATGTTGGTCATCCATTAAGTGATGTCTACCATCAATGTTATTGTCCATCATTTGGGGCCCACCTTCAATATCCACCACACATAATGCAGAGCCCACCTTTGACGTGGACCATCCATCATGCGGTCCCCACCTTTGAAGTTGGTCGTCCATAATGCAAGGCTTGCCTTGGATACGGGCCACTTATCATTAGGACTAACCTTTGATGTGGACTATCCAGGGCCTACCTTGATGAGGACCATCTATCATGTGGGGCCCATCTTGATGTGGATCATCCATCATGTGTGGCCCACCATTATTAATTGCTAATCATGTGGAGCCCACTTTTGATGTGGACTATCTATTATGTGTGGCCCACCTTTTATGTAAACTGTCCACAATGTCATCCATTATGTGCAGCCTATCCTTTATGCAAATTGTCCACTATGTTAGCTCCACCTTCAATGTGGATGGTCCATCATGCGGGGCCTCCTTCGATATGGAGACTAGCGAGAACCTCTTTTGACATGAACTGTGAGAGAGGTAGAAAAGTTGATGAAAACAATTACTTAATTAAGCAGTTTTTGCCATGCACATAAGTTACTTTTACCATGATATCATGATGCTTATCAAACTAACTTGAGTGGTGGTATCCAAACGATCCCTAGAGTCTACCGTTTTGACAACTCCATTTACCTGTATATATTAGAGAAAAGATATGCCTGCATGATAAGGTAGCGTGCAGATGGCTGCAGAGAAAGAACATACCTCTGATACTCATAATAGCAGTTATTGTATGTTCTTTTTAACCATACAATTCCAGGCTGATGATTGTTGGGCTATGACTAGCCAATCTAGGATATTTGTGGGGAAATCCGTGATTGATGATGTGGCCCATCATTTCAACGGCCTAGATCACCGGTCTACGATCTCACATGTATACAAGCCTACACCTCAACTTGAGACCCTATTACCCATTAAGATAATGATACATTAGAATTTAGAAGGATGAGATCAGATCAATCAAAGCATCCAATGACTGGTGGGAAGAGCCTTCTTTCCATATAGAACGGTCCACGTTCTCCTTAAGATCCTTGATCCTCTCTCTCATCTCCTTCCCTTCATTTCCAACCATTAATCTTCTTATGGCCCAGTCTATCTCACATCTCACCAGTCCATTCTCTAGTGTCATTCCCACCCTCCAAACATGACTCACTAACCTAGCATTGCCTGCTTGATCCATGAAACATGGCCAACAAAGCATGGGTACCCCCTCACATATGCTCTCCAACGTAGAATTCCAACCACCGTGTGTCCAGAACCCTCCAACTGATGGGTGAGACAACACCTCTTGTTGTGGGGCCCACTTGACAACCAGGCCCCTATCACGCGTCTCCTCTTCAAACCCTTCTGGCAGCTCAGCGGCACATTCCGAGCCGTTAACGAATCCAGGCCTGACCACCCACAAGAAAGGTTGCCCACTATTGGCCAGTCCCCAGGCCATCTCAAGGAGATCCGGTCCGTCCATTGCAGCTATACTCCCGAAGCTCACATAGATAACAGATTTCGGGGCTTGTTTGGCCAGCCATGCCATGCAACTATGATCTGGACTTAACAAGCTGCTGGAACCAGAATGCATTGCTGCAAACTTGTAGAGTGGGCCGATCGGGAAGACCGAGATCCGAAACTCCTGCTGGATTTTGGACAGTGTGGTCTGTTCAAGGCAGTCTAGAGCGTTGAAAATGAGCCCTGATGAGGCCCTCGTGGCACTGATCTGTTGGACAACCAATTTAAGAAATGTTTCCACGGTGGACGGAGGTGGGACAGGCAAGTCCTTGACTCTGAGGGGTGGGATTTCAGGCACTGGGACTTCTGAATTTGGATCTGGTAAGACACATTTAGTGAATTTAATTTGTTTATGGTTGGAAGAGTCTCACACACACACACACGCACAGATAGATATATATATATATATATATATATGAAAAGGTACTATACACTTGACCGTATTCTACCTTTCATAAGGTCGAGCGGTGGCCTCACGTTATTCTTCGGATGCTGAGGAAATTTTATAAGGTAAACGAGTAAACAAAACCGCAAGAAAAACGGATGCGGATTAGCTATTAACAGGTTGGGTAGCGGTACTTGCTGCTGAAGTTATGTAACTAAGTTTTGTGAGCCTCATCATGATGTTTATTATGTATCCACTCCGTCCAGCCATTTGGAGAGATCATATTATGGCATGATCCAGAGAATGAGTCAGATTAAAAGCTTAAGTGGACCACTACAGATAATAGTGGAGAGAGTGATGCCCACCATTAAAAACTTCTAAGCGTTACAAAAGTTTTAGATCAAGCTAATATTTGAACTTTTTATATTTCATGTCTGTGTTAACACAGGAACCGATTGGATCTCAAATAAACATCATGATGGACCTTAGGACGGTTTCGTCACTATCTCCACTGTTTTCTATGGTGGGTCCACTCTAGCTTTAAATCTTACTCATTCTTTGGATTATGCCCTAAAATGATCTCTCCAAATGGATGGACGGTGTGGATACAACACATATATTGTAGTGGGCCCGCAAAATTCGATGACGTGACTTCTATAGCGAGTCTGGCTACTCAACCCGTCAGCAGCTAATTGGCGTCCGTAGGAAACGTATTGCAATAGGATATATCAGCACTTCAGCCGCTGGATTTAGGCCCTTTAAAATGATCCAAAATGCTTATATGATCAACCGTCGCATGGTTGGGGAATAGCCAAAAAAAAATCCGAGATCAAAGTATTACAATTCTTTGATTATTCAAAGCTCATGGAGACCGTCCATATTGAAAGGAAAAGAATCACATGATCAAACGGTTAAGATATTCCAGTCTAAGAGTTTTTTGCGGATTTCCACCATCCAATTTGTGGCCCATGATATAAACAGTTTGGATCATCTGAAAATGACTCCAGATACAAAGGTTAAAGTCCCAATGGGAAACGGATTTCCTGCTAAAGCCTTTCGCAGAAAGTTCCTGCGCAGGAAACCTGGGTAGGGCCCAACGGGATGTTTTTGAGAAATTCACCCGGGCCATCTGTTTTTTGAGATATTTTTAGGATAAAATTCCGAAAATGAGCCGTATCCAATACTCAAGTGGACCTAAAATGTGAGTATTGAACGTACAAAGTTGAAATATTCGTGGACCATAGAAGTTTTGAATCCGGCTAATATTTGTGTTTTCAGTTCATCTAAGTAGGAATGACACTATTAACGGTACGGATGTCATGTAAACATCACATTCTACCCGAGAAAGTTTTCAACGATAGGAATTTTCCTACCTACCTTTTACTCTAGTGCAGCCCACTTGAGTCTGGGATCCTTCTCACTTTTGGTCTAAAGTCCTAAAATGAGCTCTGAAAACGGATGTATGGAGTGGATTTCTTAAAAACATCATGTTGGGCCCCACCCAGGTTTCTAGTGTAGGAACTTCCTGTTAGAGGCTTTCACTAGAAATCCGCGGTCCGATGTATACGCACTTTACTCCTAAATTCTTGAGTCACAAGACACAATCCGCTATGAATTTTCATAGGAAGTTAGGACGCTGAAAACTAAAGTGGGGCCCACCATGATGTTTATGAAAAATCTACCTTATTCATCTGTTTTTTGAGCTCATTCTAAGACTTGAGATCAAAAGTAAGCTTGATACAATAATTGGTCCACCATGGGAGGTTGAGCGGCTGAAGTCATGTCACCAAGTTCTGTGGGTCCTAGCATGATGTATGTATTATATCCACACCGTTCATCCACTTTGAGAGATCGTATTATGGCATTATCCAAAGAATGAGGCAGATCAAAATCTCTAGTGGACCCCACCATAGAAAAAAGTGTGGAGAGTGATGCTCACACTTAAAATCATCATAAGGCCCACTGTACTGTTTATTTGACATCCAAACTATCGTTTAGGTCATGCGGACCCATGTGAAGGAAAAAAAAGAAAGATCAACTTTCTAGCACATGATCTTCTAACAACGGAAGGCTCGCACATAAATTTCATGCGTTTTGTTTATTTGGTTACTTATAAAATTGCTTCACCATCTAACCAATAACGTGCCGCCAGCACTCGACCTTATAGAAGGTATAATACGGTTGAGCGTATAGTACCTTTTTCCTATATATATATATATATATATATATATATATATATATATATATATATATATATATATATATATACATACACACACACACACACACACACACACACACACACACACATGCTTGACCTCACGATAAGCTCCCGTGAGGTTGAGCTGTGTGGGCCCCACCGTGATGCGTATCGACCATCAACACTGTGCATTTGATGGGTCCCCTTTAAATTATGGGATATCCTAAAAATCAGTCGTATACGGAACTCAGGTGGGCCATACCATCCAAAATCATGTGAAGACACCGTTAAAACATATAAAAGCACTTGGTGGGGCCCACCTGAAATTTGCATGCGTCTCAAACTTGGTCTGAACCCTCATCCAAGTGGGACACACATAATAGATGATCTGGATTTCTAAAAATGATTATGAATATTTTAATGGTGCACGGCCCCTCTCCACTTCTGTATGTGGTGTGGCCCACAAGAGTCACGGATTGACTTGATTTTTGAGACCTAGGCTCACGATGGAATGGCGCATCTGACTAATGGGGTAGATGTTCGAAATGCATCACGGTGGGGACCACACAGTTCAACCGCATGGGACGGAGCCGTGAGCTTGAGCGCATAGTACCTTTTCCCTATATATATATATATATATATATATATATATATATATATATATATATATATATATATATATATATATAGATCACTTTTAGGGTACTATGCACATAGTATGTGTTTCATCCATGTCGTTCATCCATTTTTACATATCATGTTATGGCTTTATTCCAAAAATGAAAGGGATATAAATCTCAGGTAGACCACACCACAGGAAAACAATAGTGATCGGATGTCCACCATTAAAATCCTCTTAAAGCCCATTGTACTATTTATTTGACATCCAATCTATCGATTAGGTCATACAAACATAGATGAAGTGAAAAAACAAATATCATCTTAATCCAAAACTTTTTTTGCTCCCAAAATTTTTTTAATGGTCGATGTTCAATCAACACTATTTCCTGTAATGTGGTCCACTTGAGATTGGGATATACCTTATTTTTAGTTTTATAACCAAAATGATCTAGAAAAATAGATGGACGGCATGGATGAAACACATACATCATTGTGAGACCCAAGAAGCACCAATCACCCGCCATGGCTGATGGCTGGGGAGTAACCAATCCGTTTGCGGAATGGGCCCTGTTTGACAGATGCAGATTAGATACTGACAGGTCGAGTAGCAAGTTTGCTACTGAAGAGACGTCACCAAATTTTGTGGGCCCACTATGATGTATGTGTTATATCCACGCCATCCATCCATTTTGAGATATCAGTTTAAGTCATGAGCCAAAGAATGAGGTAGATAAAAATCTGTAGTGGACCCCACCATAGAAAACAACGGGAGAGTGATTTCCACCGTTGAAACTATCCTAAGGCCCACCATAATGTTTATTTGAAATCCAACCTGTTCAAAAGTTAAAAAAGACATAAAATAAGAGAAAACACAAATATCCGCTTGATCTAAAACTTTCGTAGCCTTTAGAAGTTTTTAATGGTGGGTGTCACTGTCCCCATTGTTTTCTGTGTTGGGGTCCACTGGAGCTTTGGATTTAACTCATTCTTTTGATATTGCCCTAAAATGATCTGTCCAAATGGATGGAAGGTGTGGATACAAAACATACATCATGGAGACATCACTTCAGTCTCGCTACTCAACCTTTCAGCAGCTAATCCGCGCCCCTGTTTAACAGAAGCAAATTGTGCAATAACTCACTATGCTTAGCGTACTAAGTAAAATCTGTGAGCTCCACCATGATTTATGTATCTGATCTGTTCTATCCATCCATTTTACCATATAATTTTAGGGACTGAGCCCAAAAATTAATCATATAGAATGTTTATTGAAAAATTTTTAAGGGTCACAAACGTTTTGTATCAAGCTTATATTTGTTTTTCTCTTCATCCTGGTCTGTATGATGTTATGAACAGATTGGATGACAAATAAAGATCACTGTGGGGACTAATAAGATTTCAATGGTTGAAATCATTATTCCCACTGTTTCCTGTGATATGATCAACTTGAGACTTGGATTTGGTTCAATTTTAAGCTCAATCTCTTAAGTGATATATATGGAAAAACAGATGGACGAAGTGAATTTCTCAAAAAATCCCACGGTATGCCCCACCCAGGTTTCCATAGCAGTACTTCATGTTAAAGGCTTTTGCAGGAAATACACAGAGTCGTATTTTAATAACCGGTTTTATCGATTTTGTTTCTCCACTCATCCTATAAAATCTCATCATTGGTTTGAAATTTTCAACATCCGACCGCTATTGTGTTGCCAGCACTCAACCTTATGGAAAGGTATTATGCGATCGAGGGCATATTACCTTTTCCCATATATATATATATATATATATATATATATATATATATATATATATATATATATATATGTATAGGGAAATAGTATTATAAGGTCGAGCGCATAGAACCATAACATATGGTTGAGTCTTGTTTTAGTGAGCCGTTGGATGATAAATTTTCAAAATATATAGTGGAGATGCCATCTCGGAAAAACAGGGCAAAACCGGATAAATCGGAGTTATACAATCTTGGGGTGCGCCGCCGTCACCAATTGTGTGGGGTCCTCCATGATATATGTGTTATATCCATACCGTCTATCCATTTTGAGATATCATTTTAAGGCGTTACTGTAAAACTCAGGATGATCCAAACCTCAAGTAGACCACGACAGATAAAGTGGGGACAATGATGCTCACAATTAAAACCTTTCTACGGCTCATCATAATGTTTATTTTACATCCAACCTGTCCATAACGTCACACAGAACTAGATGAAGGGACCAAACAAATATCATCTTAATCCAAAACTTTTGTGGCCTCAAGAAGTTTTCAATAGTAGGCTTCAATCCCTATTACTTTATATGTTATGGTCCACTTGAGCTTTTGATCTACTTAATTTTTGTGCTAATGTCTGAAATGATTTTTCCAAATGTATGTACGGTGTAGATATAATACTTATATCAAGGTGGGGCCACGGAACTTAGTGACGGCAACACGGTCGGTGACCTGTAGCAACACCAGCCTTTCCGCTTCCCACGGCGGAAGGGGACACAGATTAGACTCGGACAAGTTGATTGGCGAGTCGGCCAGTGAAGTGATGTCACCAAGTTACATGGGTTCAACTATGATGTATGCGTTATATCTATACCATCCATCCATTTTTAGATATCATTTTAGAGCATGGGCCAAAGAATGAGGCAATTAAAAATTTGTAGTGGACCCTTCCACAGAAAGCAATGGGGAGAGTGATTCCCACCGTTGAAACTATCCTAAAGCCACCATAATATTTATTTGAAATCTAACTTGTTCAAAAGTTTTTTTTTTTTTTTTTTTTTTAAGACATGAAATAAGATAAAACACAAATATCAGCTTGATCTTAAACTTTTGTGGCCTTTAGAAGTTTTTAATGGTGGGCGTCGTTGTCCCACTGTTTTCTGTGTTGGGATCCACTAGAGCTTTGGATTTAACTCGTTCTTTGGACGTTGCGCTAAAATAATCTCTCCATATGGATGGAAGGTGTGGATATAAAACATACATCATGGTGGGGCCCATGGAGCTTGGTGACATCACTTCAATAGCTAGTCTCACTACTCAACCTGTCAGTAGCTAATCCGCGCCCCATGGAAGGGAGCAGATTAGGTGCGGCCTCCGCCTAACCTAGGATAGTGCGTCCCTCATCGTGGGGCCCAACTTGATCTAAATATTATGTACCCACATGGCCCATCTGTTTTGGAAGGCAATTTTAGGTCCTAATTCCAAAAATAAAGAAGATCCAATTCTAAGGTGAACCATACTATCAGAAACAGTGGTGATTGAATAATCACCCTCACAGACAGCTTGTCCTCTGGATTGTGTGGGAAGAAACAGTGGTGATTGAATAATCACCCTCACAGACAGCTTGTCCTCTGGATTGTGTGGGATGGAATTTTTATCTACACAGATAGGTGGGCCCATTATAATGTTTATGTGAAATCCACTACGTTCATTCATTTTTTCTAGTCTTGTTAGGACGTGGGAAAAATAATGAGGTATATCTATAATTCAACCGGGCCACACAACAAGAAAATGTTAGTTAAATGCCTACTATTGAAACCTTCCTAAGGTCTACCATTATTCTTTTATGCATCTATAGTCATTCTTCTTACTAGGATGAACCGAGATACAAAAATATTAGCTCAATCCAAAACTTCTGTAGCCCACTAATGTTCACTAACATACTACCATTCCTCACTATTTCCTGTCGTGATGCCTACCTGATTTTTGGATATGCCCCACTTTTTGTCTCATAACCTAACGTGAAATAGAAAAATAGATGGACAGTGTGGATTTCTCACAACATGAGGGTGGGCCCTAACTAACTTCCTATCGCATTAAGCTTCCCGGAGAGGTTGTCACATCTTCCTATGCTTATCATCCAACGGCTCACACTAAGACACGACTGGACCGTATGTTATGGTTCTATGCTCTCGACTATATATATATATTGATGATTCTAACAACAAAACTAGATTTCCCAAGCCCCATTCACACACTGTGCATGCGTTATCTAATCCATCCATCAAGTGGGCCGATCCATGTACTGTTCTTATTTGATCTAAACCCAACTTAAAACCTAGATCCAACGACCCAATGGGTGGCCGAGGATCCAGGTCTAGGTCTTCAAGAACTAGGCTTGTACCCGAAATGATCTGGACCGGTTAGGCCATATACGGGTGCTATTGGACCTGACGAGTTTATAGCCCTACCATGAAAGGATGAGATAGCTCAGTTCGGTGAGGACGCCAGAAAGATTGAAATTCTCTCAATAAAACATTTCTTTTTATTTTATTTTATCATTGGTGTCCGAAATAATGATTTTTTTTTAATAGATTCTCTTAATTTATAATATGGTTGAATACACACCTTCGATTGGATAGTATCCCTTCTGATGGAGCATTGGAATGCTTGAAATGGTAACATAGTTAGTCGCATTGCAAGTCACTAAGACGATCCGTGGGACCTTCAAAGAATCTGTAATGGACTGAGTGAAGGACAGCACATCATCGGTGATGACACATGTGATTGGGCCACGCCGGTTGTCTGATAGCATCCGAGCCAGGACGGCTCGAAACGGGGCAGCGCAGTTTACGTTGATGATGGAAAGTATATCCATGGGATGCAGACCATCTGATAAGCCGTCAGGTATGATCTCAAAATGAAAGTTGGGGAAATTGGATGGATTGGGAGAGTTGAATTGTGTGTGAACTAGGGTGATTGAGAATGCTTTGGAGTGTAGGAGTGTGGCCAGTTGAAGCATGGGATTGAGGTGGCCTTGGAATGGGCATGGGAAGAGCAGTAAGTGATGGGCTTGTGGCCGTTGATTCTCTCCTACTCTTGCCATTGAGCTGAGATAGATGCTTTTGGTTTAGGGTTCGGGGGCGCGTTTGCTATGACCAGATATTGCAATCCACATCCTTGAAAAGTCCACAGAATTATTTGCTCCAAGCTTTTGGTTTATGACAGAATGCTGTCCCGTAGCACCATAGTTACCATGGCATGGGGCAGAAGTGTGGCCCACCAGTTTTATTCATAACATCTGAACTGTCCATCAGATGAGTGACCTCACATTACCCCCAGGTCACAGCAAGAATCAAGGGTAGGTATCGCTTCCCACCTTGTTACGTGTGCCATGGCCAACCAGAGATTTTGATCAAGCTGATTTTCAGGCCCTCAAGGTAACACGAGGGAACGCATCCAATGAACGGTTTGAATGTGATACATGCACCACATGGGCCTCACGAACTGCCGGAGGGTTCCATTAAGAGGGACGCGGATTGCGTCCTACTCCAATCCGTCCGGGCAGGGCTCTGTGGGGCCCACCATGATGTAAGTGTTTTATCCACTCCGTTCAACGCTTTTTTCAGATAATTCTAACGACCAAAAAATGAGGCAGGTCCAAGGCTTAGATGGACCACAAAGTGGGGATTGAACGTCCACCATTAAAAGCTTCTTGGGAGCAGGAGAAGTTTCGGATCAATCTGATACCTGTGTTTTCACTTCATCCACATCTGCATGACCTCATGAATAGATTGTATGGTAAAAAACACATCACGTTGGCTCTTAGAGAGATTTCAACGGTGGTTGTCATTATCAGTGCAGGTTCCTTTGGTGTGGTCCACTTAAGCCTTTGCCTCATTTTTTGGTTTACATATTAAAATTATCTGAAAAAATCGTTGACGGCGTGGATAAAACACTTACATCACGGTGAGTCCCACAGAGCGACGCAATCCGCGTCCCATTAACAGCGCACCTCTATAGGGGCGGATTAGGTGAGACCCAGAATCCACCCGGGTAGGTGGGAACCCTGACTGTAGGGCTCACAGTGATGTATTTTCCTCAAATCCATAGAGTCCAGCCGTTTTCAAAGCTCATTTTACAGCATAAACTCAGAAATGAAGCATGCCCAAAACTGAGTTGGACCACACCACCGGAAACAGTCGTGATTGAATCCCCACCATTAAAAAATTCACGGAGTCTACCGGAATGTTTATTTGCCATCCAACCTATTGATAAGGTCACAGAGACCTATGTGAAGACACCACACGAGTACAATCTTCATCCAAAGTTTTTGTGCCCCACAGGAAGTTTTTAGTGGGTTGCTAATTAACTCGAAGATCATACCCTAAAATGGGATTTCAATACGGATGGATAGAGTGGATGCAGTCACATACATCACGTGGGTCCACAGTCAGGGTCCCACCGCGGGACTCACATTGATATATGTGTCTTAAATCTATACGGTCCATTCCAACCTTACCAAGGATGGACGTAGGAAAGACCCGTCTTTTATATAAAGAATTATATTCGCCCCATTTCTATTTAGACATTCACAGATACCTCCCTTCTTTCCAAGAGTTTCTTGGAGATTGCATGGTGCATTGATAGTATGAAATACCATCTATTAGCATCGTTATCTCCAAGCAATTGACTGTTTTACTACCTTCTCATGATTAGGAAGTAGTTTGATTATTAAATAATAAAAAACAAACGGGTAAACCATTCTCTACTATGAAAATGGGACACCCTTAATTCGACTAAGCATTTGGCTGACTCCACATGACTTTGGAGGTTTTTGGCCAGGTCTCAATTGTTTTATTTGATGCAGCCCACCTACTTATTAGGTGGGGAGTGGATTTAGTGAGATCCTGATCCATCGAGGTGGGTGAGATCTTAAGGGCCTGTTTGGCCAGGCAGATTGGATGGGATTAGAAGGGATTGGAAGATAGATCCCGGGATTGGCCAGGCGTGCCAAACAGACACGGATCCTAATCCCGGGATATAGCAATCCCATGGATCTTAAGACAATCTACTAACATCACCATCATTACCTTTAAATCTCATCCAATCCACCCTAATCCCTTCAAAATTGCTGGGATGTGTTTGGTTTGAGGGATTGAAAGGGATTGGAAAGTTTAAGCCCGAGATTGGCCGGGCGTGCCAAACAGACCCGGTATAGCAATCCCATAGATCTTGCACCAATCCATTGACATAGCTATCATTACCTTGAAATCCATGCAATCCACTCTAATACCATCCAATTCCATCCAATCTGCCTGGTCGAATATGCTTTAACAGTGACCTATTTGCTTTAAATCCACATTGTCCATCTATTTTCAAAGCTCATTTTAGGGCATGATCCCCAAATGAAGCACGGCTAAATCTTAGGTGGACCACACCACATGAAACAGTAGTGATTGAATTCATACCATTAAAAACTTCATAGAGTCCACCGAAATGTTTATTTTCCATCCAACCATTTGATAAGGTCGCAAAGACCTATACAAAGAGACCACACAAATGTCATCTTGATCCAAAAATTTTGTGGCCCACAAGAAGCTTTTAATGATTGATTACTAATGTTTCCTAATACCATGGTCCATATGAGATTTGGATTACTTCATTTTTTGGATCATCTTTTAAAATAAGTTTTCAATACAAATGAACAAAGTGGATGTAGTCACATACATCAATGTACGCCCGACCATAAGGCCTCCCTTGCACATGGGTGTATTAGGTTAGTCTCATTTTTATAATTGTCCATTTTTTTTTAGCTGTGGAACGGAAGTTAGATGAGATGTATACACGACAGTGCTCTTCCCATGTTTCGAAACAAGCTCTTGAAAGGGTTTTTTTTATAAAGGATCTTATAACATGGGTAGGTACGTGCAATAACTTATAGTAGAAGGGGTAAGTATAATTTTAGGTAATTAAGGGGACGCCCCTGCAATATATAGAAATGAGCCAGGCTAACCGGCCACTTGGGTCATAAATTCATTACACAGCCCGCGCATGTGTAAGAATCAACTCATCCCGCGCATGAGTAACAATCAACTCATCAAGCGTTCATGGCATCTGCTCCGTTCAAAAGGTTTACTCGACTACGAAGATAGAAAAAAAATAGGGCCATCCAATCATCTTATTTACGTACGTGTACTTTGTATGGATAGGTGGTTGTCAACTCCCAGGGTCCTCATCAAGCGGAGACATAACAGCCTGTAATTAAATGTTTGGTTCGACTGGTCATTGTTCACCTTGTCGTGGGGTATATCCGTGACATCGGGGAAAAGTGATTTTGGATTTTATTTCTGTTCTTATGTCACTCCTGACGTTAAAGGCTCCTCCGACATGATCTTTTAAAAAAGAGGTCCGGATTTCTTATGTCACTCCTGACGTCAAAGGCTCCTCTGAAATAATCTTATTAAAATGGGATCTGGATCCTCTGTTTGCCCAAACCGCTACTTTTATGCTCTCCTGTTTGGGATTTTTTTTTTCCCTTGCTGTACAGTGATTGGCCCATCCCTGTCAGCGAATCATCGATGCATTATCTAATATATTACATAATCATATAGTCCAATTATATTGCAACAACCGTAATCTTATTGCTGTACACAAACAGAGGATCCGTATTCATTACACCAGCGTGATGTTTACAGCAATAATTATTTACCTTTGTATTTCCGGTTAAATTTACGTTATGTTTACAGCTACCGTCGTTTATCACTCTTCTTACGTCACCAGAGGAAGAAAAAAGAAAAAGTTAAATCGTAGCGTCCTCTATGATATGTGTCTTATCCCCTCTATGATATATGTCTTATCCACACCGTCCATCCCCTTGAGGCCTGTTTGGCCGGGCAGATCCCATGGTATTAGAAGGGATGGGATCAATTTTAAGGTAATGATGGTGGTATTAGGGCTTGTTTGGACGGGCGGATTCGCCTGTATTAAGAGGGAGTGGACGGGATTGGATGGTCAAATCTAGCGGTCAATGTAAGATAGCCTGTTTGGGCGGTGGATTCTGTCAGGTGGATAGGGTATGGCGCTGGATTGAGGTGATGAGGTGAGGGATTTGCGAATCCGTCCCTGTATTTCTCTCTGCAGGCGATATTTTTTCGAGCCCATCCCTGGATTGAGACGCAGTCCATCATATGGACCGCGGATGGGATTGCAGGCCATCACTTGCTGGCGAGAGACATGGTGGGTGGAGGGTTTTCTTTTGAAATCCTCCTATAAGTTCGGTTCTTTTAGGTCATACTACGGTCATTTTCATCTACCGGGAGAGACTATCGCGAGCTGTCGGATGGGAAGAAATCTGAGGTATGTCTTTTTCCTCGCCCCGAGCATGAAAACGCCATGCTGTGGCTGTCGATTGGTCCTGCGTGTTCTGTATTGTTATATTTCCATGGTTTCTGTGAGGGTAAATGGAGGTTTTTCATGCCTGTGATGCAATCCCTATTATCCCTGAGCTTAGTCCCTTCGAGATGCATCTGTGCTGTCTGGGAAGATGCCATGGCTTCCGAAATTGAATCAAATAGGTGTGCATGTTGGATCTCTGTATCACACATCATATATACTGTCTCTTTTCTACTCCATATGCTTTAATCTTTCTATAGGCCAATGGTCAGTTGTGTTTTCTGATATTTCGCATTAGTGTTTCGCATATTTGAGGTTTTTCCGATTTTGTTCTTACATTCCAGCAAAATTCAGAAAATTGGGGGTTTTGCTTAATCTCAATAAATTTGTGGATTTTGGCCATTTGAGTTTTCTGTGTACTGGTCTTAATGATTTCTGTTAACTTCAATCAGGCCTTATTTCAAAAACATGGCATATGTAGATTCATTGGACTGCAAGTGCTCCTCTTTCTTCTTGTTGCATGTTTGTTAGTCTGGATGATGGTTACTATTTGCAGCCAAAATGAGGTATCCACCACTTATAAACAATGGTGGATGCTAGAGAGGTTGTGTCCGTTTTTTCTTTGTTATTTCTTTTCCCTTTTTGCTTTTTTGATGGCCAGCTGCCTAGACGTGTAACCAAACCAATTTACTTGCTGGGTCCAAAATGACTTCAACATATACCAGTTAGTATGTGGGAGGGACCTTTGTTTTTTTGTTATTGAATCATGCTATCCAATTTAACGCATATTTCTCTTTACTTCCTTGGAGAGTTATTTGGTAGATCTCATGTGTTTATCCATTGGTCTTCAAATTCTGTCTTCTCTTCTTGTTACCAGTGATTTCAGATGGATATACTAGTACTGGTTAGACTTGGATGCCATTTATGAAATCTTAGGTAAACTAGGTATATTAATCTTCATTGAAAATGCGCTATCTTCATTCTCCAAATTTACTAACATTAAAAACCTAATGCTGAAGGGTATCTATTGAAATCTCTTGGTTAGTCGCAGCATGGTTTCATTGTCTTGAAGTACATTGATCTCATTTATTGGAGTTGAGACCGATCTCTGGTATGGTTACTCCCTCTCATTTTGTTGTATTCTTCCAAATAGATGTGGGTATATGGTTTCTGTTTGTTGGATTCTGTGCAATTTCAACTTCACATTTCAAGTTTCGGTACTCATGCCATCTTAGAATATGTTGTCATACTGTTTTTCCTCATAATGCATCAAGGTGGCAGCTCTTATACTCTTGTATATTCCCTGAAATTGCATTGGGACACACAGTCCTCATGATTTTCTATTTTCTTTTTCTCTGCAATCTCATCTTACCTGATGTTTGGGTTTTCTGACTATCTTTGAATTTGGCATGGACTGAACTCCATGATTATCTAGTATTTATATTTTGTGCAATGTCATCTTACCCAAAGTTTGGGCTATTCAATATGAATGAGCTTTATGTTTTATGGGTTTTGATGCAATATGCATGGAGGTGGCAGGTGATATACTCTAGTAATTTCTCTGATCATCTGTTTTGATTCAACATCTGCTCTCATGCCATCTTTCATATATTTTGTCATTCTGTTTTGACTCAATATCTGTTCTTCTGCATGTTCTGTACTGATGTGTAAAGATTGCTCAAGATTTTCTGCTTCTTAGATGCCCTGACAATCTCATCTTATCCAATGTTTGGGTTCTCTGACTGTCTTTGAATCAGTATTGCATATATCATCTAGTATTTAATCTTACCAAAAGTTTGGTTATTGAATGTGAGTCATGAACCTTTTGTTATACAGTAGGCCTGCCTCAATATGCATGAAGGTGGCAAAACTATAAACTCTAGTATTTTCCCATATTAAGATATGTTTTGATTGAAAGTCAGGTACATCCATGCATAGAAAACTTAAGACTGCTGAGTCTGTGATCGTTATGTGGGCACCCAGCTGGGTGTGCATGCTTGTTGGATCACTCCCATTGGAAAGGAATTGTGCTGGTCACTTAGAATATGAGATGGTCTTCTTAGGACTACTCATATTCTCGACTCTAACAAGGTGGAATCTAGGGTGCCATTGCAGAGATCTTACAAATTTTACTTCTATCTTGGGCTCTTTTCTTGTGGAAGGCGAATCCCATAGTGCCATCAAGCTTCCATGACAGATACACAACTTTGTCGTCTTTCTTTTATTATGAGGGACATTCATTCCTTTTCTTCTTTCTTAAGTATATCCTTTCCAGAAATTACAAGAGAGGCGAATGAGGTTGCAAATTTAGTTGCTTAGTAAGGGGTGAGAAGATGGTTACTTGTGATTGGTGCTGCTTTGCCTCTCCTTTAGTTTTTCATTTCTTTTTGATATTAAGAAATTTGACCATCTGATTGGAAAAACAGAATTAACTGTTAGAACCCCTTGTGGCTGTTAAGCAGGCTGGTTGGACCTTTGGCACTAGATTTATTTATTTATTTAGAGGGATGCCCTTGGCTCCAGAATTAGAATTGCAGTTTGAATGAGGCACGTATACATCCGAAATTACCATTTTGAAGATTCGCAGGCACTACAACTTCTTCCTATAGAGAATGATGTTTAGTTGGGCATCATGAGCTTGGTTTTTGGATGTGAAGGCACTGCCTAGAGTTGTCACATTTGGATGGTTAACGAACAGAAAATAATCATCAGTGGATGTCGTGCATGCAAAGAAATGAGGACGATCTCTTTATTCATTCCTCTTTTGCGTCAGTTACATGGGGCTGGTGCTTTCATCAGTTCAGCATGGTGTGGCTGATCTTTGCAAATTGGGTTAAGTACCACTGGAACAGTTGCACATAGGTGGACTGCCTTCAGAAACCTTTTCGAAGGTATTCTACTGTCCAAATTAGAATTGAATATCACCCTCACACTTTAAAATGAACTAGGCTATTCTTCATTACATTTGAGTAAATTCCATTTATCCATATAGGATGGAACTGTGTACTTTTGCCTATAAGTTAAAGCATTTTCTTCGCCAATATGCATACAGTTGGCAAATGATGTCAGGCCATTTGATCATCCAATCAAATTACTTTATGGCAAACTGTGTGAGCATACCCATGTAAGGCTTCAGATTGCATATTGGACCAAAATCATACCCATCTAAGGGCTCAAGCTATAGATCAAGCCTATCTAAGCATCCAGGTTGCAGATTTGGACCATCCAAATGTCCAGATTTAAGATATGGATCGAGTTCAAGGGTCAACAACTCTTGATTGACCTGATTTAGGATCTGAATCAGATGAAGGAGACAATTCTCTATTTGTCTTTGATCTGGGTTTGGATTGTTCTTCATGAATATCTGGATTTCTACTTTCTGATGTATTTCATCTTACCAACAGATTGGTTATTGAATATGCGTTTGGTTATTGCCTGTGGGCTGTTCTTTATGAATGTCTGGTTATTTATACTAGGAGCACCAATATGCATACCCCTGGCAAATGTTATAATGTAGTATGATGTCTGTATTAGATAGATTTTTTTTTTTTTCAGAAACTGAATTTATATTTCAGCCTTCCAGCAAATTTTGGTGAAAATGCAATAACGTAATGACAATGTAAAAAATATGGGACAATTTTACATCTGATCATGCAGGGAAAACACTCCAAGAAGTCATATAATTTACTAACATTCTCTCGTCTGCAGCGAAACCACGTAAAACGGATACGGTATGTTGTTGTTTGCATTCTGTATAATTGATGGCTCTCATTTATCATGTCTTCTTCGTGTTCCTATATGGGTAACTGATAAAGCATATTTAGGGCCTGTTTGCATAGGAGACATCTTTTCATTGTGTGCAATCATGGCCCATGGTTCAATTATCTGCATGTTCATCTAAACCCACTGGATGGGCCAGAGGAAACAGATACTGATGGAAACGCCCATTGTTGAAATCTCGCTGAGGCCCACCTTGATGTTTATATCCATCCAATCTGTTCATAAGGTTAATTTCAACTGAATGAGACACGAAAAATAATATCATCCTGATCCAAAACTCCTGTGGCCAACTAGCAGGTTTCAACAAGTTACCATTCAATATACTCTGTTTCGTGTGGTGTGGACCACTTGAGTTTTGGAAGTCCATACTTTCTTTGCCTAAAAAAATATGGTGAAACCAATGGACGAAGTGGATATAAGACACAAATAATAGTGGGTACCACAGTACTTGGGGTTGCAATAATCCTCTATAACCCTCAGTTGCAGGTAGTGCTCTTCTATCATTTCCATATCTGTCGGATGCCTGGTGGGGCCACAGTAATGTTTGTGAGAAATCCACCCCATGCATACGTTTTTTGAGATCATTTTATGACCTAAATTGAGGTGGATCCAAACACAAGTGGGCCATCCAAGGAAACAGTGGAGATTCACGGTCTTTTTTAAGACCATTATTTTAATATATATGTAATTATGAATTGATCTTAAAAGGTTTGAAAACTTGATTTGTACGACTATACACTCCTATCTTTTGAAAATCCCAAACTTTACCGCACTTGAGGCCGCAAAATGTGTTCCTCAAGGTGGTGCAAACCAAATGGAAGGTTGTCTGTCAGATGCACATGATGAGTGGAATTTTTATCTGGATGGATCATTAATTATGTTCACCCACAAACAACTTGAGACCACCTGTTCTTCCAATTTTATTATTCTTAAAACTAATCTTATAAGCATGGGTTATTAGAAGTTTACATTATTAAAATAAAATTGTTGGGCAAGAGATGTTTCCAAATTATTTTAGTTAATTTTGGAGTTAGGCCCTAATGAATTGCCAAATACATGGATGGCATGGATTAAGCACATATTGATGGTTGCTCTAAGGGCCTGTTTGGACTCACAGGTAAGCATTATAGACACCGTTAGATGCTGACCATGGAGGTCTAAGTAGTCATATACATATATACCGACCGTCTTATAATTTAGATTTGAACCCACTGTTGTTTGCCATGTATATTATGAGAAATACACGCGTGAGAGTGTAGGTTATCTGTTGACGATGGATTCGTCAGATGAGGAATCGCCAGATAGTACAATTGTCTTTCAAGCGGTGGCAGCTTGTGTGCGGGCTGTTGGGGAATATTATCGTACGTACATGTTCAAGCAACCGGCGCGTCATGGAGATGATGAGCAAGCAAGGTTCATCAATTCTATTATTCGAGCTAGCGACAGAGATTGTGTAGATCGGCTTAGGATGAATCGAGAATCCTTTTTTGAACTTTGTGCGCTTCTACGTGAGGAGACACGACTCTGTGATACGCGGAATGTTAGTTTTGAAGAACAATTAGTTATTTTCCTGCATATGTTAGGACACAATGTTCGTAATTGGGTTATAAGTCACAGATTTATCCGATCGGGTGAGACAGTCAGTCGGCACTTTCACCGTGTGTTGCAGGCGATTATATCAATGTACCTTAATTTAGTTAAATCGGCCAGCTTAAAGACGTCGTCAGAGATTCAAACAAATCCAAATTGGTCTGCTTACTTTCAGGTATATTTGTTATAGGTGTGTTTTCTAAGTTAGTATTTTTTATTTTCTTCCAATGTACGGTCACTTCATGATTGTTGATTTTTCACATTTAGGATTGCGTTGGTGCAATTGATGGTACACACATTCCAGTGCATGTGTTGGCTGTTGACCATGCGAGCTTTTGCAATCGCAAAGGGGTGCTCTCTCAAAATGTATTGGCAGCGTGTATTTTTGATATGAAATTTACATATGTGTTGGCCGGTTGGGAGGGTTCTGCTTCGGATGCGAGAGTGGTACACAATGCATTGACCCGATCCGATGATCCCCTACTTGTGTCAAACGGTACTGTATATCTGTTATGAAAGTGTCTATCTAATTGTTAATTATGACTGTATCCAGTTTTTCACTTAATATAACCTTGATTCGAATGTATAGGAAATATTGTGTTGTCGACGCTGGATACGCTCATTCACCTGGATTTATGGCTCCATACCGGGGCGTTCGGTATCACTTACAAGAATATCGAACTGGGAGAGCTCCTGCGAACATGAAAGAGCTGTTTAATTACCGACATGCACAATTGCGCAATGCAATCGAGCGTTGTTTCGGTTTATTGAAAGGCATATTTTCCATCTTGAAGAGCGCTATGCAGTATGAATTTCAAACACAAGTCGAGATTGTGATAGCCTGCTGTGTCCTACACAATTATATACGTGGCCAAAATGAGTCTCCACATGACAGTGATTTCGCTGCTATATCTGATGTTGATGTGGAGGGTATCCCAACACCACAAGAGTTATCAAGAAACGACGAGCGGCAATGGATACTTCAAGTAACGCAGCGTGAAAAAGATGCTTGGAATCGAATCCGTGATGACATTGCAGCGAGAATGTGGGCAGATGCTCAACAAAATTGTAGGAGTAGATGATGATAATTTCTATTTAATTTTCATTCACAAGTTGGTGATGCGATATTTAAGGTTTATTTAACGCCGAAAACTAGTGAATTATAGTCACCGAGTTACACACTTGGTGGTTTGTTGGATTGTTATAAGGACATGTGAATTTATGTTATATAAGCCTATCTTAATATTTTTTATTTTAATGATTATAGTTGCAATTTGTAAAAAAAATCATACCTACTTCATACTCAGGTGAAATGACACTCTTTCAAGGAAACATCCACCCCGACCCAGTCACCAGTAAAAACGCCGTCGGTAGCCACCGGATGTTCACCACGTGCGAAAACCATAAAATCTCTCACGGAGCCTTCATCTAGAGCATCAAAGATCAAATGGACAAGTGCTATGGACCAAATACTGTTTGACACTTTCCTCGAACAGGTCGCACTAGGCCGTAAGGCTGATAATGGATTCAAGCGTGAGGCATACCAGACTATAGCCGACGAAGTAACAAAGCACACTGGGGTATTTGTCACATGGCAAAACTTGTCCAATCGGGTGAGATATTACAAGCGAGAGTATACTGCAGTGAAGGACATGCTGGCAGCGAGTGACTTCGGTTGGGACTCGGAGAGGATGGTTGTGACAGCTCCTGATGAAGTCTGGGAGCAATATCTCAGGGTATGTTTTACTGCTTTTAAATTTTCTATCACGCATATCTATGTAATATTTACCCATTATTACACCTGTCTTATTTCTCTGGCAGTCTCACCCAAATGCCGCTAGACTCCGCGATAAACGAATCGACAGGATGGATGACCTCGCAAAGATATGCGGATCCAACCAAGCCACGGGCTGCTTCGTACGAGGTAGCAGTAGTATGGCCACATCGGCATCTTCTTCTCGTCTGCAGCGAGACCTTAATGAAACATGGAATTCTGTTGATGACGATATGGATGATATAATAGATCTATCAGAGGATTACGTCATAGACTCCACAGGGACCATTCCATTACCATCAGACAGTCCTATAATGGGACATCACGGGTCCCATGACACTCCCACTTGCACTCCTAATTCCGATGGTACTCGTGGAGGGATAGCAACAAGGAAACGATCGCGCCCGCTTCGTCCATGTGATGTACTAGGGGCCTCATTGAATACCGTTGCCGAGTCAATGATGAAATTTGGGCTCGGCAAATAGGTTAATCGTACTAAGACAGTACTTGATGTGCTCGAGGAGGTAAAAGGCCTGACTACCAAAGAATTTTTCGATGTTAGTGAGATGCTGAGTAAGGACAAGTTGTTGGCGTCGTTCTTCGTTAGTCTTCGACCCGAGCGTCGAGTGGAGTGGTTAAAGGAAAAACTTCATTCGCATTTTGGTGATGGAGGTGTTAGTTCTATATGACAGGGTGTGGTTAATGAGTTTATTTTGTTTATTTTTATTATGGGAATGTAATAACTTATATCGTCTGTCATGTTTGTTTTCGTATACTGATCTTTTTTATTTTCTTTTTTGCTATTTTGGATTTTTATGTGATGGAATGGCATGCCTAATCTATACCAATATGACTGCTATTTTAATGACTAAGTATATTATGGAAGCCATTCGGTATATCTACTCACATGCTTGCATTACGCACATCAACTCAGATTGGATTAGTCAGTTCATATAATGCAGAAAGGGTACGTACATATGACTTTGTTATTCAGAAAATATGATTAGTATTGCTTATTAAAATTACGAATGTTCATTCTTTCATATATCGACTATTTGATCTATGCATGCCATTGCAGATGGGTAAAGAAAAGTTTTACGTTGTCCTTATCGAACGACGTCCTGGAATATATAACACTTGGGATGAGGCGCGTGTAGAAGTTGAGGGATATAGTGGCGGCAGGCACCGCGCGTTTCGGAACTGGAAGGAAGCCGTAGAATGCTGGGATCGTTTTTTCCACGAGGCATGTGAGCCATCCAGATCACTGTCAGCATCTCCGTGTTTACAGGTTGCCGCTGCATCTGCTGAGATCGAGATCCAGCACGCTACGACTGGGTTTACCCATCAGTCGACCCAGACGAGATAGGAGGTGCTGGAGAGGGCGACATCGACTGATGATCTTGATCGATCGGATAGCGAGAAAGTCATTGCGATTTTTGTGGGGCTGCTGGTTCTCTTTTTTGCATTACTTATTATAATTAAATTTTAAATATTATTGTTCTAACTTTGATTATTTCTTTGACTTATGTTTAATGCTTTTCTGGACTATAGCCATGTGATGGTTTCGTATACTATAGGCTACGAGTAGGTTTTTGGAAATCCTTTGTGGTATTGATATCTGTGGACATTTGTAGTTTTAATTTTGAGGCAGATTTTTTGATTCTATATGGTTGAAATGAACAGAATGGATGGAACACATCCGTGAATGTGCGACCCATATTTGACATGGACAGTCCCTGAGGAATATGTTGAAATCACTTTGCATAGTGAGATACGCCTTAAACACTCCAGCGTTTATACGGTGGCCCCCACCAGCAATGTTACAACTTCAGATATCGCTTGCGTCTTCTGGAGACAATGATTATTTAGAAAATTTCATTGCCATTTTGTAAATAGGCAAAGGTTGAGCGGCCAACCACACATGAATCAATTTCTGTACTGACCATATGATTGGACAATATATTTTTGGATGACGTGCCAGGACATTGGTTTGGACGGTATGCATTTGAACGGCTTGGATGAGACACAGACATCTTGTGCCTTCACATCCATTTTGTAGATAGGCAAAGATCTAGTGGACCACACATTTACGAGTTTCTATACTGGCCATTTGATTGGATAGTATATATATGGACGGTGTGCCAGGACACTGGTATGGACGGTATGCATCTGAACGGCTTGGATGAGACACACATCTTGTGCCAAGTGGGATATCCAATCCCATCCAATGCACCCTTGTATGGTGATTGTGACCGTTAGTTATTTTTTGTAGACCGTCCAAACACTCCTGTAGTTGGACTGCATGGGATTGCATGCAATCCCATGCCCGGCCAAACATCCATCGCATCTGGGACGGTTGGATTTGCTAAACCGTCCAAATGCGCACTAGATTTACGTGCTGTATTGGCTAATCCAACTGGATAGGAGACAATCCACTGTTGCGCAATAAATCACATCGTTTTCTGTGCAAGCCAACCTACTACCACTGACTCCATCCTAATCCGCCCGTCCAAACGGGCCCTTAGTGGATTGTCTTAAGATCCATGGGATTGCTTATATCCCAGGACAAGTTCACTGGGTCTGTTTGGCACGCCCTGCGTATCCCAGGATTTTACCTTCCAATCCATCCAACCAAGGGATTAGATCAATTTTAAGGTAATGATGGTGATGTCAGTGGATTGTCTTAAGATCCACGGAATTGCTTATATCTCGGGACAAGTTCACCGGATCTGTTTGACTCGTCATGCCTATCCCAGGATATCGCGGATCCCATCCCTCCTAATACCGTGGGATCTGCCTGGCCAAACAGGCCTTAGACATCTCATTTTAGGGCATAAGCCAAAAAATGGGGCAAATGCAAAACTCAAGTTGGCCACATCACAGAAAACCATGGGAATTGAACTCTTATCATTGAAAGCTTCCCGAGGACCCTAGGAGTTTTGGATCAAGTTGATATTTTTGTTTCCCATTTATTCATGATCGTGTGACCTTATGAACAGGTTAGATGACAAATAAACATCAATGTGGGCCCTAGGGAGAAAACTTTCAACAATTGATGTCTTTAAGATCATTGTTCCCTAAGGTGCGGTCTACTTGAGCTTTGGATTTACTTCATTTTTGAGCTCATGTCTTAAAATCTGCTGTTAAAAAAGATGAATGATGTGAATAAGTCACATATATCATGATGGGGCCCACATATATAAATAAGTAATGACATGATAACCATGGACCGAATTTCAAAAGCCTATATGTGGAGTAAGTAATAGCTCTTATTTACCCAGGAAATTAGACATCAAACAGCCCGTATAAAGAGGGATGGCGTCCTTACACGGAAGCAGATTGGCGGGTGTAGCAGACACCAGCTGTATAAATGATGCGGATGCTCCTTTGAGGTCGGAGGCGTACGAACGGTTCAAAGGAAATCAAAGTTAAATAGCCCTCAGTAATGTATTTATTATGCATGCACTTTTCATCTATTTTTAAAGATCATTTTGGAACATTATCAAGAAATGAATCATATCCAAAGATCAATTGGACCCTAACACAGATAACAGCGGTGATAATGATTGTTTTTAGAGATCATTTTGGAACATTATCAAGAAATGAATCATATCCAAAGATCAATTGGACCCCAACACAGATAACAGCGGAGAAATGATTTTTACCGTTAAACAATTCCTAGGGCCTACCATAACATTTATTTTCCATCCAATCTGTTCATAAGATCACAAAGACCTCAATGAAGAGGAAAAGCAAATTTCATATTGATCCAATACTTTCGTGACCCCAAAAAGGGTTTCAATGGTAGACATTCAATCCCCCACTGCTTTTTACAGTGTGGTCCACTTGATAGTTAGATTTGTCTTATTTTTCATCTCAAGCCTTAGGACAATCTCGCCAAATGGATGGATGGTTTGGATATGACATATACCTCATAATCAAACCCACAAAACTTATTAACATAAATACAGCAGCTATGGTGTGAGGCACACCCGCCAATCCGCTTCCTCTTTACACATAACCCCTGCATGCCCAAGCAGATTGGCTAGTGTACCACACACCCCTATATAAATGTAGTAGGTACGTGTCGTGGAAAGACGAGCAGACCTCCAGCACCGAGGTGTAAGAACGGTTCAAAGAAGATCAAAGTCAAATGGCCCCATAGTGATGTATTTATTATGTACACACCGTTCATCTATTTTAGAGTTCAATTTAGAGCATTATCCAAAAAATGAATTATATCCACAGATCAATTGGACCACACCACAAATAGCAACGAAAGATAATGATTTTTACCGTTAAACACTTTGTTGGGCCCACAATAATGTTTATTTTCCGTCCAATCTGTTCATAAAGTCACAAAGACTTCAATGAAAAGGAAAAACAAATTTCATATTGATTCAAAACTTCTATGACCCCAAAAAGGGTTTCAATGGTAGACGTTCAATCCCCCGCTGCTTTTTATAATGTGGTCCACTTGATAGTTAGATTTGTCTTTATTTTCATCTCAAGCCTTAAGACCATCTTGTCAAATAGATGGATAGTTTAGATATAACACATACCTTATGATTAGACCCACAGAACTTGCTGACATAAATACAGTAGCTATATATGTAGTGTGACGTACACCAGCCAATCCAGTTCTTCCTTACACATAACCCCTGCATGCGGAAGTAGATTGGCTAGTGTACCACACACCACTATATAGCTGCTGTAGGTACATGCCTTGTGAAGACGAGCACTATGCTCCTCGAGCTCTGAGTCGTACGAAACGTTCAAAGGAGATCAAAGTTACATAGCTTCACAGTGATGTATTTATTATATCTACACCGTTCATCTATTTTTAGAGATTATTTTAAAGCATTATCCAAAAAATGAATCATATCCAAAGATCACCTGAACCACATCAAAAATAGCATTGGAATGATTTTTACCATTGAACAATTCATAGGGCCCACCATGATGTTTATTTTCCGTCTAATCCGTCCATGATGGAAAATAAACGTTATGGTGGACCCTACAGAATTTTTAACGGTGAAAATCATTATCTCCATTGCTATTTATTGTGTGGTCCATTTGATCTTTGGGATATCATTCATTTTGTGGATACTACTCTAAAATGATCTTAAAAAAATGGATGAACGATGTATATATAATTAATACATCATTATGGGGCCATATAACTTTGACCTCCTTTGTGGGGCCATGTACAACTCAGAGATTGAGGAGTGTGCACTCATCTTCGCGGAAGCGGATTGGTTGGCATACCACACACCAGCTATATAGCTGGTGTAGATACGTGTCGCATGAAGACGAGCGCTATTGCTACTCCTGGAGCTCCGTGTTGTACGGGAGGTTCAAAGGAGATGAAGTTACATGGCCCCACAATGATGTATTTATTATATCCACACCGCTCATCCAATTTTAGAGATCATTTTAGAGCATTAGAAGAAAAATGAATCATAACCAAAGTTCAAATGGATCACACCAAAAATAGCAGAGAGGATAATGATTTTCACCGTTAAAAAATTCGTAAGGCCCACCATAACATTTATTTTCCATCCAATCTGTTAATAAGGTGAGAAATACATGGATCAAGAGGATAAACAAATTTCATATTGATCCAATACTTCTGTGGCTCCTAAAAGGGTTTCAATGGTAGGCGTTCAATCTCCTACTACTTTTTGCAGTGTGGTCCACTTGATCTTTATATTTGGCTTATTTTTGGCTCAAGCCTTAAGATGAGATCGCCAAATGAATGGACTGTTTCGATATAACATATACCTCATGATGGGACCCACAAAATTTTCTAACGTCAATATAACAGCTATAAAGTTGGTGTGTGGTACACCAGCCAATCCACTTCCCCTCTTCGCACCACATGTACCTATACCAGATATATAGCTAGTGTGTGGTACGCCAGCCAATCCGCTTCCGTAGATATCCACTAAAATTAGGTGGGATTGAATTGGTCTAATACAATGATTATTTACGGTCAAGATTTGATGTAGAGCGGGTCGTGGACAGTTTCATGGTCAAGATGGATCAGAAAAGGCCCGGTTGACGACAGAAGTGATACGGACCGTCGGACCTTAGATCAGGCGTATCTCGCAATCTGGAATGAGTTATCTGACGTAAAATATATGATTTTGGGGTAGAACGAGCTACTTTAGCCAACCAACCCCGCTATGCCAGGTTGCGCAGCCCGGATTTGTGAAATACCCCCTCATCGATAGTCGTTTCCCTGTTTTATTTTAGTTTTTACTATAAATAGTAAGTTTTAATTTGATTATAACTCTTCATCCATTGGGCTTTAGGAGTTGTGTCCAACATGAAAAGTACTTATAATAATTAGGAGAACAGTTTGGTGAAGCTAAATAGGACACTTACTATTTTTGGCCTAAAACCTTGCGCACTAGTAGACATCACGACCGTCTATAAATAGTAAGTTCACTATTTATATTAAGTTGTGGATTCTAGGAGTTTTAGTTGTAGTTTGATTCTGATTTCTTTCCTATTTCTTGGTACCCTTATCTAAAGGGTTGTGAACTCGTTTTTATTCATTCATTAATCAATTTCGAATTTACTAAAATTTATTTCTATTTTCTCCTCGTGGATTCGAGGAGTCTCTGTGAGGAGTCTAGAGAAGTTCCGTGAATTCGAGTTAATTATCCTCTTGAGGAAGACAATGCTTGACCTCATGTCCTTCACTGCGTCAAAATTCCTATTAAATTTCCTGTTGAGCAACTGATGCAGTGAAAGTCCGCCATTCTAAAAAGTACACCTTGTACAACATAACTGACTCTTTTAGTACCGTGATTGCGTCAATAACTATTGTAGACCAAGGTAATGTGTCTTATATCTGCACCATTTATTCACTTTGGGAGTTCATTTTACAGTGTGAACCTAAAAATAAATAGATTCAAAGTTTACATGGATCACATCATGGAAAACAGTGGAGACAATGAGGCCCACCATTGAAACCTTCCTAAGTCTCATCGTGATGTTTATATGCCATCCAAGTATGTTCATAAGGTTATGCAGAGTTGGATGAAGAGAAAACACAAATATCCACTTGATCCAAAACTTTTATAGCCGTGTCAAAGAGTTTTGATTGGTTAGTCTTCAATCCACATTAATTTCTATGGTGTGGTCCACTTGAGCTTTGGATCTACCTGATTTTTGCTATCATGCCCTGATATAATCTTGAAAAATGAATTGATGGTGTGGATATAGCCCATGCATCATGGTCAAACCCACCAATCCTACTGACAACAACACTGCCTTTTGCTACATTTCATGTGAATTTGGGATGTTTCTCACGGCTGATTTATAAAAACTACGGAAATCCCACATGCCATTAATCCCATCTAATACCATGCACCAAATGCTCCCTTATATATGGGTCGTATAATCTGAAATTGCACCAATCCAGGGCAAAAAATTATATTCGTCACCATCATATGAACAATTTAAGCAGAAAAGAAAACTATTGACAATGAACAGATTATGATTAGATTTAAGGGTCATCCAAATAAATAGTCAACCAGGCCCCATCTATAGTGGGACCCATGATTTGGACCTTTTGGATTGATATACATGAATGTGGGCCAGGTCCCATGTACCTGTGGCACCCTGATTTGGACCCTTTAGATTGATGTGCATGAATGCCGTAAGATAGCTTGTCTTGTTTGCTTTAATGACCATGGATTTAGGACGATTAGAGAGTTGGCTTCTACTAATGCGTAATCTTACACAGATAATGCTTCTAATCGTATTGTTATATCATTGAACTAAAAGTTACACTTATGTACCATCGGCATGCCAAAAGTAGCGTTAGGCTCGAATTCGATTGTGTGTGCATGCATGTATTGTGTTGATCATGGCAAAGACAGATGCGACTCATTCGACGGTTGACTGTCTATTTAGTGACTAGTCTATCCAGACCAAGCGATCTATGAAGGGAAGGGTTTTTACCGTTACGGGTTTATTTTTTATTTTTTTACCTTCTGGTCAAAATGACTTTCAATATTCGTGTGATTGTGTCCATAAATCAACAAGCAAAACACAAGAAGAAAAAATGACTAAACAAAAGTTGAAACTGCATTAATGATTTTACAGTACATATAATTATCTTCTAACAACAATGATATACACAACGCCAAAATTGCGGATTTGTGATGAACAAAATCCGTCGTAAAACCAAATAAACGACGGATTTTATCCGTCGCTGTTTACCAGGTCGTTTTTTCTGTTGTTTAATCTGCGACGGATAAGGTCCGTCGCAGATTACCGACGGATAAGATCCATCGCAAAAAATAAAAAATCTGTCGCTGAAATTTGAAAAAACCACTAGGAAAAGTGAGGCAAAATAAAATATTAGCGACGGATAAAGTCCGTCGCTAATATGACGAGCGACAGACGAATGTCGGTCGTTTACTTGGTGAGAAATTAGCGACGGATTTGGTCCGTCGCTAAAATATCTGTAAATTTAAAAGAGTATATCATCAAATTTTTATTTATTTATTACTATTATTTTTCAATCTTATACCTGATAATCATTCAAAAAATAATTCACAAGATTGTTTAATAAGAATCCTATTCACAAAATTTGTAACAACTCAATTCAATAAAGAGGAAATCGCCCAAGTTAAGCTAACCCAAACAACTAAAAATCTAAGCCATCATATTCATGAATACAATTACATGTGTATGCGCAGTGGGTTTCTCACAAGTACACATGAAATAAAATTATAAATGAATAAAATTAAAAGATTGAAAGAACAAAAATCATTTTAGTACTCCAACAAAACCATAGAGCTCACCTTTTTTAGCTTCTTATTAAAAGGCTGAAATAGAGTACCTACAAGAAAAATAGAGGGTCCTATTACTTATTGGGTGGATCCCATGTCTTCCACCAATGACAAGGCTAAAACTATAATGGACTAACAATCCAAAATACCATCTGAGTCAACAATCAACTCACCCATTACCGGGAAAAAAATGCTTGCGTTAGGTACAAGAGCCGATATAACCATGGATTTCTTTCTGCTGCAGGTAAAGACAACCAACACTGATCTGCTACAATAGAGAACTATCAATGTCATCTCTATTTCTAGAGGGACAAGAACATGCGGAGTGAAACAATGGAACAACATGAAAATGAAATTTAGGTAAATGCTAGGAGAAAACCTGGTTGGGCATCAAGTTCAATCAATGTAACTTCGATGTAATATGTCCTGCATTGGTAGTCTTTGATGCAAAACAAATAAGAGTCGAAGGGTTTTCATTTCCAGCAACGTTTGTACAACATAAAATAAAGTAATTAGAGGATGACAAGTCAAATAACAACAAAAAATTAAATGGCAACTAACTAGTATATAAGAAATGGCAAGGCCAAGTTGAGAGTTTTAGTGAGTGTTGGGTTGCTGGTTTCTATATTTCTTGGCATGTTTGGTTTCCTGGTTATTACAAAGAAAACATGTTTGGTTTACACTTTTTTGTTGGTTTTTTACATTCCCAAGGAATTCCATTCCCCAGATTTTACTCAAAAACTTGCCCCAGCTTTTACTAGATGTTTGAAACCATATAAGAGTTGGAAAGCATGCACATGCATCTATGAACATGTACATCAACTTTCAAACTCGAATAGAAACTGTGCATAAGATAATGACACATCAGGAAAAAAAATGATATCACCACATGGACCATCAATAAAATGAGACCCATTCAACCCATAAGTATATAGAACATGTAAACCACACTAGAAAAATGCATCTAAACAAATATATGTAGCATTTGTTTAGTTTCACCAAATAGAAGCACATCTGCCTAAAGGGTGCAGTATACAAAAATGGATGCATTTGGAAGAGCATACCCGAAAACTGTCAAGACTGCACAATTATTTGCCGACTTGAACTGCCACCTTCAGCAATTTGCTGATGGAAACCTTTATGCATTAGATACTATCAGCTGCTGGGGCAATGAGTCCAAGACATATACAATAAGGACCCTCAATGCATCTTTTAAATCCAAGTTCCACCTTTTATTTACTCTGGTTCGCAAATTTGCACAAGCTTTTCAATTTGCAAGGTTGGCAAACCTGAATGCACGAGAAATGAAAGAATAGTCAAAAGACGGAAAGGGGAAAGTAAATAGAGACTTCATTTATTTGTTTGTTTATTTATTTATCTATGAACCAAGGGCCTATTTAGGTGCCACTCAAATAATAGACCTAGTTTCGGTTCCTCCCGACCAAAATTTAACCAATTTTAGATTCGAGATAAGAACCAAGGGTCTATTTGGGTGCCACTCAAAATAGTTCATCTCATTTTAGTATGATCTCGAATCCATAATTACAATTAACTAAAATGAGGTAAATTCATTTTTAAGTGGCATCTAAACAGGCTTTAACATTTAAATTGAAGTGTAATCCATTCAGACCTTACCCTCTAAGATCTTGTCAAGTTCTCTTGACCCTGAAGTTATCTGAATGATTTCGAGCCTCTATGCATGGAGTTGGCTAGCACTGGTAAAACCCATAGGAACCAGCTCTGAGGCTGTCGATAGATCAAGTAAATCAGCCCATATATTTTGTTATTTATTGATAATGATCAGTGTTGCTAAAGAAATTGAAAAGGAAATGAGTTTATATGAATTTTATGTGAATTTTAAAGTTTTTAAAGTTTGACAAAGAGCATCATCATTAGCCCCATGCAGCTGGGCCAACATGCATAAGTTACCTATCTTGTTTGTGCATGAGGCTATGGTTATACAGCAGCATCAACATCCCCAATAAATGGTTGAAGATTCTATATGAGGCGTTCGTCAAATGTAGATGCTGAAAAGGAAATTATCATGTTCTGATGTCCCAATCAGTGAATAATTACTTACCCTGCGGATATAAGCAAACCAGCCTACTGCCTAGATCCTACACGTTCAAATGTCGTTCCTTATTCGAGGGCCTTCCTGATAGCATCCAACCACCATTGTCCATTAGCACTCCCCTCAAGTCCTACCTACAATTAGCAGAACAATCAATATCTGTAACTAATAATGAGTACAGATTACAAGTGAGATAAAGTTATGTTGCTCCTCCAATGTTCCAATACACATTGGGTAACACTTATCATATTAGAAAATATTTTCAAGCTATGCTTAAAGTGAAATGAAATTATGTAATAATAATAATAAAATATCAACCAAAGATACAACACCAAGAACTTCCTGATGTAGATGTTTCTCGGTTACAAACATTGTAGCAGAAAGCAAAGATTGGCTCGTCCTGCAGTCATGGAAATGGTTGGCATAAGATATTTGTCAAGACATTAATTACTTCGCAAACTAAAATACATAATGTGTCAATGCTCAGCCAGAACCTTGAAACATCAGTTTCATTCAACTCATTGCCTCTTCTTGTAATGAGCTCAATGACAGCCTGAATTGCACCTTTTGCTGACTGCTTCACTTTTATCACATATAGCAACAGTGCATCCATGCATGGTGATTACAAGCTACAAAAAATCGATAAGAGATATAGAGCTGCTCAAACTGAACTTCATGCAAATCAACAGAAACAAAAATAAAATAAAATAAGATAAAATGAAATAAATCCTTGCGTCATCTTTGGTTAGCAAAATGCAAACAGAAGAAACAACCCTGTTGAAGACCTCCAACTGATCAATAGAAGCATCCTACAAAAGAAATTTTGAAAGATATTTTCATGCATGATACTGTTTCTCTGCAACATTAGCAGAATAAGCTTATTCTACAACTAGGCAGATTCTTCAGTGACATTTGTAGAATAAGCTTATTCTACAATATGTGTGGAGCCCATCATGATCTGTGCAAGGTTCCACTGTCCATCATGTGTGCCCCCTTCATTTTCCTTTTGGAGGACAAAAATCAGGCTGACCCAAAACTTGGTATTGGACATGCAAAGAAACAAAAAGTTCCCTACCACCTGATGCACATTGGGATAGAACTCAAGTGTCCTGCAATTTGATGCACATTGGGATAGGATTCGTCCATCCACCACAAAGCCAAAACACTCAAACATACCAATTCATAATATTTTTCTCAAAATTATACTGCTTAATCGTTAAATATCATGAAGTTTCTTGATGATAAAGATTTTGAAAGGAAAAAGACTTACCAAAAAAATGAAGAAATTCTGATTCTTCATTCCTGCTCCCTCCACAACTAACAACAACTGAAAAAAAGAGGGAGTGCATATGTGTCCCACATGTAGATGTAAAATAAGCTTATTCTACAATAGTTGTAAAGGAACAAGCCGCAAAGAAAAATAGAATTGAATCAATCAAAACACTATCTTCAAAATACCTGCAGCAAAAAAATGTTCACACATTCTTTTTTCTCCTTTCACAAGTCACAATTGTGCAACAATCGTACATGCAAGTGTAGAACAAATGTTGGAAATAATCTGATAAAAAACCTATTTTCCGCGATTTTAATCTTACAGCAATGTACAACAAGGCTCCGGCTCCCATTTGAGTTACAGAATTTGACCCGAGCTTTCACCATAATGGGTGAGGTACTCACTTAGAACGGGGTGCATGCCATTTGAGTTAAAGAATTTGTCCCCATTTCAACCATGTGCTTGGATAACCAAGCATGATAACTTGACTTTTCCACCAAGCATGATAACCAAAAATCTACCTTTGCACCAAGCAACCTTAAGGACATGTTGATTCATATGTTTTAAATTCGACAATTCCATAAATTTATAACCATTTTCTAACCATGGTCAATCTGTGTTCTGGCCCACCACACGAACAGTTTGGATTTTGTAAGCATCAGTCAGTTGTTTGTCCCATTGGAACACGTGTGCAGTCAGAATTCCTCTTTCAAAATTTCTACTGCTTCTGGACATTGAAAAAGAAAAATTGAATATGGTACTTCTGGATGTTGAAAAACTAAATGAGTATGGTGGCTTTAGATTATCAGTCCCTGATGTGCTATTTTTATCCTGGCAATATGTATACATGAAAGAACTACTAGTGGTGAGGATGGATTTCACGTTAACACCACTATGGGCCCACTGAATCCACTCTTAGATATGTAATCCCACATTAGGCCCTAGGACTAAAAATCAGGCTGATCTGCAGGCCACGCCAAAGAAAACAGTTAAAAGATACATTCACCCTTGATTTTTAGGCCCACTGTGGTGACTATATAAAAATCCAACATTCATCTACCTCACAACAATTTATACCAGTATGCATACCTTCCAATCATAGGCCAGTCCAATAAAAGTTTTCCCATATCTAGTAGAGAAGCAGATTATTTTGGCTTTGCTTTTCTTTTCTCAGAAGCAAAAGCATCCTAAGATAAGCAGGCAAATATATGATATAAGGTTTTTTTTTCTTTATTAAAAAAAAAAAACAAGAAGAAGGAATCATTACCAAGAAACAGAAGTAGCATAACCTAGTTAAAATATGTTCACAAATATTTTCAAACCTTATAGGTGTGCTTTGATGGACTATTTGAATTCAAATGACAATAACTATTAGTCTAGCATTGACTCATACATAAATATTGTGATTCATACATATAGAGAACAAAATGAAATATCCATTTAAATAGAAAAACAAAATGAAGGATAGAGTATGTTTGGGTGTCCGTAGAAACTAGAAATGTAGGTAGGCAGGATGCTTTCTGCGAAATAACATCATTTTGTCTCAGATCCTAACTGATGTACAATGGATATGATTTGTGGTACATAATGTAGTTCTGGGTTTTCACGCAGCCACAAATGCTCAGCAGAATGGACCAAAATATTCATTCCTGGAATTTCGTGTACATCCAAACACACTTTGGGGGACAAGGGTAATTTGGTTAGTAAAGAGATTGTTAAAAGCACTCATAGGAAAAAATATAATCCAGTTAGGGTGGAAACATTCATTTTTGGGGCTGAAAATAAAATGGCTGATTACATAATATAATATTTTGTGAATTTAAAGAAAATCAAAGAGGAATGGAGTCCTTGTAACATAGATTACATACTATTTGTGGGCGATGTGCTAGAGGTTTTATCTTTATAATAATGAATTCAATGTCAGCTTCACTAAATGAATGCCCACCAACAGTGTAAGATGCCTGCAATTAGTTATGAAGTCTCCAACAGCTCCTCTTATGTTTTTGGAAGAGAAAAGTGAAATCAAAACCCATCTCTTTGAAGACCAGACCTTCGGACCCAGAACCAATTCATAGAAAGCAACAAATAGTCAACGTTTTTTTTTTTTTTTTTTCACAAATACAAGCTAATAATCTAATACAATAGTTGAAAGAAGAAGAAGAAAACTAATTTTACCAAACAATGCCTCCACATTTTTAAAGTATGGTAAAGTGGTTTTCATCTAGTAAAATGATCCACAGTACATTGGCTTCTCAGCATAAGCAAAATTGCATGCATTTAATGCTCCCATCAAAGTGATTTAGTGGGCATCAACAATTCATGATAGACCTTCTTATCCAAGGGTAAACAATGATTAAATGTTGGCTAGATTGGCTCCACATTGATTCACACTATAATTAATAAGGTATGAAGAATTGTTACTAGATTATTTCTCTAGCTGTGATAAACTGTGTGAAAACAGAGGATTCTTGTTCTATTTATAGGATATTTTCTTAGGACTATTTGTTGGGACAAACCATACACTCATCAAATTCCTTATTCTTAGATATTCTAAATTTTGGTAGAGGCAGAAATGTTAATTATATAAATGAAATGTTCTTTTTCTCCCTCTCAATATCTAACCTCTAGTTTTATCTTTCTTTAGATAGTTGCCTAACATGCAAACCAGAGGGTGCTGTCTTTAAAACAACGATTTATGCAACACTCTAGTTTAGGTAATTAACAGAACATGATCCATATCAGCTACGCCAAGGACACATTTCTCAACATTGCAATTTTGAAAGGAAAAAAATCTGTGAAGAACAATGCCCAAGCTAAACAGAATAACATTTCTGAAGACCATTTCAAAACATAGTAGGGACTTGGGACTACCCTTGCACAAATAAAGGATGCAAGTTGCCTGAGACCCCACCCGCTGGAAGTACCTGTGGTTAGAAGCCACATGGGGCCCACCAAGATGTCCATGGGAAATCCACCTCATCCATCAGTTTCTCCAGCTCCTGTTAGGACATGATCTCAGAAATAAGCCAGATCCAAAAATTAAGTGGACCACACTACAGGAAACAGTGGGAAAGGAAATGCCCACCATTGAAAATGTCCTAGGGCCCACCATGACATTTATATGCCATCCAAACTGTTCACAAGGTCATTCTAACTAGAATGAACTGAAAACACAAATATTAGTCTGATCCAAAACTTCTGTCCCCATAAAGGTCTTGATAGTGGGCATTCAATCCCCACCATTTCCTATTATGAGGTCTATTTGACTTTTGGATCTGGCTCATTTTTTGGATCATGTCATACATGAGCTGCATAAACTGATGGACTCACAGACATCTTGGTGGGCCTCACATAGATTCTGACAGCATGAACTTCCTATAGGCAGGGGTCACAAGCAACTCGTGTCGCACGAATAACTAATTTAATATAAACATGCAGTTGCAAAGATCAGAGTCCAAGACCAACCACATTCAGCTTGCAACCAAAATAACTAGTTATTGCCAAGAAATATTATTATGCATCCACGGAGAAGAAGTTTTCAGTTTCCTAATATGTGCATGGCACACACAGAAGTATTGATCATATGTTTCTAGTCAGCGTTTGATGGTTGGACCACTGTCAGATTCAGGCCCATTTCAAAGGACTAATACATGATAGTTGTCACCATTTCAAATGGCCATAGAACCACATTTATTCAACCCTTGCCTTCTGGGGCCATGTTTCTCCAACCACCAGAATAGAACAAGAAAAAGATCCTAGAAAATGATACCCACAAATCGCTAAAATCGCTAAAATGTGAAGTTATCCCCAAATCGCTAAAATCCCCAAATCCCTAAAAGCCACAAATTGGCAAATCCCCAAATCACTAAATCTCCAAATCCCTAAATCGGTATTGAGATTGAGAGAGATTGAGAGAGACTCACGGTCATGAATGCTAGCCTTCAACCGATCGCCAACGCGTAGTAGGGTGCAGAGGGCGTGCGTGGGTAGGCCGTTCGGCAACGCTCGGTAGGGTGGAGAGGCCGTGCATGGGTGTAAAGATCAGAGAGAGAGGAAGAGAGAGAGAGAGAGAGAGAGAGAGAGAGAGAGAGAGAGAGAGAGAGAGAGAGAGAGAGAGAGAGAGAGAGAGAGACGGCGCGAGAGGTGGGAGAGCTGTGAAATAGGGCGTCCCTCTCTAGACGCCCTAAAACGGTACCAAGTACACTCGCCACCCAAGTTCTGTGGGTCCCACTATGATGTATTTTTTTATATCCACACCGTCCATCCATTTTAAGATATCATTTCAAGTCATGAGCCAAAGAATGGGGCAGATAAAAATCTGTAGTGGACCCCACCATAAAAAACAGCAGGGAGAGTGATTCCCACCGTTGAAACTATCCTAAGGCCCATTGTAATGTTTATTTGAAATCCAACCTATTCAAAAGTTTAAAAAAATACACATGAAATAAGGGAAAACAAAAATAACAGCTTGATTTAAAACTTTTGTGGCCAATAAAAGTTTTTAATAGTGGGCGTCACTCCCCCTGGCACTCGGCTCGTGGTTGGTGGTGGGTGCTATGTGGGCCCCACCATTATGTATGTATTTCATCCATTACGTTCATCCATTTTTAAATATCATTTTAGGGATATATTACAAAAAGGAGAGGTATGTACATCTCAGGTGGACCACACCACATAAAAACAATAGTGATTAGATATCCATCATTAAAATCCTCCTAAGGCCTACTGTATTGTTTATTTGACATCCAATCTGTTTATTAGGTCATACAGGCCAAGGTGAAGGGGAAAAACAAAAATCATCTCTATCCAAAACTTTTATGGCCCTCGAAATGTTTTTAATAGTTGATGCTCATTCAACACTGTTTCATGTAATGTGGTCCATTTCAAATTGGGATATATCTCATTTTTTGTCTCATGCCATAAGATGATCTTTAAAAATAGATGAACAACATGGATTAAACACATATATCATGGTGGGGCCCACAGAGCACCAACCACCAGCCATATGGCTAGTGTGAGGGGAAGTAGCCAATCTGTTCCCCTTATCTGTGATGCGATCCATTTAATCTTTGAATATGATTCATTTTTTGGATAATTCTCTAAAATGATCTCGAAAAATGGATGAACGGTATGGGTTGACCCCAAATTTTTGGTAAATCCAAAACTCAAGTGGACCATGCCACACTAAACAATGTGGAATAATGATTTCCACTGTTGATACCTTCCCTGGGCCCACAGTAATGTTTATTTGTCATCCAACTTGTTCATAATATCAAATAGATATGAATGAAGAGAAAACACAAACATTAGCTTGATCCAAAACTTCTATGGCCTCCAAGAATTTTTCGATGGTAGAGGATCAATCACACTATTTCCTGTGGTGTGGTCCACTTGAACTTTGGATATGCTTTCTTTTTGTTCTTTAGACCCCAAATCATCTGTTAAAACATGGATGAACAGAGTGGATAAAATAAATAATTAATGGTAGGCCCCACAGAGTTTACTCAGAGTAATTAGTAAATCAAAATAGAGTGTAGAGAGGTTTCCTTTCATAATCATATATTGGGCTTGCTTAAATGTGATTCACATATCCAACCCACTCATTATGTGTGTCCCACTTGGATGAAGAGTTAGACCAAGTTTCAACCGCATCCAAAACTCATGTGGGCCTCACCAAGTGCTTTTATAATTTTTAGGATGTCTTTACATGGTTTTAGATGGTATGGCCTACCTAAGTTTATTGTACGGATGATTTTTGAGATATCTCATAACCTAAAGGGGACACATCAAATGCACGGTGCTGATGTTCGACACACATCATGATGGGGCCCACAAAACCTACTAACATTAATTTTTAGGTTCTCGTAAGGTTAATAAGTTGGGTCACAATTTTGACCATAATATTTGGCCCATTTTATATGTTTGGTCCATTCACTCTATTTTACCAATCAATACCCTCAATTTGACTATTTACTCAATCCCAATTGAGCAATTTTATTTTTTTTTGCAGATAAATTTCAATTTCCATTTAAAAATAATATTTTTTTCTAAATGTATATTTTTTTAGGCTTAATTTTTCTTTAAAAATATTTAACAAAATATCATTTTTATTATAAAATATTTCAAAAAAAATTAAAATACAAATTCTAAATTTTTATTTTCAAAATTTCAAAAATTTCTTTAATATTGTTTAATTTTAAAATTTTAAATTCTTTCTAATTTCTCCATTTTTTTTTTTTAAAGAAGAAGCATTTTTTCCGAACTTGTCAACTTTTTTGAACTTCCCAATTTTATTTTATTTTTCAAAATACAAACTCTCATTTTCTTTTGCAAAATATTTTCATTTTTTAACATCGTCAACATTTTCATATTTTGTAAAATATTTTTAATTTTCTTTTTCAGGATATTATTTTTTTCTCGAAATCAAATTATTTTTTTCAAAATTATGAAAATTATTCAATATTCTTTTTTCTTTCCCATAAAATAGATTTTTATTAAATCACGAAATTTATATTTTCAAACTCTTTTTTTTTTTTTTGCTCAATAACTTTTTTCCTGTCATTTTACAAATCATTTAAATATTAGTTTTAAATTTAAAAAAATAATAATTTTCACTCATTTGATATAAAAACAACATATATATATATATATATATATATATATATATATATATATATATATATATATATATATATATATATATATATATATATATATATTGTATTTAATCAACTCTTAAATATAATATTAGATACAAGTATGTACAATTAAACCATTGAATTTGTATTAAAAAACAATTCTTAGATTAGAAAAAAACATAATTTTCGACCATATTCTTTAATAAAAGTAAAAATAAATAAATGTTTTAGGCAAAAGTCCATTAACGACGGACCACGATCCGTCGTAAAAGCAACTAAAAAACGTTGGGCATCGCTATTTCCCGCGGGAATTTGCAACATATAATAACCGTCGCAAAATTCAAATTTGCGACGAATTTAGTTCGTCGCTATTTTACGACGGACCAAAATCCGTCGTACATACGTCATAAATTCGATTTTAGCGACGGATTTTGGTCCGTCGCATAATTCGACGACGTTTGAACAACGGATTTTCGAAAAAGATGGGTCTAGCGACGGACTTTTTCCATTAGCGACGGCTTAAATCCGTCGTTAAACTGAAAGATTTTTGGCGACGGACAAAGTCCGTCGCAAAAATACGTCACAAAATTACACTTTTGGCGTAGTGATATTCGTTGCCCAATAGAGGCTAAGCTTCGTAGTAAGATAATCTTCTAGCAGAGGATGAAGATCATCTTAATGGAGGATGGTGATCATCATGTGGAGGATGGTGTGGTGTCGAGTCCAAAGTGGTGTATTGGCTAGTTCTTAACTAGGATGAAAGCTACATGTGTAGGTTAGATAGTCAGTAATAACAAACTACTTTCATTGCAGTCTGGCATTGTAGCGCAGATGGAAGGGTTCTAAAATCTATATTAATCTTTCTCGTTGTCCAATGTGGTAGCATAGAAGGAAGGGAATTACACTAAAAGAAATGCGATCTTGCTTGTGGTCTAGCATTATAATGCAGATGGAAGGGAATTACACTAAGGCTGATCAACTATTGCAGTTCAACTGTGTTAGCGTAAACGTAAGGGACGTGTCTGGTCCATGGAATTAAATGGTATTGAATTGTATTAGATGAGATTAACACCATTATTGCACAATGATTGCAAGTATGAAAATACCATGATATTATGGCCATTCAATTCCATGTTTGAGATAAAATTCTTGCTATAAGGAAAACACTGGATTAAGAAAAATCTTATTTGGTGGCCACAAAATTGTAATCAACGAACTAAACTCACAATAGATGTCAATCACTTTCACACATATATAACTAGAATATCACGTGAAAAGGGTGTATATGGATGGACGACATCGATAAACACATGCATCAATATGGGGCCCACATGTGTAGTGGATTTCAAAATTCACAAAAATCCCTCAATGGACCAAATGCAATTCCATCCTACCTAATCCCAACCTTTCCCAGCCTTCCCAAATGCTGGATGTAATTTGCATGGGACCAAATGCAATTCTCTCCTAATCTCGTCTCTCTCTCTCTCTCTCTCTCTCTCTCTCTCTCTCTCTCTCTCTCTCTCTATATATATATATATATATATATATATATATATATATATATATATATATAGTTTAACTCCTCATCACTCTTTAGCATGGATTTGTAATCTCAAGTCTAGTGAAATTCCCCTCCTAGAATACTACATTGGACTGCAATAGTTGAGTCTTAAGTGTGCATGAGGGATTGAGAAAAGCCAGCCTAACACTGAATTCGGTTGTGTTGGGAGAAGCCGTGGAGTTCTTTAATCCTTCTCATTTTTAAAGAATTTCTTGACCATTACCGAAGAATCAGTTATATAACTATTTTACTACTTTCTTTGTTACAAATGATTACTGGAGTAGTTACTGAAGTGATTAGGCCACCAAGTAATTGTGGTTGTGTTTTGCCACCGGTGAGTGGCAATTACTATCGTCCCTACTGTTATTTCAAGGGCGATTGACCATACTCACCTCGAATTTTAGGCAAATTACCTAGAAAGCTACATCATTCCATATATTATAAGAAGAGCCTTCTGACATGCTTCTAAAAATTACTTGGAACAAAATGCCCTTGTCCTTGTTTCAATAGTTGTACGGTTTTCGAGGGAAGAAGTTACGTCGTATTTAATGCCAAGAAAGTGATATGTACGAACCCTTTTTTGTGCATGAGCAAGGACCAAGCTCATGGGGCCCACATTGATGTGTGTATAATTCATGCCAACCATCCTTTTTGCCGTGTCATTTTAACAGCTCAGGTCTAGATATCGGCCTGATCCAGAGCTTGTGTGGGCCACATAATAAAAAAACAATGAGGACAATAAAACCCATTGTTGAAACTTTTCAGGCTCACTGTGATGTTAGTTAGAAGTGGACACTGCCCAAGTCAAGACTTTTTTGGGCCCACACGGAACAGGCCGACAAGGTGAACGGAATGGATCACCTCATTATGGGCCTTAAGCTATGGTATCAATGATTTGGTAGAAAATGATGTAAACACGTTCAAAACCACAATCCATACAACATGACAACCATGACCCATATAACATGACAACTATGACCTTTGCAAACCACGACCCAAATGGGCCGACACTGATGTATATGTATAATCCATTTTGCCCATCCTTTTTATCGTGTCATTTTAGGGTTGGGGCCCAAATATCAGCCCGATCCATTGCTTTTATGTCCCACAAAATAGAAAATAATGGTGATCGTTGAAAGTTTCTACTCTCATTATGATGTTTGTTAGAAGTGGACATTGCCAATTAAGACTTTTTGGGCCTATGCCGAGCTGACCAATAAGGTGAATGGATCGGATCACCCCATTGTGGGCCTTAAGCCATGATACCAATGGTTTAGTAGAAAAAGAAATTGAACACGTTGAAAATCACGATCCATACAATATGACAACTAAGACCCATATAACATGACAACTACGACCCATGCAAACCACGACCCAAATGGGCTGCAGTTGTATGAATTGTATTTGTCATGTTATATGGGTCTTAGTTGTCCTGTTATACAGGTCTCAATTGTATGGATTGCAGTTGTCCTGTTATATGGGTCGTATTTGTCCTGTTATATGGGTCACGGTTGTAATTGTCCTGTTATATGGGTCTTAGTTGTCTTGTTATATAGGTTTCAGTTGTATGGATTGCAGTTGTCCTGTTATAATATGGGTCATAGTTATCCTGTTACATGGGTTGCGGTCGCAGTTGTCCTGTTATATGGGTCTTAGTTGTCCTGTTATATGGGTCTCAGTTGTATGGATCGCAGATATCCTGTTATATGGGTTGCAATTATCCTGTTATATGGGTCGCGGTTACAGTTGTCTTGTTATATGGATCTTAGTTGTCCTATTATATGGGTTGCAATTATCTTATTACATGGGTTGCAGTCACAGTTGTCTTGTTATATGAGTCTTAGTTGTCCTATTATATGGGTTGCAGTTATCTTGTTACATGGGTTACGGTCACAGTTGTCTTGTTATATGGGTCTTAGTTGTCCTATTATATGGGTCTCAGTTGTATAGATCACAGTTGTCCTGTTATATGGGTCGTGGTTGCAGTTGTCCTGTTATATAGGTCTTAGTTGTCTTGTTATATCGGTCTCAGTTGTATGGATCGCAGTTGTCCTGTTATATGGGTCACAATTATCCTGTTATGTGAGTCACAGTTATCCTGTTATATGGGTCGCCGTCGCACTTGTCCTGTTATTTGGGTCACAGTTGTCCTGTTATATGGGTCTCAGTTGTATGGATCGCAGTTGTCTGTTATATGGGTCACATTTATCTTATTATATGGGTCGCGATCGCAGTTGCCTTATTATTCTGGTCGCAGTTGTCCTGTTATATGGGTCGTGGTTATCATGTTATATATGGCCCACAATAGGGTGATATGATCCATCCAAGTTGTTGGCCAACTTGCCGTGGGCTGAAAAAGTCTTGACTTTGCCCCACATTGACATATATGTATAATCCATGCCGCCCATCCTTCTTGCCATGTCATTTTATGGCTAGGGGCCAAATATTAGCTTGATCCAGTGCTCATGTGGTCCACATAATAGAAAATAATGGTGATTGGTGAAACATCAATAGATCAGATGTGGGACTAAGTCAGGACTTTTTGAAAATAATGGTGACTATTGAAACATTAATAATGGTGACTTGGGCATTGTCCACTTCTAACAAACATCAATGTTGGCCTGAGTCAGGACTTTTTGGCCCACGACAAGTTGGCCAACAAAGTAGATGGATCAGATCACCCCATTGTGGGCTAAATATAACATGACAACTACGACCCATATAATAGGACAACTGCGACCCAAATAACAGGACAACTGCAACCGTGACCCATATAACAGGATAACTGCGACACATATAATAAGACAATTGCGATCCATACAACTAAGACCCATATAAAAGGATAATTAAGACCCAAATAACAGGACAACTGCGACCACGACCCATATAACAGGATAACTGCGACCCATATAACAGGACAATTACGATCCATACAGCAGAGACCCATATAATAAGACAACTAAGACCCAAATAACAGGACATGTGCGTCCGCGACCCATATAACAGGACAACTGCGATCCAAACAACTGAGACCCATATAACAGGACAACTAAGACCCAAATAATAGGATAATTACGACCGCGACCCATATAACAGGATAACTATGACCCATATTATTATTTATTTATTATTATTATTTTTTTGAAATGGCAATAGCCATGGGATCCATTGATCGTCAGAAATTGTACAGCCATTCGGGTGGGTTCAACAAAAAAGCGCGGCCTCACCTATCGTGTGACAAAATATGGACAGGGAAAAGCTCTACAGAAAGAGAAAGAATCAAAAGAAACTAGGATCTCTGACCCCGACGTCTAATGGCTCCAAACCCAGCTTTATCCAAAAGGAGGGCACCTCTGACTAACCTCGGGAGGTGGGCTCGGCGCGAGTAGATCATGTCTGGGCAGCCCTCATTAGCCAATCTAGCTAAGGCATTAGCCACAGAGTTTCCCTCTCTAAAGGTATAATTGATTACTAGATTGAGTCGTTGTGACTTAGCCTTAATGATCTTTAGATAGTACCATAAATTCTAGAGGGTGGGTGAGTCATGGTCCACTAAAGCATCCGTAATGATTTTAGAATCTATTTCAATAATAATATTCACAAGACCCATATAACAAGATAACTACGACCCATAGAACAGGACAACTGCGATCCATACAATTGAGAGCCATATAACAGGACAACTAAGACCCATATAACAGGACAACTGTGACCGCGACCCATATAATAAAATAACTACGACTTATATAATAGGACAACTGCGATCCATACAACTGAGACCCATATAACAGGACAACTAAGACTTATATAACATGAAAACTACGATCCATACAACTGCGGCTCATTTGGGTCGTGGTTTGCATGGGTCGTAGTTGCCATGTTATATGGGTTGTGGTTGTCATGTTGTATGGATTGTGGTTTTCAATGCATTCAATTCCTTTTGTACCAAACTATTGGTACCATAACTTAAGGCTCATAATAGGGTGATCCGATCCATTCACCTTGTTGGCCAACTTGGCGTGGGCCCAAAAAGTCCTAACTTGGGAAATGTCCACTTCTAAAAAATAATCCAGTGAGTCTGGAAACTTTCAATAGTCATCATTATTTTCTATTTTGTGGGCCATAAAAGCACTAGATCGGGTTGATATGTGGGCCCTAGCCCTAAAATCACATGACAAAAAGAATGGGCGGAACGGATTATACACATACATCAGTGTGGGCACATTTGGGTCGTGGTTTGCATAGGTCGTAGTTGATATGTTATACGGGTCATGGTTGTCATGTTGTATGGATCGTTTGAACGTGTTCATGTCATTTTCTATCAAACCATTGGTACCATAGCTTAAAGCCCACAATAGGGTGATCCATTCTGTCCACCTTGCTCGTCGCTCCGTGTGATCTCAAAAAAGTCCTAACTTGGGCAGTGTCCACTTCTAACAAACATTACAGTGAGCCTTAAAAGTTTCAACGGTGGGTTTCATTGTCACCATTATTTTCTATTATGTGACCCACACAAACTCTGGATCAGGTTGAATTTGGGCCCTAGCCCTAAAATGACACGGCAAAAAGGATGGGCAGCATGGATTATGCACATACATCAATGTGGGCCTCACGAGCTTGGTCCTTACCCGCACGCAAAAAAAAGATTTTGTCCACGTCACTTTTTTGGCATTAAATATGACATAACTTTTTCTTTCCGGAAAAATTCTGTCTTAGAAAACCATACAACTATTCAAACAAGGACAGAAGCATTTTGGTCTAAGTAATTTTCGAAAGCATGCCATAAGGCCTTTTTTATAATATATAAAAAGACCTAGCTTTGTAGGTAATTGGCCCAAACTTCAAGGGTACTGTCAATTTCCTTTATTTCATCTGTGTTTACCATTATTTTAATCATTTTTGTTAGGAAACGTCATCAACTGTGTTCGTAGTTAGTTGTTAGCTTGCCTTCAGCAATTTTAGCCATCGGTCGTGAGTCGTCCGTTGGCCGTAAGTTAAAATTTTAACGGTCGACGACTGAAAAAAATTTCTTTTTATCATACGTAACATATTAGTGCAGCCGTAATATCTAACAGGTTTAGATCGGGTGTAAACGGTTCTCCACCGTGAAAATTGTTTGCGTCGTAAGTCAGGCTTATGCACTCATTAAGTGGGCTACAACTGTATGTTGAGTTAAACCAGCGGCTGTTCATTTATTGTAATGGCACGTCCGAACTGACGAGTGGGACGGCCTACTTTTGTGCAAGGTGATCCTGATGACTTGAACCCACCATTTTGATGGCTCGGATTACCTGCATACGTTAGAGAAAAGATGGGCCTGCATGATAAGTTCGCATGCGGCAAGCTGGAGAGATACTACCTCTGAAACTCATAATAGCAGTTGCTATATTTTCTTTTTAATCATACAAATCTAGGCTGCAGATTGAAGGGTTATGACCATCCAATCTAAGAGATTTGTGGGGCATCCGTGATTGATGAAGTGGCCCACCATTTCAAAGGCCCAGATCACCAATCTACCATCTCACATGTCATAACCCTATACCTCAACTCGAGGGCCTATGATCTAATGAGATAAAGACGCATTAGAATTTAGAAGGATGATATCAGATCAATCAAAGCATCCAAGGACTGATGGGAAGAGCCTCCTTTCCTAATAGAACGGTCTACGTTCTCCTTCAGATCCTTGATCCTTTCCCTTATCTCCTTCCCTTCATGTCCAACCATTAATCTTCTTATTCCCCTCTCTATCTCACCTCTCTCTAGTTCATTCTCTAGTGTCATCCCCACCCTCCAAACATGGCTCACCAGCCGAGCGTTGATCCCTTGCTCTGCCAAACGTGGTGAACAAAGCATGGGGACCCCCTCACATATGCTCTCTAACGTAGAATTCCAACCATTATGTGTCCAAAACCCTCCCACTGCTGGGTGGGCCAACACATCCTGTTGTGGGGCCCACTTGACGACTAGGCCCCTATCACGCGTCTCCTCTTCAAACCCTTCAGGCAGCTTGTCACATTCCGAGACACTAACAGATCCAGGCCTAACCACCCACAAGAAGGGTTGCCCACTATTGGCCAGGCCCCACGCCATCTTGGCAAGATCTGCTCCATCCATCACGCATGTACTCCCAAAGCTCACGTAGATGACGGATAATGGGGCTTGTTTGGCCAGCCATGCCATGCAGTTATTATCTGGAGTTATCAAGCTGCTGGAATCAGAAGAGCCCACCATGAACTTGTGGAGTGGACCGATGGGGAAGACCGGGATCTGAAGGTCCATCCCGAGATTGGCCAGTGTGATCTGTTCAAGGCAGTCTGGAGTGTTGAAAATGAGTCCTGATGAAGCCCTTGTCGCAATGGTCAATGTGACAAACAATTGAAGAGTTGCGTCCAAAGTGGATGTAGTGATGATAGGCAAGTCCTTGATTCTGAGGGGTGGGATTTCAGACACTGGGTCTTCTGATTTTAGATCTGGTAAGACATTGAAATTTATTCATGGTTAGAAGAGTCATATGAATATCGCCGTGTGGCCCATGGTTTTGTTGATCCAGACCATTGACGCCACAGGCCGTGCTGTACGGATGGACTGTTTCCACCAAAAGTCTTCCAGAGAAGAAGATCCTAGCCATCCAGTTCTTGTAATTCTTTACAGTTCAACGCCATGCATTCTTCCTAATCGTCTATTTATCTGTCACTGGTAGAAGGGCTAGGATTTTCTCATCGAGTGGATTTTGGGTTTGTGGTCATCCAAATGAAGAAGAACTGGATGGCTAGGATCTTCTCTGGAAGTGGATTCGGTCAAATGTTCCAAGAATTATCATTTAACCAAATAAAGCCTTTGCTTAATTAAAGAGCCGTTTACAAAAACCTGCATATTTTTTTGTCTACTTGGGAAAAAAAAAAATCTACGTTAATCTATCCTTTTGCTCTGTTATCAATTTAACCTCCTTATCTTATATGTCGTTGCAATTGCATACAGTTTTACAACCCTATTTTATGAAATGCTAAAATACCCTTCATTTAAAAAATGCCTTTCATTTAAAATATATAATGTACTAAGTAGAGTGGTTGTTAATTGTTGAGACTCAAATATTACATAATTTTCTCCATTTACATTTTGGTTTTATGAACATGAATCAGCTTAATATTCTATTTTACTTATGTATGTGTTGCAAGGTGAATTTAAGAGCTTGGATTGAAAAAAGATTCTAAAAAACATGAATTTAATGCTTAAGAATCACCAAGGCAAGAGATGGATCTTATGACACCAAGATTGAAGAATTCACATGCCAAAGATCAAAGAAAACTAAGTGAAGAATGAAGAAAATCGAAGATTTGAAGTGAAGAATCCTAAAATTGTTCTGAAAAAGTGTATTCTGATGCTTTGAGGTCTATTTTGAAAAATTGCACAACAGAAAATCTATTTTAAATAAACTGTGCAGCGAGAAGTCTATTTTAAAAAATTGCATATACTTAAGGTAGTTTTTAGGGTTTTTCAACTTTATATGAAAATTGGAGTTCTCTTCTTATAAATAGGGCTTCTTAGGACATTTCTAAGCATCATTTAAGGCATTTCAAAGTAAGAATTAGGATTTTTAAAGAGTTTTTAATTTTATCAAAGTTCTATAAGTTGTTTTTTTTTTTTTTAAAGATCTTTTCTATTTTCATTTATTTATTTCTGTCTTATTTTAATTATGTTTTTCCAAGTTCGCATGAGCTTAATAATTCTTTAAGATTATGATGATTGATTGTTTTAATGATGAGAAAAATGATGTATACATGTTATTTATTATTTAGGTTTTATTTTTTATCCTCTTATGAGATCCATATTCTTTTATCGTATGAGATCCACATTGATGGATAGGCTTATCCTAGATCAATTAGATTTCCTAGATAGGAGGGGTTCTCAACCTTTTATATTTCTTTGATTTTCATTATCGCATTGATATTGAATTCTTAAAATCACTGACGCTTAAGAATATATATCAATTGTGCAAATCCATTATTTTCTAATCTTTTATATCATTTATTAAAATATTTAAATTGTTTTATTTTTCGACTAGGCTGACCATATTGCTCAGATCCTAGTTGTGTTATCCAAGTCATTATGATTTTGGAACATTAACCTATGTGTGGAACTTTGAAGCTTGGGTGTTGTTTTAATTCAGTTGAATTATATCTATTCAAAAATTCAAAATCAAATCATCAGTTTAGTTTTTATTACTTAGTTTGTTTTGTATTTGATTTTTTCCTTCTTACAATTCATTTTCCTGTGGGATCGACCCTGTATTTACAGGATATTACTTACGAACCTCTGCACTTGGAGACAAGCAATCATTAATGTTCAAGGATCCCAGGCTACGGGACCGACTATAATGTTTGTGAGAAATTCACCTCATTCATATGTTTTGCAAAATCATTTTATGGCATCAACTCAAAATTGAGGCAATTCCAAAGCTCAAGAGGATTACATAACAGAAAATAGTGGAGATTATATGCTCCTATGGAACATTTGTTAGGCGGCCATAAGCTTTTGATTAGGTTAATATTTTTTTTTTTTCAATTCATCCTGGTGGTAATGACCTAATCAACAAGTTGGATGACAAATAAACATTACAATTGGCCTTAGGAGGTTTTTAATGATGGGAGTTCAATCACCATTGTTATCCTGTGGTGTGGTCCAACGGAGACTTGGATCTACCTCTTTTTTAGCTTAAGCCCTAAAATAATTATCCAAAATGGATGGACAGTATTGATAAAACACATATATCATGGTGGGGCCCATAGAGCACCATACAATAGCCACCTCAGGACAAGCATCATCCCTAGGCAATTTGCATTCCCATCCGAGAGAGTGGATTAGGTGCGATCCCAGTCTCATTGTACACGATGTTGCCCTGACCGTGGGGCCCACCTTGATGTATGTAATGTGTATCCACACCATCCATCCATATTATTATAAGGTATAGCCAAAAAATTAAGCAGATCCAAATCCTAGATGGACCAAAACAAAGGAAACAGTAGTGTTTGACAATTAGAAACTTCTTGTGGGCTACAAGTTTGTTAGATCAAGCTGATATTTGATGCCAAGGTCACACCTACTCTACTCCACATCCTTGGGAAGTAAGCTAAATGAGGCCTACTATGGTGTTTGTGAAAAATTTATACTGTCCATTCAATTTTTCAAGTTATTTTAGGATATAATCCTCGAAAATGAGGCAAATCTAATGCTCAAGTGAACCACGCTAGGTAAACTATTTTATGATTCTAAGATTGCCCACTGGCGAAACCTTACTAGCACCCACCCACAATTCAGATTTACCTCATTCTTTTGGCGTATGGCCTAAAATGAGCCTATAAATGGATGGATAGTTTCGATCAAATGTATACATAACGCTGGGCCCCATAAACTCTTTTCTGCGCCGTCCTTAAACAATAAGGGTAAATTCATGAAAATGAGTGCCCTTAAAGGCAAAATAGTCTTTTACAAGCCTTATTTGTGCTTTAGTCCTTAGTCAATGTCAAATAGGCGATTTTCTTATCATCTTTTCAAAAGGTAGGCGCATTACTTTAAATAATTTAAAAGCCAGTGGATTTTTAAATATTGACCAAAACATTGGCAGATATCTGTAAATAACCTTTAATTAAAATACCAAAATGTTCTTTTTAGGGGTAAAATAGCCCAAATGCATTCTCCTTCTCTTTTCTAAAATGTCGCAAGTAGATCATCATAGGTTTAAGAAGGTGAACCCTTTCAATAGATGAAACCTACCATGGTCACTGATGAATAAAAAATAAGCCAATCTAATCATCACGTGAGACGCGTGAACTAGTATCAGGAGTGTATATTGTTTGTTTATGGCGCAGCCCATCTGATGATTGAATCATACCTAATTAAAATATAAAAATATTCTTTTTAAGGGTGAAATGGCCCAAACGCCTTCTTCTTCTCCCCTGAGACGTCACAAGTAGAGCATCATGGGTTTAAAAAGGTGTACCCTTTCAACAGATGCAACCGGCCATGGTCATTGATGAATAAAACTAGGCCAATCTAATCATCATGTGAGACACATGAATCAATTCAGGTGTGTATATTGTTTGTTTATGGTATGACCCACCTTTGAATCATACTAAATTGAATCATACGTAAGTAAAATACCAAAATGTTCTTTTCAAGTGTGAAATGGCCCAAATGCCTTCTCCTTCTCTTTTCTAAGACGTCACAAGAGGAGCATCATGGGTTCAAGGTGTACCCTTTGAACAGATGCAACCGGCCATGGTCATTGATGAATAAAAATAGGCCAATATAATCATCATGTGAGACGCATGAATCAGTTTCAGGTATGTATAGTGTTTGTTTATGGAGTGACCCACCTGATTATTGAATCGTACTTAATTAAAATACCAAAATGTTCCTCTTCAGGGGTGAAACGGCACAAATGTCTCTCCTTTCTCTTTTCTAAAACGTCCCAAGTAGAGCATCATAGGTTCAAGAAGGTGTACCCTTTCAACATATGCAACCAGCCATGGTCATTAATGAATAAAAATAGGTCAATCTAATCATCATGTGAGACACAGGAATCAGTTTCAGGTGTGTATATCGTTTGTTTATGGTATGAACCACTTTATTATTGAATCATACTTAATTAAAATACCAAAATATTCTTTTTAGGGTGAAATGGCCCAAATGCCTTCTCCTTTTTCTTTTCTAAAATGTCGCAAGTAGAGCATCATGGGTTTCGAAAGGTGTACCCTTTCAACAGATGCAACCCACCATAGTCACTGATGAATAAAAAATAGGTCAATCTAATCATCATGTGATACACATGAATCAATTTCAAGTGTATATATGAATTAGTTTTAGGTGTCTCCAAGGGCGATTATGGAGACACAGTTTGCCAATTTCTTTTGGGGCCAGACAGAGGGCAGGAAAAAGCTGCACTGGCTAGCGTGGAAAAAGGTTACTCCTACTGACACGTTAGCTCGCCTTGGTAGTGATTCCCAACTCTCCTCCATTTTTTTATCTTCAAGCAGATCTTTCGCCCAAGGTCCGCGGCCTGCTCTTTCTGGATAAACTCAGGCTAGGGGTGATTAGATTAAGCTAATGTGTTTTGTGTTAGGAATTTGAGTTTGGATACACCGAAATATTGAAGATAAAATAAAATAAAAAAATAAATTGATCGGCTGAATCACGTATAAAATACGCTGTCCTTAAAGCGTGATTCGCCCCCTTATAAACTGCTGATGGGTTACGGACGAATTGCTTCCAGGATAAGACAAGCCTTATCTGGATCTAGCGTGCAGCAATCACGATAGGTCCACTGTGGAACAATTTTAACGCAGTAGATCTCTTCTAGCAGACTTGGACGGTAGAGATGATAACAATATTCTAAAATGGAGATATTTCTTATATTTGATCTGATAGGAGAGAGGGGAGTGTTCAGTTGATGATTTTGGACTGGAATGGTCCAGTTTATATAGGCATCAGGTAGTGGACAGTTGCTAGGGTGCAATCAAAGGTCCAGAACATTAGAAAATGTTTCTGTCCGTTGTCCATTAATCACAGACGTTTCTGGTCGTCGGATCAAAGTATCTGACTGTTGGATCATCATGAGCCGTCCGTTTTCGGACCGTTTGGCTTTTAAGGCATAGAGCCGTTTTCTGAAACCGCTGAACGTTTCGGATTTAAGATCCGACCGTTCTCAGTCACCTATAAAAGCCCAGGCTCATTTCAGATTTTCACCGCCATAAGGCACTAACCAGACCCATCGCACCGAGGTCGCGCCGGTTTGCGTAAGGTCGCTAAGGAGCGACCACTCTGCGACACGATGCGCACGTGCGAAGTGCGCCATCTAGCGCCACTACAGCCACACTGCCCACGCCCACGCCCTTGCCCTCGCCCTCGCCCGTGCCCGTGCCCGAGCGCGTACGCGAGCGGGCGCGCGTGCATGTGTTCCAGTGCGTACCCGTGTATCTCCTTCTCCAAGAGCTCCAAGTAAGAATACTTTACACACACCGCACTTTTAATTCAAAATATTTCAAAAAGCATTTTGGCGGGAAAATCCCAAAATTTTGAAAATTTTGAATTTTCATTTTAATTTTTTTCAAAAACCATTGATTTATTGTGTGCTGGCGTGAGGTGGCATGTCATTTCCGGCCCGGCCTTTTTGGTTGGTTTTTTTTGCTTTGGGTTTCTGGGATATGATAGGTCTCCCCAGGTCTTTTTTACCCTGGGGAAGCCTGAATCTTATGTATTTATCCTCACATGAATGAAGCCCCCTTTTTTGAAAAAAAAAAAAGCTTTTTGAGCACACTATTAAAATAAAAGGTGGAAAAAGATTGCAAAGCCAAAGAGGGAAGGGGGCATAGGGGTCCGTTTACTGAAAGAAGTAATGAAGGCCCTGTGTCTTAAAATGGCATGGTCAGTAAAGTATGGGAATGAAGACAGCCTTTGGGGACTCTTCATGAGAGCCAAATACGGGTCGCATGGGCATCACCGGGGGAGAATGACACAACGGCTATCTCATCCCCTTTTTGGAAAAGACTCCAAAAGATGTTCCCCTTGTTGGAAGGCAACTCTCAATGGCTGGTGGGGGAAGGCTATTGTAATCTATGGAAATCCAACTAGACAGGTTGGGGGCCGCTGGAGGAGTTAGTTGTCCATTCTATTATGGAGGAGTTGATGTCTCTCAAAGTTAGCCATTTCCTTGGCCCGGAGGGTATCCTTCCCGACTTGCTCGTCTCTGATCTCCTCCCCCAGTATGTGCTGGATCACATCTGCCAGGGAGGTTTCTGCACCTCAAATAGCCTAGATTCTTGTATATGGTCCCGAGACTCGTTAGGCAGGTTGTCGGTGAAATCGGCTTGGATGGTTGAAAGGGAAGAAGGGCAACGGAGGGGATAGGCCAAATGGGCGTGGCATGAAAAATTGCCTCCTAAAATATCTACGTTTGTCTGAAGATGGTTCGAGGGGGCCATCCCGGTTGATGGCAAGCTTCAGAGGAAAGGAGTCTCCCTTGCTTCCAAATGCGTATGCTGCATCGAGGGCTAGGATAGTTGTCCAAAAGCAGAATCGTTCGAGCACCTTTTTTGTGTAGGGTAGAATGGCCTTAGTGGTCGCATTTCAACATCCTCTTCGGTTTGGTCCTCCCTGATTAGCAATCTACCGTTCATAGACTGAACCAATGGTGGCTCCCGCACCCCTCAGGGGCCAGGAATTAGACGCTGAGAGGCTTGACCCCCTGTTTCATAGTGTGGGAAATTTGGAAAGCTAGGAATGTGGCCCAATTTGAAGGCAAGTTGTCAAGTGAATCAATGATGGAGCCCGCTAGAGGTGGCTTAGGTGGGTTTCGGAAGGCTCCCATACCAAGCGCAATCGACTAGGGAGTATCTTGATGTCGCCTAGGGGTTTCGGAAGCCGCCCACTCCACTTCCTGTAGCTGGAAGCCCCATAGTGAAGTGGGTTAGACCTAAGGTGGGGTGGTTCAAATTGAACGTCGATGGGTCTGCGAGAGGAAACCTGGGGAGGCCCGGTGGTGCTGGTTTATGCAGGGACAACAACAGTAATCTCACGTTTGCTTTCGAGGGTAGTTATGGGGAGGGAACAAACAACAGTGCAGAGCTCCGCGCTGTCCATGATGGGCTGGCCCTTTGTGTAACCTGGTGCTCCTTAAGGCGGAGGTGGAATCTAACTTAAAATTTGTGGTCAACGCCCTCATCGGGCAGTCACATCTTCCGTGGAATTCTACCTACTAGCTTGCCAGAATTAGGCGGCTGCAGAAGAAAGCCTCCACCAGAATTACCCACACATTCATAAAGAAGGTAATGGGCCAGCTGATCGGCTAGCCCTCTTGGGTAGTAGGACATAGGAGAACTGGTATTTCAGGGTCCCCAGGAATCTTCCCCGGATCATCGGGGTGCAGGTCGTGCTAGACAAGAGAGGGCTGGGTTTGATTAGGAAAACCAGGGAGGGGAAGACGGCGCTCGATTTCCACCCACCGATGTAAATGGATATGATACGCTACCGCTGGTTGAGTTAGATCCAGTGGCTGCCCGAATTTGGTTTGGTCCCGTAAAGTTCTATTCAGGAATATAATCTCCGGTTTAATTTTTTTTTAAAAAGGTGTATATATTATTTATTTGTAAAGCGGCCCACCTGATGGTTGAATCATACTAAAAATTGGTTCCTCTGATCATCACGGTGGGTTATACCTGTTAAACAGGACATGTACCATCTTACATTCACTCCACAAGTGCCGGCAAGGCTGAGTTCACCACTGTTTTTCCAAAAGAAGAAATTTAAGGGTGTTCCGACCTTTTTGTTGCTAAAAGGGACATCTTATGCATTCAATAGCCAAGTCATTCTTTGTTGAAATCTGGGTTATAAAGGCATTATGCCGTAAAAATCTTCAAAAACGAAAAAGGCTGTTCTGAAAGTAAGAAAATGAAGTCATAAAATAGGCCGGTTTTAACTGGATACCCAACCCTATAGGCCTGACCATATTTTAACTCCCATACGTCGAACCTAGTAAGGGCTCGTTTGGGAGCTTGTAAATGGAGGTAAATAGGAAATAAAATTGGAAGTAAATGAATTAAGGGAAGATAACTTATTGGTTGTGTTTGGATGGGAGTAAATGAAATGCATTTGAAATTTAAAATGTTTTATTTGGATTGCAATAACTGATAGGAATTGAAAAGTATTAATTTTTTAAATATATTTAGAGGAACATATGTGATATCCCAAACCATCTTTAAAATCCCAAATATTTAGATGAGAGTAAATGAAATGAATTTGAAATCCAAATATTTTATTTGGATTGGAGTAAATGGTAGGAATTGGAAAGCATTGAAAATTTTAATATATTCAAAGGAACATATGTGACATCCCAAACTAGTTTTAATATCCAAAATTATGTGTGTGTACGTGCGCGTGCACGCGCCTTATGTGGCCCACAAACATAACAATCATAAACAAGCAACTTGCCAATGTTTTTAACTGTCTATTTAGAAAGCCAACATTTGGACAAATTGGATTGTTCTTTTTAGTGATGTAGCCAATAGTTGGAGCATTTTGAAGCATCATCAGCAGGCCACATGCATAGTGAACATGTGTTTATTGATGTAGAGCGGGTCGCGGACAATTTCATGGCTAAGATGGATCAGAAAAGGCACGGTCGGCGACAGAAGTGATCCGGACCATCGGACCTTAGATCGGGCGTATCTCACAATCCGGAATGAGTTATCCGACGTAAAATATATGATTTTGGGGTAGAACGAGCTACTTTAGCCAACCAACTCAGCTACGCTAGGTTGCGCAGCCCGGATTTGCAAAAAACCCCCTGATCGACGGTCGTTTCCTCGTTTTAATTTTGTTTTTACTATAAATAGTAAGTTTTAGTTCGAGTATAACTTTTCATCCGTTGGGCTTTAGGAGTTGTGTCCAACATGAAAAGTGCTTAGAATAATTAGGAGAACGGTTTGGTGAAGCCAAATAGGACACTTACTATTTTTGGCCGAAAACCTTGCGCACTAGTAGACATCGTGACCGTCTATAAATAGTAAGTTTACTATTTATAGTAAGTTGCGAATTCTAGGAGTTTTAATTGTAGTATGAGTCTGATTTCTTTCATGTTGCTTGGTTCCCTTATTTAAAGGGGTGTAAACTCATTTTTATTTTATCATCAATCAATTTCGAATTTATTAGAATTTATTTCTATCTTCCTGCTTTCTTTCCTCGTGGATTCGAGAAGTCTCTGTGAGGAGTCCAGAGAAGCTCCGTGGATTCGGAGTAGTTATCCTTGAGGAAGACGGTGATCGACCTCATCACGTTCATCCTTGCGTCAATTTGGTATCAGAGCCAGGTTTTCCCTCGGGCCGATGGCAAACAACGAAGGTATGAATCAAAATCCTGTGGACGGTGATCCAGGGATTCGTTATCTTACGGAAAGAATGGAAGCTTTCCATCGGAAGAGTCAGGTGACCATGCAAGGGCTGCAGGTAACCCTCGACCGTCTTGCGGATGCACTACTTCCGCCCCGAGCCCTAGGCGGTGCTCCACCACCTATGGTCGCTCCACCACCCGTGGTTGCTGTACGACGTGACACCGATTTCCGTAGAGCACTACCAGTGGCAAATCGTAGGGTTACACCAGATGATTCTAGTTCCAGCGACGAGGATATTAATGAAGGTTTTGACCGACGGCCAGTCCATGTAGGCGATCGTCTAGATCGTGCTGAAAGAGACTATCGAGGTAAGGCTGAACTTCCTAGTTTTAACGGTTTATTACGTATCGAAGATTTTCTCGATTGGCTAGCCGAAGTAGAGAGATATTTCGATTATATGGATGTGCCAGATCATAAAAGGGTGAAATTGGTAGCGTTTAAATTAAAATCTGGTGCTTCTGCATGGTGGGAACAATTGCAACTCTTACGAGCCCGCCAGAACAAGGCGCCCATCGCATCATGGCCTCGGATGAGACGTCTTCTTCGCTCACGATTTCTCCCCAGTGATTATGAGCAGATATTATTCCAGCAATACCAGAATTGCCGACAAGGAAATCGAACTGTTACAGATTACACTGAAGAATTCCAGCGGTTGGCTACACGAAACGATTTGTCAGAATCTGAGTCATAGAAAGTGGCACGATTTATACGTGGGTTGCGACCGGTAATTCAGGATCGAGTTCAGATGTACCCAGTCGGGACTGTAGATGAAGCAGTTCAATTGGCAGGAAGGGCAGAAACACAGCTTGCAAGAGCTCCTGCTCGTCCCTATCCTTCAAATCGACCCCCTATGACAGGTCCCACACAGTATCCAGTGCTGGCTCGAGGAAGAGATCCGGTAGGAGAACGTCCTCAACCTCCTCCACTCGGGAACCGTGATACGGGGAGTGGACCATCCAGACCTCAACGGGCAGCACCCACAATAGCGGGCCCGAGTAGGATTCCGAATCCTTATACTCGGCCAAGGCCAAACAATTGTTACCGCTGTGGCCAACCAGGCCACTTATCAAACACTTGTCCTCAACGTTCGGCAGCGCACTTGACTATAAACGAAGGGGGCACTGAAGATGAGGCCGTGGAAGAGGATCATGGCTTTGATGAATATGAACAAACCACTAAAGAAATAGCAGGTGGCGATGAAGTGACAGGTGAAGATCGTGGTGAATCTCTCGTTGTGAGGCGACTACTGTATACCCCACGAAAGGAATTACATCCACAACGGCACAATATATTTCGTACTCGGTGCACTGTTAGCGGAAAGGTCTGTGATGTGATCATAGACAGTGGTAGCAGCGAGAACATCGTCTCAAGAGTGATGGTGGATAAGTTGCAGCTACCAACGACGAAACATCCTTCCCCGTACTCAATTGGCTGGATAAAAAAAAGTGAACGAGACCAAGGTAACTGAACAATGCACTATCTCATTTTCAATTGGTAAACATTATAAGGATCAGATACTTTGTGATGTGGTTGACATGGAAGCCTGCCATATGCTACTCGGTCGACCCTGGCAGTCAGACCGTGATGCGACCCATCGGGGGCGAGACAATGTCTACATATTCGTCAAGGATAGTCGAAAAATAATCCTTGCCCCTATGGCACCAGAGAACCACCCTGAAGCCTCTAAAGTGGAGGGGAGTTCTCTCTTGACCATTCGGGATTTCATGGAGGAGTCCAAGGAAACCGGCGAGGTATATGCCGTAGTGGTGAAGGGCGAGAAAGAGGAACCCTCAAACATCCCTCCAAGCTTAAGACTGTTACTAAACGAATTCAAAGAAGTCTGGCCTGAAGATTTAACTGATGGATTGCCCCCCATGAGAGACATCCAACATCACATAGACCTCGTCCCTGGGGCTAGCCTGCCCAATCGCCCTCATTATCGGATGAGTCCGAAGGAGTGTGAGATACTTCAGGGACAAGTGGAGGAATTGATCCGTAAGGGTCTATTAAGAGAGAGCATGAGCCCATGTGCTGTACCAGCATTATTAACGCCAAAAAAAGATGGAAGCTGGCGTATGTGTGTCGACAGCCGAGCAATCAACAAAATGACCATCAAATATCAGTTTCCAATACCACGGTTGGACGACATGCTCGATATGTTGGGAGGGGCCAAGGTGTTCTCTAAACTAGATCTAAAGAGCGGGTACCATCAGATTCGTATCCGACCCGGTGATGAGTGGAAAACGGCATTCAAGACAAAAGAAGGATTGTATGAGTGGCTGGTCATGCCCTTCGGTCTATCGAACGCACCAAGTACTTTTATGTGTTTGATGAATCAAGTTCTAAAACCGTTCACTGGCTGATTTGTGGTAGTATATTTTGATGACATATTGATATATAGCCAGGATGAGGCGGAGCATAAGAAACATCTCAGGCAGGTGCTGCAGGTCTTACAAGATAACAAGTTGTACCTCAACTTGAAAAAGTGTAGCTTTTTAACTGACAGCCTGTTGTTTTTAGGATTTGTTGTAACGTCCACAGGAATTCGGGTGGACGATGAAAAGGTGCGAGCTATTAGGGAATGGCCGATCCCGACAAACATTCATGAGGTGAGGAGTTTTCACGGATTGGCGACTTTCTATCGTCGATTTGTGCGAGGTTTTAGCACCATAGTCGCGCCAATAACAGACTGCATGAAAAAAGGGCCGTTCCAGTGGACCGATAAAGCTGACAAGAGCTTTCACGAGATCAAGCATCGTTTGTCTACAACACCGGTCTTGGTGCTTCCTAATTTCGATAAATTGTTTGAGGTGGAGTGTGACGCTTCATATGTCGGAATAGGAGGAGTATTATCACAGGAAGGCAGGCCGGTAGCCTTCTATAGCGAGAAGCTCAGTGAAGCCCGAAAGAAGTGGTCGACTTACGAGCTTGAGTTGTACGCAGTTGTTCAGGCGCTGCGACATTGGCGACATTATCTGATTCAGAGGGAGTTTGTTCTGTACACCGACCATCACTTATTAAAGTTTATTAATAGTCAGACTAACGTGAATCGTGTGCATGCTAGATGGGTTGCATTTTTACAGGAATTTACGTTTGTTCTGAAGCATAAGTCAGGTCAGCAGAATAAGGTGGCTGATGCACTTAGCCATCGTGCGTCACTACTTGTTATGGTGAGCAATGAGGTGGTCGGCTTTGACTGTCTCAAGGAGCTATATACCGAGGATGAAGACTTCAAAGATTCTTGGTTGAAGTGCCAAGAAGGTCACCCCAGTGACTTTTATATACAGGATGGTTTTCTCTTCAAGGGGAATCGATTGTGCATCCCCCAAAGTTCTCTAAGGGAGCAGATTATTCAGGAACTACATGGAGGTGGCCTCGGTGGACACCTTGGGCGAGACAAGACGCGAGCTCTTGTGGAAGAGCGGTATTACTGGCCGTAATTAGTACGTGATGTGGGAAGAGCCGTACAACGTTGTCATATTTGTCAGACCTCTAAGGGACAATCTCAGAATACGGGCCTCTACACCCCGTTGCCTGTGCCTGACGGTCCTTGGGAAGATTTATCAATGGAGTTCGTGCTTGGTCTTCCACGAACACAACGCGGCATGGATTCGGTGTTCGTAGTGGTCGATCGTTTCTCTAAGATGGCGCACTTTATCCCATGCAAGAAGACCCTTGATGCAACACATGTGGCGAATTTATTCTTCAGGGAGGTCGTACGGCTACACGGGGTCCCTAAAACCATTACTTCTGATCGTGACACGAAGTTCATTAGCCACTTTTGGCGGACTTTGTGGACTCGATTCGATACACGACTTCAATTCAGCAGTGCTTACCACCCACAGACTGATGGGCAGACCGAAGTTGTGAATCGCACTTTGGGAAACCTCCTTCGATGTATTTCAAGAGAGAAACTGAAGCAGTGGGATTTGGCCTTGTCTCAAGCGGAGTTTGCATTCAACAACATGGTGAACCGCTCGACAGGGAAATCCCCGTTCCAGATTATTTACGGACGAGTACCTCGCCACACACTAGACTTGGTCCCTCTGCCCAAGCTCCCAGGCATGAGTATTGCAGCAGAACATATGACAGACAGGATCATGGGTATTCATGCGGAGGTGCAGACTAAGCTACATGCCTCGAACGAAAAGTACAAGGAACAAGAGGACAAGCATCGTCGACAAAAGGTGTTCGAGGTGGGCGACCAGGTAATGGTCCATTTGCGAAAGAAAGATTTCCGACCGGGACGTACAACAAGCTGAAGAATAAGAAGATTGGACCAATACCGATCATCCGAAAGATCAATGACAATGCTTATGTTGTTGATCTTCCAGATGACATGGCGATCTCACGGACTTTCAACGTTGCGGACCTGACCGAGTATCATGAACCTGCGCAGGACGAGAACTCGATGACGAGTTCTTTTCAAGTGGAGGGGACTGATGTAGAGAGGGTCGCGGACAATTTCATGGCTAAGATGGATCAGAAAAGGCACGATCGGCGACAGAAGTGATCCGAACCATCGGACCTTAGATCGGGCGTATCTCACAATTCGAAATGAGTTATCCGACGTAAAATATATGATTTTGGGGTAGAACGAGCTACTTTAGCCAACCAACTCAGCTACGCCGGGTTGCGCAGCCCGGATTTGCGAAAAACTCCCTGATCGATGGTCGTTTCCTCGTTTTAATTTTGTTTTTACTATAAATAGTAAGTTTTAGTTCGAGTATAACTTTTCATCCGTTGGGCTTTAGGAGTTGTGTCCAACATGAAAAGTTCTTAGAATAATTAGGAGAATGGTTTGGTGAAGCCAAATAGGACACTTAACTATTTTTAGCCGAAAACCTTGCGCACTAGTAGACATCGTGACCGTCTATAAATAGTAAGTTTACTATTTATAGTAAGTTGCGAATTCTAGGAGTTTTAGTTGTAGTATGAGTCTGATTTCTTTCATGTTACTTGGTTCCCTTATTTAAAGGGGTGTAAACTCGTTTTTATTTTATTATCAATCAATTTCAAATTTATTAGAATTTATTTCTATCTTCCTGCTTTCTTTCCTCGTGGATTCGAGAAGTCTCTGTGAGGAGTCCAGAGAAGCTCCGTGGATTCGGAGTAGTTATCCTTGAGGAAGACGGTGATCGACCTCATCACGTTCATCCCTGCGTCAATTATCAATACCTTTCTTTACACGTGTGACTTACTAAGGTAGCCCAAAAAGGTAATTTACCCCCATTTACTTCTAAATCTCTTTTGAGAGAGGATTTCATTTATAGGCATGTTTACTTCCATTTCATTTTATTTTCATGCATTTACTCCCATCTAAGAACACCTCAAAGGCAATTTATCTCAATTTACCCCCAATTCCTATCATTTACCTCCATTTATTCACATCTATACCGCCCAAAGAAATAGGGTTAGGTCCAAGTCTCATTGTTTTGACCTGGTTACAAATGGGTCTAATTGAGTTCAAGTCATGTGATTAAAGTGAAGTGGTTGGGTTTAGTTGAGTCTAAATCAACACTAGTTAGTTTTAAGAAATTTTACCAAACTTTTTTAAGTATATCGAGATATACAATGACTTCAAATGTTGGGTCATTATAAGAATCAACCTTTGGATAATTACTTTTTCAGAAGGGTATCTTGGCTTAACTATCAAGGTTGACACCTTTTTGGTTTTATCCTTGGAGAAATAGGAACCATGATGTATGATTATAGGAGGGTCTAATTCTTCCACATCTCATTCCATCCTGTGTGGTTGAGATGGTTTAGTCTGAAAACTATATGGCGGTGTCAGAACTATATGAAAATCCAATTTAATTGGTGGGAATGAGCTAAAATATATGACTAAATTCAGATATTGCCCCCACCCCCCCAATTGGTTCTATTCATTTACAGATTCATTTTTATCTATTCATTCAGTTTAGAAGAAGTTGCTTCTAATATTCATACTTTAGCAAGTAATTCTTCAATCAGAAGATCATCCGATAACTCTTCATTGTTTAAATATTTGATCGATCATTCCATATCCATTCATACCTTATATTGTAATTCAGATTTTCGACCGAGTAAGCCCCACATGAAGTTCGGTCATATTGACCAATATATGTTCTTTTCCTTCTGCCTTTAGTATTGTTAGGCTCGATTGAGTTGGCAAGTACTTCATATGAGATTTGTCCCATATAGCATCCAATTGTCTTCTCTTTGTTGTATGCTGCCTTTGCTAATGTCGTTTTTTACTACAAGTCATCCCTTTTAGTATTGTTGAGAATTTCATATGACTCAATCTTTTCGAAACCCCTTCTCGAGTAAGTCGAGGTTTAACCATCCTTTGCCCTTGGACGGGCTTAGAGTGATCGCCAGCATTTTTGACCTTTTGTGGGTAAAAGGAATTTTCTACTTCATAGTTTCAATTAACCAATTGTCTTGCTTAATATTTTGGTTAATAAAATCTGTCGTTTGATCAAGTCAGCCTTGCACACTACTTACAAAGGTGTTGATAGTTTAAAATTATTGCCTCCAAACATGCTTTGGTCTAGTCAACCATAGGCGTAGGCTTCATACTCCTCTTGCCATTTTTTCGCTCCTCGAGTTGACCCATTTGAACTCAAAGATCAATTTTTTGTCACGGTTGACCTGGCCTTTAAGGATTAATGATGGCCATATTGATCCCTATATTAGACGAAAATGGATCAGTATCAATCAACATTGTTTCTATTTCCTTTTTAATGAACTTCAGTAACCCTTTGTCGATGTTATCTTGAATAACATTCATGAAAATAGCACATTTGTTAGTGGAATGCAATCAAGTTTCATGCCATTTACAGTAATTAATTTCAATCATTTCTTTGGCTGTCAGAATCTTATGGTTAACAAGACTTTTAATAAATTGTCGGCTAACATGATATATAAGATTTTGTCAATGTGAGAAATATCAAAAGTATACGTTTTTTAAACTTTCTGATTAGATGTTGTTGCCTTTGCTTTAACTAAGGCCGAGCTTGTGAATGACTGTTTAACAACTACAACCACTGTAACATCATAATTAGGATCTTATTAGTATGTTCATCTTTTGTCGCATTGATTCCTAAAGCAGGACCTCATACCGAGACACCTATCTGGTCAAATCATAAAGATCTGTGAATTTTATTCCAATAAACTTTTTTTGAAGCTTGAATTCTAGCCCATCTTAAGCTAACTGGACAAATTCTTCTTCGATTGTAACTATCTTGAATTGATTTTTTTTTTCTCTTAAACTAAGTAATATAATATTTTTCTACCGATTCTCCTGGCAATTGTCGAGAACGAGCAAGATCAGCCATAGGAATTTTTTTTTACCCTTATTAAAGAATTGAGCATGAATCTTTTCTTTTGTTGTACAATTAATTTATAGGGAAAGGTTGTCCCCTAGATATCCATTGATTTCTAGTTTCAGAGATTTAAGTTTTTATTCTCACATTCAAGATGCCTAAAATCTACTGGTGGTGGTGAATCTTGCATATCCTGTATAGGAATACGTTCAAGACATCTGAAATCTATTGGTATCAATGAATTTCGTACGTCCTGAATTAGACCAGGGATAAGAATAGGTGGTGTATTTCACTGAAAAAGAAATGCCTATGGCACTAGCTAGGCTGGTTGTGTAGGTACTCAATTCCCAACAGAACTAGTATCGACATGCTACTGAAGTGCAACATATGCTCTTTTATTAAATAAAGCCATCAATAGATTCATGCTTTCAGTACGACCGACTATCCACCTATTAAAGGCTTTAGTCTGAGCTTGAGAGTGTTCAGCCTAAACTTACGACAACTCTGTGATGTGTTGAATCCCTATTTTCATATCGACTATCCCGAATGACATAATCTTAAGAGGTTCAACCTAGGACGTCGATGGTCTAAATAGATTCGGTGGAACTAACACTAAACTAGGTGGTAAATTTTCTTGCTCAGGCACCCATTAAACTTACAACTCCTCATGAGCAGAAGGCTCGTTGGTTACATCGACATTAACAACAACTATTGAAGCATTACAACCATCCCTTCGGCTCATGATTATGAGAGATTACTGCACCGGTGAGTATAGTTGTATGCCAAAATTATGGAAAATGAAAACTAATGATAACCACAGATTTTTGAGTCCCACCAGGTGTACTAAAAATGTTGGTTATCCGGTTTGTTTTTATAACCTATAATGTACAGGGGAGTACTAGAATTGATAATGCAGCTCGATCCAAACCGATCAACTTCAACCCCAAGCGTCAAAATAATCAGATACGTCCAATACAAACACATAAGACCAAATTCTAAGAAGACCATATCCTTAGCCATTTACATGATTTTATAATGACTAGGCGATAATCAAACGGTGAGATTCTACTTCTAGAGATGGGTTGCTTTGTGCCTTTCACAAGAAATGACCTTTTAGAATTCCAGTGCAATCAAGCAAAAGGAAAAACTCATAATCAATTACTAAGAGTGATCACAAGAATGCGTCTCTTGAAAGAACTGCATGATATTGAATAAATGATAAATCTAATGTACGAGCATAGATTTGGATTAAAACTAAAGGTTATAGCTAAGAATTGCTACTACTCCTAGGATAAGCTGAGAGAAAGTAAATATATTGATTTATTTGGTATGAGACTCCTTGCTTTTTTGAATTTCTCTCATATTTATAGAGTTTTGTTGCAACTTATTCTTTCAGATCATTCTTCCATTACTATAATGGTTACACTAGTAGAAAATTCTTATTTTATTACGTTTTCCTTTTGTGATGGTTGCTCTTTTGTCAGCCAAACTTTGTTTTTCTCAGTATCCTTTGATATCTCAAACTATTTCGAACGCGTTTCTCTCTTCACTGGTTAAACTTTTGCATAACTCAACCAAATCACTTTGTCGACCATCCACCGATGTATAAAATTAGATTTACGCCAGCTATGGTTCCGCAAAAAAGCACTCGAAGTATCTTGAAGTTCTCTTCATCTACCTCCTATTTCACGTGCAATACCACATGTCGCCATCCTACTAATTTTTCCTAAAATAGCTAGAAATAGGGTACAATATAGTATTCACATATTATTTTTCTTTAAAAAGGTAATAAAGTCAGAATTTTTGTTTGCCCACAAGTGCATGACATTAGACCTATCAAATATAGGAGTTAGTCGATATGAGTATTGTTGGGGAAAAATGTGTCAAGCTCTTGCGAAGTAAGTCCTAAGACTCGGATGAGTGTAGGTCGGCTTCGCCGACACTGCCTGAAGAATCCGAGACAACACCGACAGAACAAAGGATAGGCCGGGAGGCGTAAGCAAGGACGAGTAAAGTAGCTCTGTCAGAGTGATAACCTCGCCTGCATGACCCCACTAAAGGCCGAGCGTGTAAAAGCCATTCAACTGATAGAGTAAGATCCCCTCAGGGAGTTGATTCTGTCGGTCACGGCTGGGAACCCGTCCTCCTGTATCGGCTGAGACTCCCCCGGGGTCGGTCGCGACCTGGCCGAGATAGAGAGTGGCGGAACGAGGACAAATGCTGATTTACGAAAATCCAGGGATACGGGTAGCGGATCCCGAGATTCTCGGGATCCTGAGAGATCCCAGGAGAAGAATCCTCCGAAGATAAGGATTAGCAAACTGTACAAATCTCTAAGCTTGGGACAGAAGAAGGTACGCAATACTAACCGAGACAAGCTCTTGGCTATTGACCAGATAACTGACTTAAGCATCGGAGGTTCCCCGGCTCTAGCTAGGGTCCCCTTGACATTGTTTCTGTGCAGGTGAAGGAGGGTCCGTCGCAAGGAAGCCGTCCCATAAAAACACAGCAACAGCTTGGCGCCGTCTGTGGGAATCAGACAAAAACCCATTTTCTCCAACCATTCCAATGGCAAGAACAAGAAGGACGGACCCAGATGAAGCTGGGGAGGCCGCCGCTAGCGTACCTTAGGGAGCTCCCCCGGCAGCACCGCCTGCGACTGCAGGCCAGCCCAACCAAGGGAAGGTATACCTGGATCGCGAGGTTCAAGAAATGCGTTCCGAGATGGCTGCCATGAAACACATGCTGGAACAACTGTGTAACCAGCAGATGCAGCGCCAAGAGTCGACACAAGCTCATCCACCAGCGTATGTAGCGCAACCTCCCGCGCCACAGTCGCCTAGACGACCGAGTCAGCCTCGAGAACCAAGTCACCCAGCGCCTGCCCGTTCAGGGACAGCCGTTTTGCCTCCCTCTGATCTGAGACATAGAATAGATCAGAGGAGGCGCAATCGGCTACCTGCAGACGCTGAAGAAACGGCAGAGAGCGCCGAACCCTGGAAGGCTGACATGCAAGACTTCAAGAATGAAGTCCGAGAGAAGATGGCAAAGAAAATGGCGGATATAAAGTACGGTCGGAACTCAGATCCGACCAAACATGAAGAAAAAGCTTCTCCGTTCGTGGATGAGGTAATGCGGGCCCGGTTGCCGAAAAGGTTCCGCTTACCCCAGATAACTCTGTTTTTCGAAAAGACCGATCCGACAGAGCATCTTGAATGCTTCAGGACTTATATGAAATTGCACGATGCCTTGGATGCTGTTATGTGCCGAGCGTTTTCTCTGACCTTGACGGACGTAGCCCAACTTTAGTTTAAGCAACTGAAACCCAGGTCGATAAAGTCGTTCGCCGAACTCAGCGACGCCTTCCTCAGCAATTTCATTGGCGGAAAAAAGAAACTGAAGCCTCACGCGCATCTGAACAACATAGCTCAGAGGGAAGGAGAACTACTAAAAGACTACATTAAACGCTTCAATTTCGAGTCTCTCTAAGTTTGAAAACATTCTGAGGAGACAGCACTCAACGCTCTCATGCAGGGAGTTAGAGACAAGCCTTTTTTGGCGTCACTGGACAAAAACCCGCCCGATACTTTGGGTGAGTTTATGGTTCGGTCAGACAAATACGCCGATGCGGAGGAGACGCGACTCCTAAGAGAGAAAATTCAGAATACGAAACCATCGGCAAAAGAGTCGGTCAAAAAAGAAGCCGACTCGGCCAGAGGGAAAAAGTGAAAAAACGACCGGAGTCGAGACGACAGCAGGCCAGGGAAGCGACCCGACAGAAAATTCTCTGCATATACCCCCTGAACAAATCTCTTGAACAAGTACTGATGGAGATCAAAACCGAGGGCTTCGTCAACTGGCCTCGAAAAATGTGAGGGAATCCTGGTCGTCGAAACAAGGACAAATATTGCCACTACCATCGTGATCACGGTCACAACACGAGTGACAGTTATCACTTGAAGGACGAGATTGAGTGGCTGATTAAGGAGGGCCGGCTAAGAGAACATACGGTTGGGACCGACGTCGTCGTAGGACCGAGTGAAGAGCGGCCCCAGGAAGAAATTCGAACGATCGTCGGGGGTCATCGAGGCGGCGGGGACTCAAATAACGCCCGAAAAAACCACGTCAGAAGCCTCGACCGGCCTGAGTCTGAGGTTCTCCTGCTATCACGGCCTCCCAAGGAGAAAAAATGAGAGAAATATTGTATCTCGTTCACTGAAGAAGATGCTCGAGGCATTCATCATCCCCACGATGATGCACTCGTAGTCACCCTCACCATCGCGAATAGAAAAGTGTTCTGGATACTGGTGGACACAGGATCATCAGCGGACGTCCTATTCGCCCAAGCGTTCGATAAAATGGTGGTAGGTCGGTGGGTACTACGGCCTGTCCGAACCCCGCTCATCGGGTTCTCTGGCGGACAGGTACTCCCAGAGGGAATCGTCTCGCTGCCGCTCACCGCGGGAACCGCGCCTCATCAAAAGACCGGGATGGTCGACTTCCTGGTCGTGGACCAACCATCAGTGTATAACGCCATCCTCGGCCGACCGTCTCTCAGCCTCCTTCAAGCCGTGGTGTCTACCTACCACCTTTCCATGAAATTTTCGACCGAGTTGGGAGTAGGGATAGTGAAAGGAGACCAGCAAGAGTCTCGGAAGTGCTACGCCATCGCAGTAAAAGCCCCGGTTGAGATTTCGATGATTGAATCACTGGACCCCCGTATCGAATTGCACGAGCGGGGAGAACCGATGGAAGAACTCGTCTCGGTGCCATTAACTGAGACGAGCGTTTCAAAAATAGTCCGAATCGGCTCCTCCTTAAGCCAGCTTCTTAGAGAACGGATAATCACCTTGCTTCGACGGTATGCCGATGTCTTCGCCTGGAGTCATGAAGACATGCCTGGGATCGATTCCTCGGTCATAACACACCGACTCAACATCGACCCAACCTACAGGCCCATCCGACAGAAATGCCGCCCCCTCGGCCCTCAAAAGTACACTATCATAGGAGAGGAGGTCGGCAAGCTTCTTAAAGCCAAGTTCATCGAAGAGATATACTATCCGGAATGGATAGCTAATGTCGTACTCGTGAAGAAAGCCAATGAGAAATGACGAGTCTGTATAGACTATACGGATCTAAACAAAGCCTGCCCCAAGGATAGCTTCCCTCTTCCTCGCATCGATCAGCTGGTTGATAGTACAACAGGTCATGAACTGCTAAGCTTTATGGACGCCTATTCAGGCTATAATCAAATTGTAATGCACGAGAATGATAAATTAAAAATCGCCTTTGTCACCGACAAAGGCCTTTACTGTTACCGAGTGATGCCGTTTGGGTTAAAGAATGCCGGAGCGACATATCAGCGGTTAGTGAACAAAATGTTCGCTCGGCAAATAGGCCGAACGATGGAAGTTTATATTGATGATATGCTCGTCAAAAGCAAATAGGCGTCCGACCACGAGAAGGACTTGGAAGAAATGTTTTTGACTCTGCGTAAATATAAAATGAAGCTGAACACCAGCAAGTGCGCGTTTGGCGTGAGCTCGGGAAAATTCCTCGGTTTCCTCGTTAGTCAGCGAGGAATCGAAGCGAATTCTGAGAAAATCAAAGCCTTACTCGAAATGGAATCTCCCAAAACGATCAAAGACGTTCAAAGGTTAACAGGAAGAGTGGCCGCGCTCAATCGCTTTCTTTCCCGAGCCACAGACAAGTGTCTCCCGTTCTTCAAGCAATTGAAGGGACGACAGACGATGATGTGGACGGACGAATGTGAGAAAGCGTTTCAAGAACTGAAGGCTTACCTCGGATCTCCACCGCTGCTATCTAAGCCCGAGCCTAGTGAAGTATTGTTGTTGTATTTGGCCGTGTCTGAAGCCGCAGTAAGCTCAGCATTAATACGAGAGAGTCAAGGGAAACAACTGCCAGTCTACTACGTTAGTAAAGCCTTGCTGCCAGCCGAGACAAGGTATCCTCAGCTTGAGAAAGTAGCCTTCACTCTTGTAGTCTCATCGCGACGCCTTCGGCCATACTTTCAGGCCTACACCATCGTCGTTGTGACCGACTTACCACTCCGCCAGATTCTCCAAAAGCCGGAAGCCTCTGGCCGACTTACAAAATGGGCAGTCGAATTAAGCGAATTTGACATACATTACCGGCCCAGGGTTGCTTTAAAAGGACAGGCCGTCGCCGACTTCCTTGTTGAAGTGGTTCCTAATCCCGATAACATGCCCGAACTAGTAGGAATTAATGTACCCGAGGCTTCCTCCTCTCTCGGGCCGATACCCTGGAAGCTATTTATCGACGGATCATCCAACTCGAAGGCAAGCGGGGTAGGGGTAGTGTTAGAAACTCCCAACCAAACTTGTATGCAATATGCCTTGCGACTCGGCTTTCAAGCGTCCAACAATACAGCGGAATACGAAGCCTTATTATTAGGCCTCAGACTCGCGTGACCCATTTGAACGTTTTCAGCGACTCACAATTGGTTGTTAACCAAGTTTCCGGCGTTTATCAAACTCGAAAAGAGCAGCTAAAGGCGTACATGGAAAAGGCTAAAGAATTGATCGGCGGATTCCAGAAGTGTGAAGTAATTCGAATACCCAGAACCGACAACGCCAAAGCCGACCTATTAGCAAAGCTCGCCTCAACAGATAAAAAGCATGATTGGTTGCATTATAATGCTTCCAACAATACAGCAGAATACGAAGCCTTATTATTAGGCCTCAGACTCGCCGCGAGTCTGGGCGTGACCCATTTGAACGTTTTCAGCGACTCACACTTGGTTGTTAACCAAGTTTTCGGCGTTTATCAAACTCGGAAAGAGCAGCTAAAGGCGTACATGGAAAAGGCTAAAGAATTGATCGGTGGATTCCAGAAGTGTGAAGTAATTCGAATACCCAGAACCGACAACGCCAAAGCCGACCTATTAGCAAAGCTCGCCTCAGCAGATGAGAAAGACATACCTCGGTCAGTTCCAATTGAACATGTCCCTGAACCAAGCGTAAACGAGCCGACGGTCTCGGTCCTATTTCCCATCGATCCAGCGACTGCTTGGTTCCACCCACTCGTCCGCTACCTCAACAATGGTGAACTGCCAGAAGACCGTGCCGAGGCACGACGATTAAAAATTCGAGCCTCGCGCTACACTATCTTGAATGAGATTCTGTACAAAAAAGGCTTTCATACTCCTTTACTAAGGTGCGTCGACTCCCAAGAAGCCGATTATATCTTACGAGAGATACACGAAGGAATATGTGAAAACCATTTAGGAGGACGCTCGCTCGCCAACAAAGTGTTGCGGCAGGGATATTACTGGCCGACCATACAGCATGACTCCAAACGATTCGTCCAAAGGTGCGACAAGTGTCAGCGGTTCGCAGTGATCCCGAGACAACCCCCCGAGGAGCTGACTCTGATGTCGGGACTGTGGAGCAACAAGTATGAACAGATCAGGGCACCAGTTGGATGGGTTTATTTCACTGGGGAACACACCAGCGAGCATTATAATGGCTACGTTCATGGGGCCGACCTTGCAGGTATTGATTCTGCTAATACCATGATTGGTTGCATCAAGAAAAAGATATGTAAATTCCAGATCAAGCCTAAGGGCACTTGAATCTCACGATTCTCCTAACAGGCAATGGCAGGTATTAGATGGCTAAAATCTTGCGAAAATGAGATACAGCTTCTTTGTGTTTTGGAGGAACGCATTTCCTCCGTCAGCTTATTGGGGCCTGTTGGATTTTGTGTGGCTCGCTATGCTATGGACCAGATGTTTTATGCATGTATATTTGCCTATGTATTATCTGTGGGCTATGTGCTTCTCAGTACATGTCGTAGACCTTTGTTATGCTCGCACTCATGTATTCACAAGTTTTAGATTTAAGGTTTGTTTGTTAAATCTGATATGAAGTGTAGATCTGAAACCTGAATCTATAGTTTGAATATGAAGTCTGGAGTTTGGAAAACTAGTAGTGAATATGAAACAACGCGTTTGTTAACTACCATGTAAGATATTTGAAATATGTTAATTTGACACATTTATCCATGTATAACAAAAAGAAAAAAAAAAAAAAAAAAGACCTATCAAATATATGCACCCAACTATAATAATTACACAAACTAAAATTGTTTCCGATCAAATCACTAGATTGGTTGCATGCATGTGTATTTTGATATTTTAAGTGTTAAATATTATTATTAATGGTGTGGTTCAACTTATGTTTATATGGACTTGATTTTTTGTTTTACTAGCCACCATGGTGGATTACATTTATTGGATGGATTGGATAGAATGCAAATATCACATAGGCTCCACAAATTCTCTACTCCACCACTTTCTAAGAAAAAAAAAAATGTATATATTGGGCATTATAGTAATTTCACTACTAAAAGAATGTGCATACACGCATTTAGGCTGCATTGTTGGGTAAAATTCTAATTTCTGAGGAATTCTGCAGTGAAAATCTCTAATTTTACTACCGTATTATATATTTAATACATGTGAATAATTCTAAGAACAAAAACATGGTTTCCCAAGACACATCCATGCAAAAGATTGTCTGTTCTTTGACCAGGCCTGTGTCAAGGTGGCACATGCATGTGTGACCTAACGCATCCATTAAGTAGGCTGTCCATGTAAATGCTCTTATTTGACATGAACCTAACTTAAAACCCAAATGGAAATGCATAATGGGTACCTAAGGATCCAAGTATGTCTTCAAAAGTTAGACCTGGACCTGAAAAGATCTGAAACGATTAGCTAGGTATGAGTATTATAAGACCCGCCCAGTTGATAGCCCTAGCTACCATGAAAGCATGAGATAGCTGAGTTCGCGGAGGACAAACTGAAAATCTCCCAACAAAGCATTTTGTTTAATATTTTATATTACTATTGGTGGCTAAAAATCTCCCAATAATGCATTTAAATTCTCATAATTTGCAATATGGTTGAATATACACACCTTGGATTGGGTAGTATCCCTTCTCATGACGCATTTGAATCCGTGAAGTGGTAAAAAAACTAATGGCATTGTAGGTTACTAACACGATCGGCGGGACCTTCAAAGTATCCGTGACGGACTGCATGGAGAACAGGAAATCGTCGGTGATGACGCATGAGATTGGGCCATGCCGGCTCTCTGATAGCATTCGAGCTAGGACGGCCCGAAATGGGGCGACGCAGTTTACGTTGATCATGGAAACCATAGTGGTCGTGTCCATGCCATCTGATAAGCCGTCAGGTATGGGCTCAAAATGAAAGTTGGGGAAGTTGGATGGATTGGGAGAGTTGAATTGTGTGTGAACTATGGTGATTGAAAATCCTTGAGAGTGTAGGAGTGTGGCCAACTGAAGCATGGGGTTTATGTGTCCTTGAAATGGGAGTGGGAAGAGTAGCACGTGATGGGCTTAAGGCCGTTGATTCTCTTCTACTCTTGCCATTGAGCTGAGCTAGATGCTTTGGAGATGGGAAGAGGAGTGTTTGTATGATCAGAAACAAAATTACAAGATAAGGCAATCCACAGCCTTGCAGCCCCAGATTTATCTGCTCCTCTTGGCTTTATTCGATAGGGTGCGGTCCAGTGGTAGTCGGTACCATACTAAGGGTCGGTTTGGCTACTTGAATTACTGTGGAATACATGAGATGAAATTACGGCCATCCCATCATTTATGACTTGCAGTGGATTGTCAGTGGCATATGGTGTACACCTCAATCCCATGTGCCGCCCGGTGAACTGTTTGGGTTTTGTGGGATATTGGAAACTGCGTCACTCTTTACAACTTCACCCACTGTACGGATAACTATGTGGGACCCACCATAATTTATCTTTTATCCGCTTCGTCCATCCATTTTATTAAATAATTTTATATGTTCAACCCAAAATTGAAGCACACCCAAAGTTCAAATGGACCACACCATAGGAAACAGAATGAATTAAGCTTCTCCTGTTGAAATTTATTTTCGGGTGCAGAAGTTTTTGATCTATCTGATATTTATTTATTTTTCTCTTCTTTTATGTCTTTGAGATACTATGAACACTTTGGAAGACAAATAAAACTCATTGTGGGTCCTAGGAAGAATTCAACGGTGGGAATCGTTATTCCCACTCTTTCCTATGGTATGGTCCAGTGGAGCTTTTGATATGCTTCAAGTTTCGAATCAATGCCTCAAATTAGCTGGAAAAACTAATGGATGGCGTGGATAAGCCGCATACATTCGTTGTGGCCCTAGTACAGGAAAAAACATCTTAAATTGATAAGCCGCGTATCTCGGTGGGATTTGAAATCCCATCGACTCCATCGCATGTGTCAATCCCTCTCAATATGCCGAGAGACGGACGCCATCATCCAAACACCACTCTATCCATCACATCAGGGATTAGAGAATCCCATCCACCGTAATACCGATTAAGCCAGCTACCCAAATTGGCCCTAAGCTATACTGGTAAGGGGCAGGAGTGTAGCCCACGGGATTTATGCATAACATATGAACCATTCATCTGATGACTCTTCTACCATTACCCCATGTTCAAAAATAAGCCAATGCGGAATGTTATGGGGGAAATCGAACTAACCTAATGAACAAGACAAGTGGCAGATCACTATCAAAGAAGACTCTTTGAACCATCAAAGTACTTACTTCCAGGAAGCTGAACTGAATAAGGAAACTCAATAATCGAGTTGGATTGGTCAACCAAGCCCGGTGATAAGGTTCATCGACATATCTCGACCACGGATACCAACCTCGACCATGGATACTAAGCTCGGGATAGAAATATCCGGAGAGAATCTTACGTCATATATGAGTAAGATTAGCCACCAAGATTTTATACAAATATCACGCCGATCGAGACATAATCGAATATATACTCGAGTAGATTCAAACTCCAATATGAGCCCCTCTAGAATATCCTCCAAATTTACTCGGATACAATAGCCATCTAACAACCTTATAAATACATCACCATCCTAAAAAGAAAGGTATGCACAACTCTTCTGACTTTAGCCACACTTACTTTGGGTTTGTTTATCTAATTTAAGCATGAGAAGGCCCCAGGCCACAACTTAGCCCACATTGTCATTCCTCTTCCAATTGAAGTGCAGGTACCCTTCGGAGGTTCTGCAGAAGCAACTACGTTTGAGTGATAACATGAAAGTTGAGGTAGGAGAGAGTAAAGGGGACACGATAAGAAGGATGCTCTTCCTTATTTACGTGGGTCCCAGACATACCATTGATGAAGGTTCCAAAAAACAGACAATTTTCTGCAACTCAGGTGGATCCGGGTGGAAGTATCAAGGGTGGGTGTCGCTTCCAAAAAACAGACAATTTTCTGACAACTCCATTTACCTGTATATATTTGAGAAAAGATATGCCTGCATGATAAGGTAGTGTGCAGATGGCTGCAGAGAAAGAACATACCTCTGATACTCATAATAGCAGTTGTATGTTATTTTTAACCATACAATTCCAGGCTGATGATTGTTGGCCTATGACTAGCCAATCTAGGATATTTGTGGGGAAATCCGTGATTGATGATGTGGCCCATCATTTCAACGGCCTAGATCACCGGTCTACGATCTCACATGTATACAAGCCTACACCTCAACTTGAGATCCTATTATCCATTAAGATAATGATACATTAGAATTTAGAAGGATGAGATCAGATCAATCAAAGCATCCAATGACTGGTGGGAAGAGCCTTCTTTCCATATAGAACGGTCCACGTTCTCCTTAAGATCCTTGATCCTCTCTCTCATCTCCTTCCCTTCATTTCCAACCATTAATCTTCTTATGGCCCAGTCTATCTCACATCTCACCAGTCCATTCTCTAGTGTCATTCCCACCCTCCAAACATGACTCACTAACCTAGCATTGCCTGCTTGATCCATGAAACATGGCCAACAAAGCATGGGTACCCCCTCACATATGCTCTCCAACGTAGAATTCCAACCACCGTGTGTCCAGAACCCTCCAACTGATGGGTGAGACAACACCTCTTGTTGTGGGGCCCACTTGACAACCAGGCCCCTATCACGCGTCTCCTCTTCAAACCCTACTGGCAGCTCAGCGGCACATTCCGAGCCGTTAACGAATCCAGGCCTGACCACCCACAAGAAAGGCTGCCCACTATTGGCCAGGCCCCAGGCCATCTCGAGGAGATCCGGTCCGTCCATTGCAGCTATACTCCCGAAGCTCACATAGATAACAGATTTCGGGGCTTGTTTGGCCAGCCATGCCATGCAACTATGATCTGGACTTAACAAGCTGCTGGAACCAGAATGCATTGCTGCAAACTTGTAGAGTGGGCCGATCGGGAAGACCGGGATCCGAAACTCCTGCTGGATTTTGGACAGTGTGGTCTGTTCAAGGCAATCTAGAGCGTTGAAAATGAGCCCTGATGAGGCCCTCGTGGCACTGATCTGTCGGACAACCAATTTAAGAAATGTTTCCACGGTGGACGGAGGTGGGACAGGCAAGTCCTTGACTCTGAGGGGTGGGATTTCAGGCACTGGGACTTCTGAATTTGGATCTGGTAAGACACATTTAGTGAATTTTGTTTATGGTTAGAAGAGTCTCACACACACACACACACGCACAGATATATATATATATATATATATATATATATATATATATATATATATATATATATATATATATATATATATATATATAGTGGGTTGCTAATTAACTTGAAGATCATGCCCTAAAATGAGATTTGAATACGGATGGATAGAGTGGATGCAGTCACATACATCATGTGGGCCCACAGTCAGGGTCCCACTGCGGGACTCACATTGATATATGTGTCTTAAATCTATACGGTCCCTTCCAACCTTACCAAGGATGGACGTAGGAAAGACCCGTCTTTTATATAAAGAATTATATTCGCCCCATTTCCATTTAGACATTCACAGATACCTCCCTTCCTTCCAAGAGTTTCTAGGAGATTACATGGTGCATTGATAGTATGAAATACCATCTATTAGCATCGTTATCTCCAAGCAATTGACTGTTTTACTACCTTCTCATGATTAGGAAGTAGTTTGATTATTAAATAATAAAAAACATTCTGGTAAACCATTCTCTACGATGAAAATGGGACACCCTTAATTCGACTAAGCATTTGGCTGACTCCACATGACTTTGGAGGTTTTTGGCCAGTTCTCAGTTGTTTTATTTGATGCGGCCCACCTACTTATTAGGTGGGGAGTGGATTTAGTGAGACCCTGATCCATCGAGGTGGGTTGGACCTTAAGGGCCTGTTTGGTCAGGCAGATTGGATGGGATTGGAAGATAGATCCTGGGATTGGCCAGGCATGCCAAACAGACACGGATCCTAATCCCAGGATATAGCAATCCCATGGATCTTAAGACAATCTACTAACATCACCATCATTACCTTTAAATCTCATCCAATCCTCCCTAATCCCTTCAAAATTGCTGGGACGTGTTTGGTTTGAGGGATCGAAAGGGATTGGAAGGTTTAAGCCCGAGATTGGCCGGGCATGCCAAACAGACCCGGTATAGCAATCCCATAGATCTTGCACCAATCCATTGACGCAGCTATCATTACCTTGAAATCCATGCAATCCACTCTAATATCATCCAATCCCATCCAATCTGCCCGGTCAAACAGGCTCGAACAATGACCTATTTGCTTTAAATCCACATTGTCCATCCATTTTCAAAGCTCATTTTAGGGCATGATCCCCAAATGAAGCAGGCCTAAATCTTTGGTGGATCACACCACATGAAACAGTAGTGATTGAATTCATACCATTAAAAACTTCATAGAGTCCACCGAAATGTTTATTTTCCATCCAACCATTTGATAAGGTCACAAAGACCTATACAAAGAGACCACACAAATGTCATCTTGATCCAAAAATTTTGTGGCCCACAAGAAGCTTTTAATGATTGATTACTAGTGTTTCCTAATACCATGGTCCATATGAGATTTGGATCTACTTCATTTTTTGGATCATCTTTTAAAATAAGTTTTCAATACAAATGAACAAAGTGGATGTAGTCACATACATCAATGTATGCCCGAGCATAAGGCCTCCCTCGCACATGGGTGTATTAGGTTAGTCTCATTTTTATATTTGTCCATTTTTTTTTAGATGTGGAACGGAATTTAGATGACATGTATACACGACAGTGCTCTTCCCATGTTTCGAAACAAGCTCTTGAAAGGGTTTTTTATAAAGGATCTTATAACATGGGTAGATACGTGCAATAACTCATAGTGGAAGGGGTAAGTATAATTTTAGGTAATTAAGGGGACGCCCCTGCAATATATAGAAATGAGCCAGGCTAACCGGCCACTTGGGTCATAAATTCATTACACAACCCGCGCATGAGTAACAATCAACTCATCAAGCGTTCATGGCATCTGCTCCGTTCAAAAGGTTTACTCGACTACGAAGATAGAAAAAAAATAGGGCCATCCAATCATCTTATTTACGTACGTGTACTTTGTATGGATAGGTGGTTGTCAACTCCCAGGGTCCTCATCAAGCGGAGACATAACAGCCTGTAATTAAATGTTAGCGGAGACATAACAGCCTGTAATTAAATGTTTGGTTCGACTGGTCATTGTTCACCTTGTCGTGGGAAGAGAAGCACGTGATGGGCCTGAGGCCGTTGATTCTCTCCTACTCTTGCCATTGAGCTGAGCTAGATGCTTTCGAGATGGGAAGAGGAGTGTTTGTATGACCAGAAACAAAATTACAAGATATGGCAATCCACAGCCTTGCAGCCCCAGATTTATCTGCTCCAAGCTCTTGGCTTTATTTGATGGGTGCGGTCGGTGGTAGCCGGTACCACACTAAGGGTCGGTTTGGCTACTTGAATTACTGTGGATTACATGGGATGAAATTACGGCCATCCTATCATTTATGACTTGCAGTGGATTGTCGGTGGCATATGGTGTACACCTGATTCCCATGTGCCGCCCGGTGAACTGTTTGGGTTTTGTGGGATATTGGAAACTGCGTCACTCTTTACAACTATGCCACTGTACGGATAACTATGTGGGACCCACCATGATTTATCTTTTATCCACTTCGTCCATCCATTTTATTAGATAATTTTATGTGTTCAACCCAAAATTGAAACACACCTAAAGTTCAAGTGGACCACACCATAGGAAACAGTAAGAATTGAGTTTCTCCTGTTGAAATTTATTTTGAGGTGCAGAAGTTTTTTATCTATCTGATATTTATTTATTTTTCTCTTCTTTTATGTTTTTGAGATACTATGAACACTTTGGAAGACAAATAAAACTCATTGTGGATCCTAGGAAGAATTCAACGATGGGAATCGTTATTCCCACTCTTTCCTATGGTATGGTCCAGTGGAGCTTTTGATATGCTTCAAGTTTCGAATCAATGCCTCAAATTAGCTGGAAAAACTAATGGATGGCGTGGATAAGCCGCATACATTCGTTGTGGCCCTAGTACAGTAAAAAACATCTTAAATTGATAAGCCGCGTATCTCGGTGGGATTTCAAAATTCCACCGACTCCATCGCATGTGTCAATCCCTCTCAATATGCCGAGAGACGAACGCCATCATCCAAACACCACTCCCTCCGTCACATCAAGGATTAGAGAATCTCATTCACTGTAATACGGATTAAGCCAGCTACCCAAATTGGCCCTAAGCTATACTGGTAAGGGGCAGGAGTGTAGCCCACGAGATTTATGCATATGAACCATTCATCTGATGACTCTTCTACCATTACCCCATGTTCAAAAATAAGCCAATGCGGAATGTTATGGGGAAATCGAACTAACCTAATGAACAAGACAGGTGGCAGATCACTATCAAAGAAGACTCTTTGAACCATCAAAGTACTTACTTCCAGGAAGCTGAACCGAATAAGGAACCCAATAATCGAGCTACATTGGTCAACCAAGCTCAGTGATAAGGTTGATCGACATATCTCGACCACGGATACTAACCTCGACCATGGATACTAAGCTCGGGATAGAAATATCCGGAGAGAATCTCACGTCATATATGAGCAAGATTAGCCACCAAGATCCTATACAAATATCACGCCGATCGAGGCATAATCGAATATATACTCGAGTAGATTCAAACTCCAATATGATCCCCTCTAGAATATCCTGCAAATTTACTCGGATACACTAGCCACCTAACAACCTTATAAATACATCACCCTCCTAAAAAGAAAGGTATGCACAACTCTTCTGACTTTAGCCACACCAACTTCGGGTTTGTTTATCTAATTTAAGCATGGGAAGGCCCCAGGCCACAATCAGTGCCCACATTGTCATTCCTCTTCCAATTGAAGTGCAGGTACCCTTCGGAGGTTCTGCAGAATCAACTACGTTTGAGTGATAACATGAAAGTTGAGGTAGGAGAGAGTAAAGGGGACACGATAAGAAGGATGCTTTTCCTTATTTACGTGGGTCCCAGACATACCATTGATGAAGGTTCCAAAAAACAGACAATTTTCTGCAACTCAGGTGGATCCGGTAGGGAGTATCAAGGGTCGGTGTCGCTTCCCACCTTGATACCTATACTGTGGCCCACCATAGTTTTGTCGAGCTAATTTTTGGACAGTGACTGTAACATGAGGGAACCCATCCGATGGACACCACGTCCAGATGCCCGATACTGAGCTCACCACGGAGCGTAGCCGCGAGTTTTGCTGCCCTCACAGAAAGTTCCTGGGATCTGAAGCCACGTGGGTCCACAAAGATATCTATGAGAAATTTATCCCGTCAATCAGTTTTTCCCTATCATGATAGGACATTGGCTAAAATATGAGCTACTTACAAAACTTAAGTCAACAACACTAGAGGAATCAAAGGAGACAAAAATGATCACTAAATTGTGATGGGGTTTTCCTCCTTAGTTCAGAGGAGAGACGGTGTAGTGGGTGCAAAATCAGAGTAATTCACCGCTTTGCACGACCGGTCGAGGGTGGTGCTCGACCGGTCGTGGGTTGGTGCTCGACCCGTCGTGGGATGGTGCTCGACCAGTCATAGGTTCGAGTCGTGACACGATTCAAAGTCCAGCGAGTTCGGACTATTTTTCTCCGGAGTGCTCAATCGGTCGTGGGTGTGCTCAACCGGTCATGGGCTCGACACGACTAGTCGTAGTTATGCAGATTCGTTTTGCGATTTTGCGCGGATTTCGTTTCGCAAGTCCTTTCGTAACTGGGATGTAAAAGGGAGTTTCCTAAAACTGTAAAAAGGGGCCTCTAGGGTTTTTCTAGGGTATGATGGTGTACATGAAAAACACAGGAGGGCTATCAAAGGGGTGTGTGTGAGAGAGAGAGAGAGAGAGGAAGCTTGTAGAAGGGAGGTTATGTTCGTGGAGGTGATGTACCATATCTCGGTGCTTGTACGTCCTCGTAATCGGTGAGATTTCTCAGTTTTCTTCCTTTCTCTTACTGTTTATCCATTTCTGCGTGAGTGATGAAGGTTTAATCATAGCAAGGTGTACTTGTAATCAGTTGTAACGTTCTACTTTATAGTGGATTGTTGATCTGAACGAGGTCCCATGGTTTTTACCTCTTTGAGGGTTTTCCATGTAAAAATCTCATGTGGTATAGTTGATGCTTTAATTTATTTCATTGCTTTTATTATCCCATAATTCTAATTTGTTCTGGAGTGCTAGATCCTAAGGTTTTGTGCAAGGCCCCCAACAAACTGCTCTAATCCCACATTAAATCTCATGTGGTATAGTTGATCTAAAAGCATGAACCGTTCAAAGATGACATATCAATATATATTAAGGGCGAACGAGACGGCATGGATAAGACACGTAAATCTTAGTTGGGATCCACGCAGTGCACACATGTTGTGCAGTGCCAATAGAAAAGCTCACATGGGCATTGTCAGGCATGGCATCACAGGGAAAGGATAAGATTCCCTTACATGTGATGCTGTTAGCCATGGCCCACATTGAAATGTAAAGATATGAACTAATGGTTAATTCGATCTGGTTGAGCAAATAACATTTCTTCTTTGGGGCAGCTATTGTATGCCTAGGCCTCGCCTTTCATCATCATAATGTCTACATGGTGGGGCAGTCTTTGTCATGAACTGATCGTGTCCGGAAATTTTTTCAGCTGTAAGGTGCTAGCCATAGGGAAGCGGATTGGATGGTGTGGGTAGTGTCGTGAGAAGACGAACATTGACGGT